>PVHT021183519.1:8619937-8784562 GCA_004024745.2 Catagonus wagneri
GTATGTGGTCTATCCTTGAGAATGTTCCATGTGCACTTGAGAAGAATGTATATTCTGATTTTTTTGGATGTAATGCCCTGAAAATGTCAGTTAGGTCTAATTTTTCTATTGTGTCATTTAGGATCTCTGTTGCCTTACTGATTTTCTGCCTAGAGGATCTGTCCATTGATGAAAGTGGGGTGTTAAAGTCGCCTAATACATTTAAATGTTAATTCCATCATTCAAAACAGCTTATTTTTTAAAATGGAATAACATGAATATGATGTAACATTATTTCTTGATGTTTGTGTAAACTGCTTTCTGAATACTGGAATGCAGACACTTATTTTTAACCCAAACAAGTTCTAAGATAAGGATGTAATTTTCAAAATAATCTCATCAAGATATAATTCCTAATATGCCCCTTTTAAACATGTAACAAGACAATGCTATTATGACTACTTCAATTCATAAGCTCCATCCTAAAGATTAATACCTTTCTCAATATTCCCCATTAGGTCATTTAATATTATTGACACAAATTTTATCTCTAAGTTTATGACAATGTTTTTTACGTAATACTTTAATAATGACAGCAGTTTTCAAATGAATAAAAAGTATCCCCCATCCCATAATTTCATACAATGAATTTTCTTACATCATAAATCAAAAATGTCCCTTCTTATAAAATAGGTCTCTTATTGAGTAATACACCATAGGAAAATAAACCAAATTGGCAAATAAAAGGATCAACATTTCTGTAACACTAAAATACAGCAGGAAGTATAAAAGGAGCAGTTCAAACCTCTAGTTAATTCTATAAAAGTCCAAGATCCTATTAAAGGGCTATATAACATGATAAATAAAAAGTATGAGTAGGAAGAACAGAAAAATAACCCTGAATATGGAAATGTTAATTGTAGCAATAATAAAAATAAAAAAGTAGCAAAACCAAGTAGGAAATAAAATAATGAGCTAAAAATTTCCAAATAAAGAATGAAAAGGTTGTACAATAAAAATTTAAGAGTGTATCTGCTAAGTCTATTTTCAGTATTTAAAGAATGTAGGCCTAATGAGAAAATTTAACATCATTCACTTTATAATAGAAAACTGCCCTTTTTCATGATTGATTAGTGACATGCAATCTCCATTTTACATAGTAAAATAGGAATGAGTCAAAGTAAGAATGGAAACAAAGATATATTTACAGTCTCAATACCTTAATGAATAACATTTAATCTAGATATCCCAATGAGCTGTTGTATGATAAATACATAAAGTATTAAAAAGGACAGATGATTTCCAACAGGTACTGAGGTCATCTGACATCTAAGTCTTCCTCTAGCATTAGAATAGCTTAAAAGAGATTATACAGCATAACAGATATTTACCTTATTTCAAAGAAGAAAACATATGTTGCAAAAATGAGAGTAATGATGCATCATGACTTAGTACTTAATATGGACTGTATTCCCCCAAAATTCACATGCTGAAACCTTAATTCTCAGTATGATGATATCAGGAGGTGGGGCCTTTGGGTGGTAATTAGGATTATATGAAGTCGGAGAGGAGCTCTCATGAATAGAATTAGTTCCTTTTTAAGAGTCATGAAGGAGGTTGCCTACCCTCTCTGTACCACACCATGTAAAAATTCAACAAGAAGTCAGCAGTCTTCAACCTGGAAGAAAGTCCTCACCATAACTCGACATGCTGGCATGCTGATCTCAGATTTCCAGCCTCCAGAACAATGTAAAATATATATGATTTTTATAAGTCACCTAGTCTATGGCAATTTGTGACAGCAGCCTGGACTAAAACAGTACCATTTCAGATCTTGTGTTAGTGGGGAAAACTCACCTATATAAAAAATAATAAATATGACACAAAAATGTAATATTTTTGATAATTATCAGAATACTAACTGAGAAAAAACAGCTGTACAATATGTACAATATGTGGAATGGCTAATACCTGCCAGCAAACGTAGCTCATGGCAATATCTGGTACCTTAGGAAATGTGTACCTTATAGCTGTCGGAAGTAAATTTTGTTCAAAACATCCAATGTTGCAAACAATGCTCCCAAAACACAATGGAAATGAGTAGAAAAGTCTATTTTTTGAACTACTGAATAGATGGCTGCGTCTTTTTTCATTTCTTTTTTTTAAGTTAATATGCTTCTCTTTCAGCTGGATGGAAACTATTCTGGGTGGACTTTGAGAGAATACAACTGATATTTTTAATGGGCCAATTAACACAAAATAATTAAATAATTCAAAACTTTTAAGTTTGTAAATATATATGAAAACAGTCAAAGACTGAGAGGAAAAGTGATTTAAATAAATTGTGAAAGTCAACAAAAAACACTCAATCTGTAAGAAACTAAGAATCCTTGAAGAATCGTGGCATTTCCTGATAATATGAAATACCTTAATATTTCATCTCATTCTCCTTGAAGAGGAATCGAAGAGGAGAAAGAGTTTGGAGTTAGGATCTGTCTAAGCTCTGTCACCACAAATAAGTTTCAGAAATCTAGATATATTCCTTAGAAACATTTCTTTAATTTTCTCATTTGATAAATGTTTAACATGTTCCGTAAGTGGCTGTGGCTCATACCAGTGAAAAGGACGTAAAACCACTTATTCAATAATAACAGATTGTAAAGCATTTTGTGTATATATAATACCTGTTTAACGGTGTTAGCCTTGGTATTACTATCATCAATGCTTCCTTGTACAAATTGTAGGTTGCTTAAGAGTGGTACCTTTTCTGTTCCTCTTTTGTTCAGCAGCTAGAATGGTGTGTACATATAGGAATTGATTAATAAATGCTTTAGTGAGTAATTAATCTCCTATCTTAATTTCCTGCTTGGCTTCTATGAAACTAGCAATGTGGGATGAGGATGAGTAAATATCTTTTCATAGGCAGTATTTATTTGCCACAATAAAGCAAATTTAGTTACTATATTCTCACTTCAGATTTAAGAAATTTCAACAACTAGAAACATTTTTATTTGAGCAAAGTAAATTATTTTTTACTGGGCAAAGGCCTTTAGTACTAGTGTCTATTAAAATATTCTGAGGCAGTTTGACTCATTAACTGGTCATTGCCAAGCAAATCCTGTATAGATTGTCCTTTCTTAAGTATATTTGACAATGACGATGATCTTCATTGTGATGCAGAAGATGAGGGAGATGCAGCAGAACACAATAATCATCCCTTAAATTCACAAAAACATTTACGTAATCTTTTTTAATTATCATAGTGATGTGGCCAAGACCACTGAAGAAGAAAGTAACTATTAAACTTGATAGTATTGCAGACAGTATCTGTTTTCTTCACCATTTTATACACAGGTCTTAGCACAGTGCCTGGCATATAGTAAACAATAAATACAAGGGACTAAATAAAGAACAAATGACTAAATGCTGGAAACCCTATCTTCTGACCCCAAACTCTGTTTCTTTCCCCTGTATTATGAAGGTCTAGAAAATTTCCAATTAATCACATTTACCCTAAAAGCTTATCAGCTTATTTGTAGGAAGCAAACTGTCGTTAAGTTAAAAGAAAAAAAAAAATTAGAATACAAGTAACTCCAGTAGAGTAAGGGCTTCTTATTACGGAGCTTCTTTTTAAAAAATCGTATTCAATGAAATACATCTTTTTTTGTCTTTTTGCTTTTTCTAGGGCTGCACTGGCAGCATATGTAGGTTCCCACGCTAGGGGTCTAACAGGAGCTGTAGCCGCCGGCCTACGCCATAGCTGCAGCAACGCAGGCTCCCAGCAGTGTTTGCAACCACAGCTCACAGCAACGCTGGATCCTTAACCCACTGAGCAAGGCCAGGGATCGAACCTGCAACCATGGTTCCTAGTCAGATTCATTAACCACTGAGCCACAACGGGAACTCTGAGATACAAGTATTGTTTCCTGAATGTAATCTAATGTTTCATGATATATCTACAGTAAGATGTCAATAAAAACAAATATTTTATTAAATTAAATGATTTCAATGGAATTATAAGAATCAAATTTATTTTTCATAATTTAAATGTTTTATGATTAATTTAATGAGATGTGTCAGGCTCACATGTTTGTATCAGATGGAATATAAATCTTTCATATGATTACATTAGTAACATTTTAATATGACCTCAAATAAGTTTTAGTTTTTCTACCAATTTTGCACTGATAAACTTTAAAAATCAGAGAGGCATTTAAATTGGCATTCTCTGCATTTTGGTCCAAACAATTAATCTCAGGCTTCACTTAAAATGGTCACTGTGAAACCTGATATTGTAGTTACCAAATGAAAATGCTCCTTTTAATTAAAATAACTGAAAGAAACTATATCAATTATATATCAATTATATATATGATAAATGTATAATCTAGAATTTTCATTAGTCACTTCTAAATACTAATCTGGTAAACTTGATAAACATCTTCTGGTTCCAATGGAATGTATGTTGATTAGAACACTTTGTGTTACTATATAATTAACTCAGAAAGCAGAAATAACAGAATCATCCATTGTATAGAATCAAGTAGTGGTCAATTAAATTTTTAGATGACTTTCCTATAAAGGTATTAACTATTCTACAAGGCCTAGCTTTAAATACAATACTCTATGAAATATAATTATTTCCTGTTTGTTAGTTTATCCTACTTATGGCTACTAAAATTCTGTCGAAATTTATCTTTTTACAAATAGTAAGCAAAGTGCAAAGGTATTTAGAAATTTGGAATCTTAGAATTTTAAAAATGAAATGACTATTACTTTAACAGATAAAAAAATCAAATCAAAGGCCCACTTCTACAACACTTGATAAAACCTTGGTAACTGGTCTCTAAATCACAAATTTCAAAACAACTCAAAAAGTAACGGGATCAATAATAACCAAAGTTGCCTGAAAAGCAGACTTAAGCTAACAAGCCAGACCAAAGTTGCATACTCCTTAACTAAGTAAAATAATCCAAACTTGGCTAAAATCTGTGTTTTTCTTTTATGTGAATTTTAAATAAAAATCAGGAATTCTAATTCCCTTGCTGACAGATTCCCATATTGACAGGTTTGAAAAACTGATCAAAAATAACCAATTAACTATGAAAAAGGAGGCATGTGAAACCACATATCAGAATTTCCAAGAAATGTGTGCAAAATCTGTCTGTATCAAATAAAGACAGAGTTTATATATAATCTTACTTATATCATTTTATAGGTGAAATATTGAGGTCCAGAGGGATTAGGCTACCAATACACAATACTAATACATAAGCTATTAATATATAAGCAACCAGATATATGACCTTAGAACACACTTCTAAGCTTCTTTCTAGGCCAGGGCCTCATAGCCCAACAGAACCTGTTGTGATAAAGGAAACGTTCTATAAAACCTAGTACTATATTATGACCGTAACCGAGACCAAACCTCCTCTATGTAATTTTTCCCACCAAGAACCATTCCACAAGCCTTTTAAAGATCTGAATGAGATGCAAGCAACTCAATAAAAATTCCTGTGTGTGAGGGATTTCTGTGCAGCACTGGGGAAATAAAAGAAGGCTCATGATCTAGTCCAAATCAGTCTCCTACAAAAAGGTAAAGAAAAATGCAATATGAAATAACCCTCAAAAATAATACATGTTGTAGAGACACTAAGAACATGTTCGAAAGTAGTAAAGAAAAAAATATAATTTCTTATAAGAGCGCTAGCTAATTTTTCCAAGGAATTCCTTAGGATAATTACTTAAATTTTATTTGTAGAAGACCTTGGCGATTTCTGACAAGTAAGCAGTGAAAGGGATTGGAGAGGAGAAATTAAGAATTACCTTCTACCTGATAAAATCAAAACTGGCTTTAGTATTAAAAATACGCAGATCTGAGTTGTTTTTGTTTAGATATAATTAAAAATAAACTTGAGATTCATTTTGCACATGGCTAAAACAGTAAGCAGGATAATCTAGTGCTATAAAACCAGGGATGTGCTTTTAATTTGCCAATTGTTATGCACAACTATAAGCACATCTTAGGGAAAAAAATGGGAAAAGCTGATCCATAGGCCTTGGCCCTATGGCTGAGGCAGCAAGGCAACCAGGAAGAAACCCACAGCCAGGCCAACAGATTAGAAATTTCAATCCTAATTAGGACTCCATCATACACTACTTTCTATTATGACGTTGGGCAGGTCATTTCACATTCTGAGCCTTAATTTCCAATATTTAAAATGGAAATAATGAGACTTACCTCACTGGGTTATTTTTAAGAAAAAAGTAGTAAGAGTCATATAAAATATGCAGCATGTAACCAGTATAAAAGACACCCAATATTTCCCTACCTCCATTAAATCATTCTATATGAGCAAACAGGGAAAACAGCATTTAAATTAAACCTAACTTTAATCTTAACATGTTTAACAACTTTTTTTATACTATCTTCCTTCTTGCAAAAGAAAATTGTATACAGAGTAACAGCAAGAATTTGAATGCCAACTGATTTCCAAAATGGTATAGTATAATTAGGAAATTCATGAGTCAAATTCCTGTTTATGCCTGTAATGTAATGGCTAATCATTTGTTTGTTTTCCATAAGAAGGACTTGATTAAAGCCTCTTGCAGCAATAATTAAATAACCCTGTGCTTGAAGGATACAGGCTCAGCCAGCACTGCAGTGTGGTAAAACCCATAATTAATGCATAGGGATGTGTGTAAATTACCAAATGAGTGTCATTTACACTAACAGTACAAATATAAGTTTCCTTCCTTTGGAATTACCTCCGTGTTCTCTGTTAACCATTACACATTTATAAACACAGTGTAATATAAACAACATTCTAACATCTATCTACATTCAGCCATGATCTAGATAAGGAGTTTGCAAACTTTTTAGAAATTTTTTTTTTTTGTCTTTTTGCCTTTTTATCTAGAGCCGCACCTGAGGCATATGGAGGTTCCCAGGCTAGGGGTCTAACAGGAGCTGCAGCTGCCGGCCTTCGCCACAGCCACAGCAACGCGGGATCCGAGGTGCGTCTGCAACCTACACCACAGCTCACGGCAACGCCGGATCCTTAACCCACTGAGCAAGGCCAGGGATCGAACCCGCAACCTCATGGTTCTTAGTCAGATTCCTTAACCACTGAGCCAGGAAGGGAACTCCTAGAAACTTTTCTATAAGGCATATATTTTAATATTTGTAAGCCATATAATCTCTGTTGCAACTACTCAACTCTGTCATTTTAATATCAAAGCAGTCACAGACAATACATAAACAAACATGTAAGCCTGTGTTTCAAAAAACTTCATTAAAAAAATAAGACAGGGAATGGGACCAGGTTTAACCCAATGGTCTATATGACTGTAGGTCATAATTTGCCTAACTTTGAACCACAGTCTGCTGACCCCTGACCTATACCTAATTCTCAGGCAGAACAATGTACTATGTTATCTTAGAAAATCAACATTTATACAACAGGTAAGGGCAATGGAGTATAAACCTGATATGAAAAATTAACAAGTTTCTGAACCTTTCTAAATTATTCTGCCTCCTCAAACATAAGTTAGAATTCCACAATTTTTTTTTTTTTTTGCTGTAAAAATCAAGTGACAAGATTTTAAAGCATTAAAAAATGCCATATACTAACCTGTGAATATTATCAATTTGGTCACTGTTGTTTGTTGTTTTTGTTATTATTATCATTACTAATTGCTTTTTCAGATTTATGTTTAAAGAACCCTGGAAGTCACATTTACTCTGGGATAAGCTCAGAGGATGCAAACTGCATGCAACTCACTCTGAACTGATCTAGCAATTCTAGAAAGATCAGGTCAGTTTGGGAGCCTCTGAAACTGCCATCCTAAGGTTAGCATTTCCTAAAGTCAGCCCCAAGGTAAACTGTCATGAGAGATGTTTTCTAAGTCCTTCACCAATACATTTGGAAACACTGCATATGACATTAAAAGCATGAGTATATTATTACACCATGACCATTAGTACTAAAGAGATATTTGTCAAGGAGTTCTTGACAAATATATTTGGAACACTTCTATCCCTCTTTCAAAGAATCACAGTGCATAATTATAAACTGAAGATGCTGAGACCTCCTGTAATAAACTGTACACCTTTCTCCAACCCAGTATCTCCCCAATTTATTGGCATAAGAATCTTTCTTCTGTGAGCAAAGCCTATTAAACTGTGAGAACACACTCCAGGAAAAGCTGTCATTTGAATTGTTTGGGACTATGATATTCCTTTTCCCTGGCTGGAGGGAAACTGTCCCACTACAGGTACAGCACATGGAGGTTCCTAGGATAGGGGTCAAATCAGAGCTGCAGCTGATGGCCTACACCACAGTCACCACAACGCAGGATCTGAGCTGCATCTGCAACCTACACCACAGCTCACAGCAATGCCAAGTCTCCGACCAAGGATTGAACCTGCATCTTCACGGATACTTGTTGGGTTCGTTTCTGCTAAGCCACAACTCCTGTCCCACAACTCTTAATCTTAACAGTATGAGAACAGGGATACACATTTAGCTATTTACTTACATTCCATCATATCATTAAATTGAGATTTTTACTTATACTCAATCATATGGAAACGAACTGAATTTGTAAGATTACTTAAGTAGTATCAAAATTAACTAACCTCAATATTTTTTTAAAAAGGGAGAAAGAAAAAAAATTTCCTATGTCAAATAGCTCTGATTTGAACTTTGAAAAATAACAACAAACATATCCACTGGAGATAATATCAAATGACAGAAACAAAGCACTTTACACCTAAAGCACTGAAATCCATTAGAATCCAAAAACTTTTGCTTTTGCTGAAAGCTGCTTCAACTGTTTAGCAGGAAAATAAGGTTGAAAAACAGTTGCATAGTTCATCAGTTTCCTATATCTGGCTTATTACTTACAGGATTTATTCTGATGGCTTTTTTACATACTATTCAACCAAAAAGAGGCAGTCCTGTGTTTCAAGCAAATCCTTACTGGCCAGTGATTATCTGACTTACGAAGGATCTTTAATTTCCCCGTTTCTTTCATTTAACCAAAAATTTCTTCTGCAAAAAAGATATACGTTTTTATCCAATGTCAATTTGGACACTAGGGGGTAGATGTTGGAACCAACTTCTGGAATTAATCATATAAATTAACCAACAGCAGCTTATACTGAGAGAAAATAAACAAGATACTCCATTTCTAGCATATAGCACAGTCCCCCACATACACTAATCATTCAATGCCTATGTGATGAAAGAGCAAATGAAGAGATTAATCAAAGACATTTGTCAACTACGTCAGCTCAATTTTACAACTATTATTTATAAATCATTTTAATGAATATGTTAGGAATATTTTCTTAACTGAATATCTGATAATTCACAAAAACTGGAATAATGTGGTAATCTTTCCTTACTCATTTCAACATCATAACCACTGTTTGCCCATGCACAGTAAAGGAGAACTAAGGTATTTTATGCTCAACAAGATAACAAACCCATCTACGCTACACAGACACTAGGGAATAAACTTTTTATTATAGTGCTTAGATTATATTGTAGAGACGATTCTAGTACTTTGAAGGATTAAAAACCATCAATACAAATCCAACATCATATAATTCTCTTCCAGAGCAACAGAACAATCTTCCATCAAGGGCTTAGGACAAACCAAACATCCAAATAGAGCCACTGACATAAAAGCTATAATGGGTTTGCCCCCATTTCTAGTGAAATCTACATTTATAATATCTACTTAACAGTGTACTTCCTAAATTCTTTTTTTGTCACTCTGGGTATCAAATCTGATAGGTTTGTGCAATCTGCCAAGTATTGGTTTCATTAATTCAAAGAACACAGTTCCTATCACATCTGTTTGCCATTTATGAAGCATTTACTTTTTTCAAATAAGTTAAAAATTCATGTAATTATCCACTATTGTTATTATTAATATTTCAAAACACACTTCCCAGAACATGCTTATAATGCATATGGTCTATAATACCACATTTTCCTTCAGAGAAAAAATAAAAGCCTTTGTCTCTAAGTGTACTGTCAAAGATTTCCTGAGGTGATTTTTGTTTTCTTTTACCTTGTAATGCATGTACTGCTTAACATTTTAATATTGACAATTTTTGAAATCATCATACGTCTACTATCAATTCTGGAAGAATTAATAATATATTCTATGGCAATTTCAAAAGATTCAAAATTTCACATAATTAAATCAGATATTTTAAAATATTTATATGTACTAATTATTGCTAATACCTAGATACCTTTTATAAGTGAAATACCCAGATGACATATTAAACTATGAAAACACAGTTCAACCAAATTGTGCAAAAGGAACATAATTACAGAAAAAAAGTATTAAAAATATGTGCTCTTTCTTCAATTACAGGGATAAAACCCAACACATGACTAATCATTTTGTACAACTGTATTGATTGCAATGTCAGGAAATCAAATAATGAGAATCAAAATTACAAATATTGATAGACGGGTTAAAATTCATACTGTGTTTGCTTTTTGAGGATTACTGGTTGCTTTGACTTATTTAAAATCTGCCTCACTGGCTGAGAATTCACTCACATTATTAAGAAGAATTCCAATGATGGAGGGAGCACCTAATACACACTGTCCCCCAGGCTTCTAATGTAATAACAAGAATTAACAGTCTTTTTTGAACCTCAGAGCAGCCATATGATAGACAACTCTCTCTTTCAGGTAGTCACTAATTGAGCCCAGTTACTTTTTGCCTGTGCTTCACAGTCAAGACAGCAAACTGAATTATAGAAGATTTGGAGCTCTATTTTTATCAGAACTAGTAGATAATTTACAATTAGGGACAACAGAAAAGACACACTTCCCCCTGAAGAGTTCCCAGAAAACTGATTTTATTGAATAGTTGCTTCCACGAATTCAAAACAGTTTATTCAGCAATTTTAGATCTGCTGTTGGTATATACCAAGAAAATTCACTGCAGAAACTGACAACCAGGCAGCAAAGAACAAATGCTAGGTCTGTTCTACACACCCAAGGCAATTAATACACTTAACTAGCCCAGCATTTGTTGATAAGCAGATTTTTGCCTAGGGCTTTGCTGCCAGGACATGAAGAAGTGGAACCTTAAAACATGTGACTATTATTACCATCTTAACCAACTTATTAAAATTATATAATAAATTTTATTATATATTCCCATATCCAAAATAGTACATGGGGATAAAAAAATCACTATTCAAATACACAGTACTGAACTGAAACAGGGATTTGGTTAAACAGGATGAAAGTGTGTTTGGATTTAAATATGTCTAATTTAGTCACTTACCTTTCATTTCAATTCTGATGTTTCCAAGGGTCAGAAAATGAGATCAAGAAATAGACTTGGCTGAACAGTTTACACATACTCATACTGAAACACATCCTTTAAAAAAATTATTAATATGGTTACACATTTAAAAACTGGGAACATAGGAGTAGAGAAAGCCACAGTACTGTTTTGATAATTATACTTTGTCTCCAGAATGAAAAAGTCATTCTCACTCTCCTCCTTCCTGTTGCAATCCAGACATCCTTTAATGTTTTCCTATGTAAACACATTTCTGAGGTGATATGTGGTACGGTTTCATTCCTACTCAGGCCTTCATTCTCCTAAGGGCTTCTCAATGTTTCTGCAAGGAAAGGATCTTCTGACATCTTGGAAAAATTGGGAGCTCAAAATAACTGCTTTTACTCGCACAGCCAGCAGTTGCCATATACTAACAATTGCTAACCTTGCATTTCAGAGGTCAGATTTTCCTACAGATGAGTGGTTCCAAAGCCACAAACAGGTTTTTCTGGATACCATTTATGTATGTCTCACCTAACTTTCTCAAAGTGTATATGTACAAGGAAGATTCTGGGAAAAATCATAATTCGATTGACGTTTATACCATCCTCTGTATCTTGCTATCTTATATAAATGTGAGGGCAGAGGAGATTAGTTAAAACAAGTATGTACATGCAAATGCTAGTTATTTATGTGTTAAGAAAAATGACAGTATTTGAATCATCTCCTCGTCTAATGTTTAGAGCAATGTATAAATGCTCCCAACACTTGTCCATCCATAGTTTCTTTTCCCAAGGTGGTGGGAGAAGGTAGCTGGATTTATCCTTTCTTTCTGGAGTCTATAACTAAAACATGTCTTAAGATAGTAACTTCATAAATATTTCCTATAGGAAAGCTATACAGAAGAGAAAGTGGAAATGGATGGGTCTTAAGACAACAACAAAAAATTAAAAGATAAATATTTACAAGCATGTGTAATTATATACCTTGTTCCCATCAGTTTCTCCAAATATAAATATGACCATTCGTGCTGGCTTTCATTGAAGAATAAGTTAACTTAGTGAATATGAGTTAACTTCATGAATTTCTTTTTTTTTTCAAGAATAAAAAAAGCAGATAAAAAGCAAATACTAACAATGAACTGAACACCATATTCTGTATGCAGATAGCAGGGTTTCCTCATTTTTGTTGCTATTGACATATTGGGCTAGATAATTCTTTTTTGTAAGGGACTTTTCTCTGCTGCATTTTAGGATGTTAAGTAGCATGCCTGACATCTAGCCACTAGATGCCAGTAGCATCCTCCCCACCCCCCACCAAATCACCCCTAATTGCGAACCATAGATCCACAGTGAGTTGAATAGCAAAGACTTTTTGGTAACAATAAGGACTAACATTAACTGTGTGCTTGGGTTTATGCTAACAACTTTATACAGAGGATATCTTATTTAATAAGCACAGATACAGCTTCAGTTCTAATTAGTTTTGCTTTTTTTTCTTTTTTTTAAATAGCCATACCCACGGCATGTGGAGGTTCCCAGCCTAGGGGTCTAATCAGAGCTACAGCTGCCGGCCTACACCACAGCCATAGCAATGCCAGATCTGAGCCACGTCAGTGACATACACCACAGCTCACAGCAACGTTGGATCCTTAAGTCACTGAGCGAGGCCAGGGATCGAACCCGCAACCTCATAGTTCCTAGTCAGATTTGTTTCTGCTGCACCACAATGGGAACTCTCTCAGTTCTAATTATAATTTCTATTTTATAGGTAAAAAATCTGAGTCTCCAAGCTATTAAATAACCTGAAAGTTCTTGCCTTTAATAGGTGGTTAGTAAAATTATGTGATGGCTTTGGAAAGCCAACATAATTGAACACTCCTTTCACAGATACATGGTAGAGATCTGAACTTTCACCATGATGCCTTAGTGCTGATATAATTAAAAATTTGAAGTAAAGTTTGATGTTCCTATATGTCAGTAGTAGTACATTGGGAGTTAATTTATCAGATTTTATTAAATTACTCAATATCAATAGCTTGCGGTAAGCATGGGGAAAGGGTAGGCCAAAAAACTTGATATTTCCAAGGAGATGCACCTTGAAGAAAACATGAGGGCTGAAAAGGGATGGGATGAAAGACTGACAGGAGGCAATCCCCTAGATTTAACTGAGGGGAGAAATTTACATCTCAAATGAAGGCGAGAGAGTAATACATTATTTTCCCTAGCTCCTTCTTTGGCTACAACAATGGTTTTCAAAGGGAATAGTACTACCTAAGGCACAAATCTTTCAAATTTGTGATCTCATATGTATAATCCACAAGGATGGGGGCACTGTGCTGGCATTTACTGGGTAAGGAGTCAGGGATACTAGATGATCTACAATGCAAAGGACAGTCAGTATGTTCCACGAAGTTTTCAAATGCCCCACCAGATAGTCATCTTGATGAATAAGATGTTCATAATTATCTAAGCCTAGAACCTAATTTTGAGCAAATGAATACCAGGTATTTTTTTGCACAGTTTTACAGTATTTTGGGTTTGATTTTTTTTTTCCAGAATGTGACCACTATGTAAACCTGGAGAATTATAAAACTTATATGGTTTGAAAATTCACAAAGAGTTGTTCACCAGTTCCAAAATAAACAAGTCACTGACTGCAACACCTCCCATAGTATGAGTCACTAATATGAAGTTACCTCCATTAGTATGCAACGTGGCTACATATTCCTGGAGAGGCTACATCTAGGTATAAGCTGCTGACTACCTTTTATGATCTCAATTCTTCATATGCCTGAATATTTTCAGAATGAGGTACACAGAATTTCAAAAAAGTAGTTTTCCTCATATCCCTCCTTTATATTAGTAATAAGGAATTTTACTGAATTTTAAAATTGTGTTATGTAATCTGTGTCATCTATCTTATTTTACCAGATTATTTTATTTATGAATTTTAATTTAGGATAGTAAAACAGGGCCTCTATACATTTCATAAGAAAAACATGTTGAAAGGAGACCCTAGTAAAATCTCTTTTTCTCACATGTACAAATACTACAACAAAATTATAAACCTCATAAATACCCATTGCATGTAACAATGGACCAGATAATTTATTTTAAAAAGCTTCAACAATGTAAAACTCTTTGATATGGGCTATTTTAGTAATTATAGATCAGAACGCAGAATCCTCCTGCCAGTCCTGCCTAACTCTTTTACCAGATTTTTATGAAGAATTTACTACATGCTAGGAACAGTTGTAGGTATTAAAGAGGTCAAAAAGTCAGGCATGGGCTCTCATGGGCTTCATATTTTAGAAGTGGGAGATGGAAATTATATTAAAAACAAACCATACTATTTTAAATTTCAACTGTTAAAAAGTTAAATAACTATTAAAATGTTTTAAAGAGAAGCCAAGTGACTTTGATGAATAGACATAAACATGTTTCAAAACGTCTGCTGTGAAATAATAGATCATCATCTAGGCCATCCAATCTGGCCCCAATCACTTCTTCAAAGTAGCTGTTGTTTTTTCTACTCTGAATCATTTCCCAGTTTTCCTCAACCACTTCAGAGTACAGAAAGCTTCACCTCCTCCCTCTTCTTTTGACATACTCTGCCATTTCGAAACCTCTGAGATAGTTCTGACCCATCATTCAGAAAGTAAACCACCAGAAGGAGAGACCCATCTTTCTTAGGCTTCTTTGTGTTCCATCACTGTGCCCACTAGAGTGTTTCCCAAGAAGGTGATCTGTAAATGGTCAATGGATATGGAGGAGAAAATACTAGGGAGAAGAATACTGTTACCCTGGCAAGTTTATGGCACATACATAGAAGGTTTAAGAGAATGACTTTATTCAATCCCTGCCCTGGAAACTTCCATATGCTGTAAGCATGGCCATTTAGAAAAAAAGAGAGAGAATGATTTTTAACTTTCTTTTAATAATTCATTTTCACTTCCTAATGGGACACAAACAAGGGTAACCATGGACCCACTGTTGACATCAGACAGAGTCAAATCCTGACTCAGCCATTTATTATTATATGTGTAGGCAAATTCCTCAACGTCTTTGAGTCTTACTTTCCTAAGAGGAGAGCAATGAAAATCTGATTAGGGCTGTTAGTACGCATTTCAAGGGCACTTGGCATATTGTTTAGAATATAGTAAGTGGTCAATTGTAGCTCATTTCCATTTTACAGGTTTAGGTGCTGTGCTGACTGTACTGGAAGCAAATAGTCTAAGTGTTTTATATGTGACTGGACCATCAATTACATCATATATCATGGAGAGTCTAAAAGCTGAAATAGCAAAAAAGCTGTTAAAATAAGACGTGTTATGTCTATTCAACCAAGAAATTTGAGTCATACAAACTGACATGGGGTAATACATATAGGTTAAAAATAAAATGTGTATTTTTTAAAGGTAAGAAGTCCTACCTTTGGGACAAATATACAGATCAGTTGATTATAAACAACTTTTAATACCCAGAACAATAGTTTCTGCACATTACATTTAGAAATTCCTTAGCTCACACGCCCCTGCATTCAGGCATACCAAAAGCGACACTTTTTTTTTTTTTTAATGGTACCCAGGGGACTATTCGTTCATGTTAATGAAGTTAATCGTTTTCCTTTTTCTGAAGAGAAATATCTACAATATGTAGAAATTATATACCATCAAATTTCTCTCCTTACACTCATTGTGTTACATCATGCTCATGTCATATTTTATTTTCCTAAATGAAAATGAAAAATCACAGCATAACACTGCTGCTCAATTCCAATTTAAAACAATTATTTTAAAGCTACTTTGTCGATTATTTTGAAACGATGGGATTAGGCAGACCACCTTCTAGAGACTTCAGTCCCCAAGCCGCCTACACCTTGCTATCAACACTAAGTCTTACAGTTGGAGATTAAAGAACAAACTTCAGTTGGTACTAATGCTATCCAAAAAGAGCATGATGTGGAGCTGATTCAACAACTTATGGAGTAGATCAGGGACATCCAGGAGTTTAGTTACAGACAGATGCCCTTGAATGGAGTAAATACTGGAAAAAGGTCCAGCAGAACTGGGAAGGAAACATGGATGAGTGGGTGGTAAAGCAGGGAGGAGAGTAGTAGACAGTGGGCAGAATTCCAGGAGAGCAGAGAAGCAGGCAAGAAAGCAGGAGGAGGGACCTTGGCCAAAAGGGGTCTGATCCTAAGGTTTGGATTCAAGGTTAAATTTCAGTGTTCATGAAATGGGAACCAAGACTTAGATGGAGTTTCTGTAAATTGCACACTCAGTAAGAGCTTTTACACAAAGAAAAGTACTTAGTTTCTAAAACCAGGATTCATCATCAGAGCAGAAGAACAAAATGAGAGACCTTATGTCACCTGACTGGGTCAGTTTAGACCCAGGATCAGCAGCATTTTCAGATGGGAGTTAAAGAGACTTAGTCATGAAGACTGACTCAAGAGGTTCTCACATTTGGGGTACAGCAGGTGAGAGAAACAGCTGTGGAAGGAGAGCAGAGGGGAAGAGACAGGTGCATGTATTGTTTTCATTCCCACTTCCATTCTCTTTCTCTTTCTCCCTCTCTCCGTCTCCCTCTCCTTATCTCCTCTCCCTCAAACACACACACACACACACACACACACACACACACACACACACATGCGTGCAAGTAGACATGTATGGTTAGGGAAGCAGTCTGGTTAGGGAAATAGTGTTTTAATCCACAGCTGACCTGAGTCACTACTCATGTAATAAAAAGTATAAAGTAAAGGCTGCAAATAATTATATACCAGATATATTATGAACAGGATGAAAATAACAGTTCACAAAACAGTTAGTAAATAAAAAATAGGAGAGGCAAGGCTTGAGCCTGACTGCCACCAGCAGTGTACATTACAGCTCTTCAGTGGAGTTCAAAGAGTAATTATAGAGAAGTTAGTTAAACTCTCTAAGTGGTGTTTACACAGCATTCAATGTGATAATCTATTTAGCCATCATGTTCCTTCTTTAAGAGGAAAATTTTAAAGTAAGCTTTTTAAAAAGTGAGGTGGCAAATATGTCAGCTTCAAAGTGAATTTTATTATTAAACTACATATGAAACATTCTCAAATGTTCCCTGAAACTATGGCAGAGGAGCATAAATAATTGGCTGTAGAACAAGAGCAACTAAAGGAAGGCTAGTCAGCATCTCCAAAACTTTTTGAGCAAAATCCACTAATTTTCCACATTACTGTTTTTGACCAATCAATTAACACATATTAATCTATCACTGCTATATAAAATGTTATGTATGCTAAGTGCTATAAGCTATTAGGAAAAATAAAGTATGTTATCGCCTACAAGTTTAGAATCTCGTTAGGAAGCAAAACACATTAGGAATAATTGATTTTAAATGAATTTTGTAAAGTCTAGGAATAAGTGCCAAAGGTGTTGAGTATGAAAGATATCAAGGAGTTTAACCTCATAGGAAAAACTTCAAAGAGATTGAATGAGGGTTTGTATTTGGATAAACATGCCTCTCCCTTCAACCCAGATTGTTTTCTACCACATTAAATAATAACAAGAAGATATGACCTTATTTTCAGTCTGAGTACATCTTTAGATGCACCAGTACGTCCTGACACACTACACAAAACTCACTGTGAATCCCATGATTATTCCTCAAACCTGGCTTGACATTTGGTGGCAAACTGTAAGTTCTCACACAGTTCTCTTTTTTGTTACTATTATTTCAGGACTGGGACACAGGAGCTAAGAACAGAATTTACTATTTAGTGCACACTTAACCTACCAGCTTAGACAGATGCTGGATGGCTGGCACATATTAGCTCATCTACTATAAGCACCCCAGGAGACAGGAACCATTACTGTGGCATTTTCATATAGAGGAAATAACACAGAGGGGGCTAAGCAGTTGGTTTACAGCCAAACAGCTATATAATGACTATGCTGAGATTTGAAAGTAGATTCACTGGATGATATGACAGAGCTGCATTTTACATCTCCCAAGAACATTTTATAGGAAAGGCAACACTTCATTCTCAGCTAGCACTTGGCACAGAATCTGGGAAACAGAAAGTGATAATTATTTGAAGGTAAAATGATCGACTATATAAATGAACATCAGTAGCCTTCCCAGCCAGTTTACCAGCAGACTGAGGTGTAGGACCAAAGTTTCCCCAGAGACCTTCCTGGCAAGAGGTGGGTGGGTAAACTACGTGAAATATACATGTAGCGAAACAGTCGGAGAAACAGAGAACCAGAAACTCAAATCGGTTTCAGGCATTAGCGGAGAAAATGTTCAGCTACTTCTTAAAGTAAGCCAAGGCATATATATGTAAGATTCAAAAACTAAGATTTAACATTTACAGTGCATACGTTCCATTAACTGTTCTGAATGCTTTATATATGGTAATCTCATATACTAGCACAAGCTCTATGCGGAGGTACAAACATCAGCCCGTGTGTACGCATAGGGACTCTCAGGTATGGAAAGACCAAATCTCTTCCCCCAAATAACTCAGCTAATAAGAAAAAGTCTAGATTAAAACACAGGCGGTCTGACTTCAGAGTCCATACTTTTGCTGTGATACCTTACTAACCTTTAATAAGAAGTGAGAAGAATGACAGGAAAGATGCAACTGAGGGTTTGCGGGGTTCAAATAAGTTAGTCAAAATGTTATCTAAGCTTGGAATACCAGAGCAGTTTTACTGTCTTGGCTTCTTTGGGCAATACTTTCCCTTAAGATCCATGCCCTTGTGTAAACTCCTACTGTGGGAACACACACAAGAATTTGGTAGGAAAATCTGGTGGTCAGGATGGTGCATGGAGGCATGAAGACAATAAGCCTGATTTCAAATTTTGACATTTATTAACTAAGTGTTCTTGAGTAACTTCTTAAATCTATCCCAGCTTCTTTGGGAGGGGCTAGAAAGGGGGAATCATAATTTGCCTAAAAGTTGCGGTGAGGTTAGAGAGTTCTCAGTCAAGGGATATTATGTCCCATAGAGCATTTCTGATTCTCATAACCCGGAGGGGATGTTACTGGCATCTAATGTGTAGAGGCCAAGGATACTGCTAAATACCTTGCAAGAAATGCAGAGAACAGCCCCCACAACAAAAAGTTACCCAACCCAAAATGTCAATAAAGTCAATAATCTGAGAAACCCTGGTCAAATGTACATTTGCAATACGCCTGGCATAACATTACAATCAATAAACAATAGCCTTCGACTGTTGCTTTATTGTAGGCACAAAACCGGTAAACTAATTTAGGCCAAAATTTTAAATACAAAAGACTAAGGTATTTTTGTTCTTCCTTTAATCCAGGAGAGAAAAGTGACTTCAACTTACATCAGTATTGAGCCCTTTTGTGAACCATTTTTTATGATTCTTCCCTCACGTTAAATAAAACCAAATTTTAAATGACATTTAAAACAACTGGTAAAAAAAAAACTATTCTGGCCCTGAAGTCTGGGTGGTTTATAACTGAGTCATAATATCCACTGGAAATAGCAGAAAACTTTTTAGACAGAAGCCCATCCAAAGGTTTGTTTTTGTAGTGGAACCCTTCCATTTCTCTCTCCCCACTTCAGAGGTACCTTGTAACATTTCTTTAAAAAAAAAAAAAAAAAAACTCTAGAGATCAGGATCCTCTATTTTCTGGGCCAAAGATTGTTTTTTTCCCCTAAAGGCTCTCTGTCCTGGAAATTGGACTGTTTTCCTGAAATAGTTGGAAATATACCAATCAGGAAATATGGTCAAAAGAACAGGAGGTTTTCATGTTCAACAGAGAGGACAGCTGCAAAGTAACATCCATGCTTTGCAGTTCAACAATAACACGTTTTCTGTGTATTCGGCACTGTGTTAGATATAAGTGGAAACACAAGGGACCCACAAACAACAGTGGCTTTTGTCAAGTAAGATCTCTAGGCCTTCATTCCAGCTCTCAAAAGTTAATATAAGTACTATTTCCAAACTGATAGCTTGCATTCTTTCTGTATGCTTCGTGCCAGAAACATGTCCTTAAAAAACCTATCACTAGCAGATGCTATTGTAGTGGACTTGCTTTTTAAGTTCATTTTCATAGTATTTGTTGCTGTTCTATAGAAAGACAACTGATTTTCATACATTGATCTTGTATGTTGCTGAACTCATTAGCTCTAACAGTTTGTGTGTCTGTGTGTTCATGTGTGTAGTTTCCTTCTGATTTTCTAAATACAACATAATACAGTCTGCAAGAACAGATAGTTTTATTTCTTCCTTGATAATCTGAATGTTATTTTTCTCTTTTTCTTACCTAACTGTCCTGAATAGAACATCCCAGAACAATGTCGACTGAAGGTGTGAAAAGTGGACATTTCTTAAAGAAAATGTGATACATGTATGACATATTATCTAACCTTAAAAGAAAATCTTGCCATTGAAGACAACATGGATGAATGAAACTAGAGGCCATTATTTTAAGTGAAATAAACCAGGCAGAGAAAAACAAATACTACATGGTATCATGTATATGTGGAATCTAAATAACAGTCAAATTAGAAGTTCCCTTGTGGTGCAGTGGGTTAAGGATCTGATGTTGTCTCTGCAGTAGCTTGGGACACTATTGTGATGCAGGTTTGATCCCTGGCCTGGGAACTTCCACATGCCAGAGGCAGGCCGATAAATAAATACCAGTCAAATTCATAGAAATAGACAGTAAAACTGTGCTTGCTAATAAGGGCTGGAGGCAGGGGAGGATATGTGGACAGACAGATTAAAGAGTATAAACTTCAGTTATAAGTTGAATAAGGTTTGATGGTCTAATGTATAGTATGATGACTACAGTTGATAATAACAATACTGTTATTGCATTATTTAAATTTGCTGAAAAAACTAGCTCTTAAGCACTCTCATACGTACAAGAAAATGTAAATATGTCAGGTGATATATGTATTAATGATCTTTATCAGGCTGATGGAGTTTCCTTCTATTCTGAATTTCTCATGAGTTTTTTTGTTTTTTGTTTTTTGCTTTTTTTTTGGTCTGGTTGTTTGCTTAAATCAGGAATAGATGTTATATTTTCTCAACATTTATTAAGATGATCACCTGGTTTCATGTTGTTTTTTTCTTTTTAGTTTACTAATATGATTATTTGCAGTGAATTACTTCCAAATGTTAAACCAACGTTACCTTCTAAATCCTAGTTAATTGTGATGTAGTATCATTTTTACATATTTTGACCTATATTTGCCAAAATTTTGTTTATAATTTTTGCATTTACATTTATAAGAAATATTGGTCTATAGTTTTATTTATACTACTTTGTCTAGCTCCTATATCAGTATATAAAAAAAGACAGACAATAACAAATACTGATGAGGATTTGGAGAAATTGGAGCCCTCATAAATTGCTGAATTGATTGTAAATGGTGCAGCTGCTTTGAAATAGTCTGGCATGTTCTCAAAACATTAAATATAGAGTGACCATATGACATAGCAATTCCATCCTTAGGTATATACTTAAGATAAATGAAAACATATGTTTATGAAAGAAAATTTTTCATGAATATTTAGCAGCTTTATTCATAACAGCCAAAACATGGAAACAACTCAAATATCCATCAAGTGATGAATGGATAAACAAAATGTGGTATATTCACATAGCCAAATATTATTCATCTACAAATAAGAATAAAACACTAATAGATGCTACAACATTAAGACTCTATGTTAAGTGAAAAAAGCCAGATGAAAAGGCCACATATCATATGATTTCATTATATTAAACGTCCTGAATAGGCAAACCTATACAGTTAGAAAGTAAATTACATAATGGTTATGAGGGGCTGGGGGGGTATGGGGAATAGGAGTGAGTGCTAATGGGTATGAGGCTTCTTTTTGAGTGATGAAAATGCTCAAATAAGTTTGTAGAGTATTCACAGTTGTATAGTCTTGATAATATGCTAACACCCACTGAACTGTTCATTTTACAAGTGAATTTTATGGTATATGAATTATATCTCAATTTTAAAAACCACATGTGTAGTGTGTACACATACATAATCACTGATTTCATCACAATCATCATGATTATTTTCAAAAAGCACAGGATTTAAAAATGAAAGTAACACTGCCATACAGCTCATGCTAATATCCTATTTTAACAAATGAAAACTTGAGGCCTAGAGAAATTAAATGACTTGCCCAAATCACACAGCGAGTTACATGGGAATTTTTTTAAAAATTACCTGTGGTCCCTGGACTTCTTCCATAACTATTTTCTTACACATGAAAATGCTCCAATTTTGAAGGCATAAGACAAAAAGAAAAACTGAAAACATATAACCCCAAAACAGCTAATTCCTTGACTCCTCCCTTCCCCACCCATTTTTTTGGGGGGTGGGGGGGGCGTTCAGTTTGCTTTTTCTTAAGCTGTAACAACTGTCCTTTGTGGTAGATTTTAGAATTACGAATATTAGAAAATTGAAGTTCCTGTCGTGGCTTAGTGGTTAACAAATCCGACTAGGAACCATGAGGTTGCGGGTTCGATCCCTGGCAACGCTAAGTGGGTTAAGGATCCGGCATTGCCACGAGCTGTGGTGTAGGCCGCAGATGTGGCTCGGATCCCACGTTGCTGTGGCTGTGGCAAGGCCGGCAGCTACAGCTCCGATTAGACCCCTAGCCTGGGAACCTCCATGTGCCACGGGTGCGACCCTAGAAAAGGCCAAAAAAAAAAAAAAAGATAATATTAGAAAAGTTATCATCTCTCTCAAAAAGTGACTCACACTGAAAATTTCTAAGTAGATACAAGCAACATTATCCCTTTATCTTACAGATGAGAAAATAAACAGTAAGCTTCAGACCTTTGTTTCCGTAAAAAGATTAGCCTGATAGAGAACATCAGATGTGAATTTGAGAAGGTGTTAATTTTTCATCTCAGATGAATTCAGAAGCTCTTAAAGGGACTTACACATTCTTTTCCCAAGGTCCCTTTCTCCTTCTCTCCCTCTGTCCTTCCCTCCCTTTCTTCCTCTCCTCCTTTAATCAGCAATCAGACTTTTCTGAAATAGTCATCTCTTCTCAGAATAAATACAATGAGAATGTACTCAGCATTTAAACAATATGAAATTGCAGTCTTGTTTTGAAAAAAAACGATCTCCCCTTAAAAAAGAATTACAGAAAATAAGTACCGGGAAGAACCCCAAGCTAGAGAAGTAAGTGCACACAGGACACAAATATTAATATCTAGAGTGGGGGGAGTATATATCCGTCCACTGAAGAACCAGGCAAATCTCTGAATTTCTAGACTCTGCTCGCTTCAGGATTAACCTGGAGCTTCTTAGACATGAACATGAGAACTTCTGGTGCCAGGAGTTAGATGTTAGGGTATTTATGCTTTGAATCTGGGCCTGTATCAGTTGCTAGGGCTCTTCTACACGCATATGTAAGACAGTTTCTAAAAAGGTATCTTATTTACCCTCACATAGAGTTATACAGATTTACTTGGTTTCACTTTTTTGCATCAGGTGCTTAAAAAATCAAGCTGTAAGGTAATTTAGTCTCAAACAGACAAGTGAGTGATTGATGATTATATTTGGAATATTCCATCTCAGTCTCAGAAATTCAGCTTTTTTCTCCTTTTCACTCTGCTATAATTGGGGGAAATGCACTATTTTATTTCTATAAAGGAAATTGTGATGTTACATGCAAATCTAGGAATTAAGAGTCCTGCCCTAATGTGATCCACACTTGCTTATTCTGAAAAGAAACAGGCTCATAAAAGCATATTGCTCACAAATATGCATAAACCATGTAGTTGCTCAAATGAATAGACTGAGCAGAACACACTGCATAGTTATGACAGTTTCAGACTGCAGTTTGAAAATTCTCAGGGAATTTGATTTACAACAGTTTATTTAATAGGAAAAATCAATGTATGTGTTTAGTTGTAAAAATAAACAGAAAAAAATAGAAAAAATAGTGAAGTAGTTTAATTTAAAGATATGGTATATCATGTTCATAATAGTTAAGAAGAATTGTCGAAACTTTTTTCCAAAACACTTCATGCTGATTCAGAACAAGACAAGATTCTTTCTTATTCATTTGTTGTCCCTGCAGTCCACACACAGTTGTATAAACACAAGACTTTCTGAGAGTGAGTTAGCTATTAGTATGCACAACTTCCACATTCCAACACAATTATGTATTTAAATATACAACCAAATATATTTGGAAATTACCAGAACAAATATTTGTAAATAACTTTGTAAAGATTATTTCCCCAAATGAAATAATTTATGCTTAAATATATTTTAAGAATACAAAACAGATTTTATTTCTTGCAAATGTAATTTCTAGTATGCTACTAGGCTATTTAGATGTTTAACCAAAACAGCAAAACAACAAGGGCAAACACAAACCAAAGCCACAAGCATATATTTCCAAGAAAATTACCATTCTTTACTGAGTTCACACAAATTAACCTGAAGCTTAAAATTCAAAATATGATACAAAAATAAAATAGTATGAACATGTCTCTTTTTAATTCCTACATTTTCTGTAACATCGTCATTCTCAGGTGAGCAGTAAGTAACTAAAATAAGATTTTGTGAAAACTAGATAACATGTATCTGGGACAGTGAGCATGCATCTTTTGACTGCTATTTACAAATATGCTGATACAGAGATGTGACCTTTAGAAATACGTCCATTGACAGAACTATAATTATTGATTCATATCTGTTACATTTGTTTCTCTCAGCAGACCTGTGGAGTGGCTTGGTGTATAGTATAACGGCCCTTTTACAAATAAGAGAGCTGAATCTTAAAAGTTATTCACTAAAGATCAACATTTAGTTCCAGATTCCAAGTTTCTTCTAGACTCCATGACAGAAATGACATGCAAAAATGTATGAATTATTGAGTATGTTACATATGAATTCTTAGGACAGAAACAATATGTAGTGGTTTCAAAATGTTTGACCTCAAATTTCCCTTTCCTCTACTTTTCTCTACTGTGCCTCTCTTGACACCTTCCCAACATTCCATAAAGTTAAAAGAGTAGAAATGTGATTAAGTGACAGCATATTGTTGTAATTTTGTGAAAAGCAAAAGTTTTTTGTAGGGTTTCTTGTTTTTGTTTTTCTTTTCATGGCTGCACCTGCAGCATAAAGAAGTTCCCAGACTAGAGGTCAAATCAAGAGTTGTAGCTGCCCGCCTACGCAAGAGCTACAGCCACAGCAATACAAGATCTGAGCCAAATCTGTGACTTAACGCCACAGTTTGTGGCAATGCCAGATGCTTAACCCTCTGAGCGAGGCCATGGATTGAACCCTCATCCTTAGGGAGACTATGTCAGGTTCCTAATCCACTGAGCCACAATGGGGACTCCAAGGAAAATGATTTAAAAAGATACATTTGTTTTTTTAAATGATACAAAAGAATCCCATTTGGATATTACACTGTTTTGTTTGTTTGTTTACTATATGCACTTACTCTCCTCCTTTTTATAAAAACATAATAAATCAAACATAATATTTGAAATTTGGCTCATTTTTTCAGGATACCATCCTTCCTTACAGGATGTCATTACAGGAACCATAGTCTTAATTCTTCAGTTAGGATAAGAAGCTCTGAATAGGTTTCCAAAACCTATGTAGGTTTCCTTATCAATGAATTACCCCAAATTAGAATTAATACTTTCCTGACTAGTAGCAATAAAATTGTACGTTATTTTTAAAAGATTCTTTCTTTTGATAAAAGAAACTCTAGAAAACTATAAATAATAATTTTGTGAAATTTTTAACTGTTACTATTTGCCAGAGTGTATTCCAAATATACCTAAGGGCCTGTACTGCCTAAGATTTTTAATGAATAATGATAATTATCATAGCCTTCACATTTAATCTATGTCAACTGATTTATATATACCATTTTACTTAAATCTTAAAATAATTTTGTCCACCATTTCTTTAGTGCATAATGTGTAAAGCTTCCTTCCATTCCTGTAGAGTATCTTGGCTCAGCTCTTTGGATGCAGGTAACATCGTGGAGAGTTTCTTCCTGCCATCATATGTTGGAGACAAACCAACATATATAAAGACTTGTTATGATTAGGCTCAAGTCCCTAGTTACTAACAGTCTTCTCATAAGCAAATACACTGTCATAGTTACTTTGCATTTCTATACAAAAATCAGTTCCTTTGGATGGTATGTTCACCCACTTCAATGTCTTCATAATTCCAATGCACACTTGTTATTTAGAATAGCAAAATCAACAACAATCCTGTTGCAAGCATTCTTCCCAAATAACCCTTCCCTTACCCCATCCACACATTTAAGAACATTTATGAGTTCAAGTTTTGTGCCAGTTTCCACCTTTCTTCCCCAAAGTTTCATTGTGACTCTAAGGCCTGGTGTGGTCTTAGTGTGTTTATCTATATCTTTCCCCCACCTATTCATTCCTCAAAATTGCTTTCATTGGTAATTTTATTTTTTAATTTTTAAATGTTTACCCTTGATTCTGGCTAGTCATCTAGTTCATAGCTTCTAAAACTA
Organism: Catagonus wagneri; assembly: GCA_004024745.2. Lineage (NCBI taxonomy): Eukaryota > Metazoa > Chordata > Mammalia > Artiodactyla > Tayassuidae > Catagonus > Catagonus wagneri. The sequence goes on from PVHT021183519.1 coordinate 8,646,784, forward strand.
ACATGTATACAAATTACTATGATATCTTGTTAAAAACGTAGGTTCTTAAGAGTTTGTATTATTTTTAACAAAATCTCAAGCGATGTTGTTTCTGGTTCCTGGACAACACTTTAAAGAAGAAACATTAAAAATCACTACCAAAAAAGTTATACATAAGATGGAGTCATCATTTGTTTTAAATAACTCTTCTACACTGTTCAGGGGTATAGTTACTGATTTAATTCACATAGTTATTGGTTACAAATATATATATATATATATATATATACATATATATATGGAATATATAAATTGTAGAAAGAGAAATTAAAAAGAAAGGATATAATATGATCAATTGTATTTAGCTATACAATTTAGAGAAAATCTACATAATATACTCAATCATACTACACATTTTGGCCAATGATTCAGACACTGAGATTGGTGCCTTCTTGAGGATAAATGTCACAGAATGGCTATCCATTTGCAGTACTGAATCAGGGTCAATAAAGAGAAATTTTATGAATTCTTTTCCTAGGACAAAAAAGATCACTGTATACATGTACAGACAAACATATCTTCCATGGAACAGGGTTTATTCTTGTATATAACATCTGTTACATCTGAGAATCTACAGAATTTCTATTAGTTATTAATTGTAAGCTGAAGAAAATTTGTGGAGTAGGCTTGAGGTTAAAAAAATCAAAATTAAATAAAAAATTAAAAGGCAATTTAAGAAATCTAAAGCATTTGGAGAACAAGCTGGCATTTGCCCTTAAAGTACCTTTTTAGACATATGAAGTGATACTGAAAATACCAACAGCTATTTTCCAAGTTAACAAAATATTCTCATCTTCATTTACACTGAGAGCTCCTTATACTTTTTTTTTCTTTTTCTTTTTTTTTTTTTTTTGCTTCTTAGGACTGCATCCGTGGCATATGGGGTTCCCAGGCTAGGAGCCTAATAGGAGCTATACCACAGCCACAGCAACGCCAGATCCAAGGCGCATCTGTGACCTACACCACAGCTCACAGCAATGCCGGATCCTTAACCCACTGAGCAAGGCCAGGGATCAAACCCACAACCTCACAGTTCCTAGTTGGATTTATTTCCGCTGCACCACAACGGGAACTCCGAGAGTTTCTTATACTTATATAACATAACAAATGGCATGGAAATGTACCCTACACCTCTGTGCTATTCTACAATTACGATGTTCCTGTCATTAAGATTAACAAAAGGCCAATCTCCCTTCAGATTAAAATTCCATCTATCACTGTTTTTCATACCTGTCTTCCAATTAAAATTGTGATTATCTTTCTGAGTCTCCCCTGAGGTCCCTGTTTCTTTCTTAGTAGTTGCTAGGCAAGCTCTGTTCAAGTGCTTTAAAACACCAGAGCAATCCAATGATGAAGATTCTTCTCTTAGCATGTGCATAGAAATTTAAATTTAAATCTCTACACATCACAGCTTCTAAGTTTGTAAGTCTTTTCTATACCCACAAAACCAAGAAAGCATGTCTACTTTTATTTCCCAAAGTAACTGTGTTCAAGGCCCTGGGATCTAGACTACAAGCTTCCTAATTTTCTCACTGCATTATATCCGCTTTTTCTATCATTAGTGACTTGATAATCATTAGTGTTGCCTCAGAAACTGTGTTTTTGCTGTAGATGTTGTCTTCAGTTTTTTCAAGTTTTCATGAATGTTGATCATAAAAAACATTTTAAGGCTCATTGGGAAATCAGGTATGCCAGTTAGTATGTTAAGCTTTTGCTTCCAAGTAATCTCAATTTTCCAAAACACAGGTGAAACGTTCCTAAGGTTTTGTTCATTATCAGTCAACCAGTAAGTATTAAATATGTTTTGTATACTCAGCCCTACAGAAGAAGGCATGACAGGTGCAAAACATAGCCAAGATATCAATGTACGAAGATGGCTTAATCCTGTTATCTGGAATTACAGAATGTCTAAGATTTTATGAATAATTATTTTACAACAGATATTTTTTCCCCCAGGGAAAAGAAATTCTATTACCTTCACAATATGGGCATATGAGTGTAGCTTTAACTGTACACAAAATTGACTATAGCATATGCTTCAAGTGCAGAATTATTTCGTTACACTTATACCTGACTAGAAATTGCCTCATTAATCTGTCAGTTTTTACTACACCACAATACCTGCTGATATGTTGTTGCCCATTAAGATGGTTCTAAAATGAATGCATCAGACCTGGCCTATCTGGAGGAGAACAACTATATTCTTCATTTTTATCTTCCTTTTTTCCTTCCCTCCTGCCTATATGGCTGCCTTACTTACTTACTTCTCTTTCTTTCCTTCTTTCTTCTTTACTTTCTCTTTCCCCTTTCTTCTGTCTTCTTCTTCCTTCCTTTCATCTCCTGAAAACATCTTACAGTAGTGAAATGGAAAAATATACTATTATTCCTCTAATGCATCTTTATAATATAAAGTACCTCTCCTTACTATCTTTTCTATTTATTTATAATTTTCCCTAATTGGTTAATTTGTTTAGCAAGCATAGAGGGTTCAACTACGTGCTTACAAACATGTGACATAGGAAATCCTTCAGCAATCATTTTAATAGAGATGCTTCCAGTCTGCATAAATGGGGAACATATAGGCACTCACATGCATGTTTAAAAAGGCAAGAGAGACGGAGTTCCCATTGTGGCTCAGCAGAAATGAATCCGACTAGCATCCATGAAGATGTAAGTTTGATTCTTGGCCTCACTCAGGGGTTAAGGATCCGGCATTGCTGTGAGCTGTAGTGTAGGTTGCAGAAGTGGCTTGGATCTGATGTTGCTGAGGCTGTGGTGTAGGCAACAGCTACAGCTCCGATTCAGCTCCTAGCCTGGGAACCTCCATATGCTGCAGGGGCGGCCCTAAAAAGCAAAAAATAAATAAATAAAATAAAAAAGCAAGAGAGGGTGATTTTTTTCCCACAAATTATATAATAGACCAGAAGACTGACGTACAAGGGTCTTAATTTTAAGCAGACACCTCCAGTTTGTTAAAAAAGTCTTCCCAAGGAAAGTTTATGCTTGAATAAATGGCTTTTTTCTATTTATTGAATAGCTTTGAAAGTAAGAGGTTTTCTATTCACCATACACAATGCCTTGCAAATAGTCGACAATATTTGTTTAATGAATTATGGTATCTGGAACCATTCCAGTTTAATCTGAGCCCAAATATATGCCAATGCTTTTCTCCTGATTAAAAAAAAAAAAATAGTGCAATACTCTATTCAGAATTTCACTTTCTGTCTACTATTCAGAAGAACGGGGAATGAAGATATTAAGATCCTATTATGGAATTTAATCAAGAATCATCACAAAATCCTTGTCATCTGAACTAATAATATAATTGAAATTGTCCAGTAAGTAAGTAGAACGTTCAGAGCATGCAAATCATTGTTATTAAGCACCTCAAATTTTCTGTCATTCAAAGTCCCATTTTAGACTAACATTCAAGAAGTATTTTATTTTAAGCAGTGAGAAACTTGTGACCACATTTAAAACAAACCTATATGTACCAGGTGACCACTAAATCAATTTTTATTTCCCAGTGATTTTGTCAGTACACTGTAGCATAGAGAATCTGCCTTCTGTCCATTCTCTCCTTTAAAATGGAGAACACAAAGATTAGTTTGGCTTTTCAGTTAATAGATACAGATTTTTTCTTTTGCCTCAAATGTATGGTTTTTAAAAAATAAAATCTGATATACAAATATCCAAAAGCGTTAATAATTGTGACCAGTCACTTTGTCTCCAAAAGGATTTTGCATTTTGTAAGAGAAGGAACCATGAATTTTTCTTTAAAATCAAGTTAGGTATCACTCATTTCATATATTTGACTGAAAATTTTTCATTTGGATCCAATTTTCTTTAGAGATTATAATGTGGCATTTATTCATAAACACTTTATTTCAGGTAGTTTTTTTGTTTTTTGTTTTTTTTACTTAAAGGTACGTTTTCACATTAAAGTGTTGTTATATAATCAGGTATTAAATCTGGACAGATTGTAACTTCCATTAAGTCACTTAAGAAGATAGTCCTATTAATGCTTCTATGAGAGCTTAATATTTTCTCTTTAGACTGTCAAAGATAGAAAATATGTAATATATTCTGGAAACTGTGTTAAGCCCAAGTAACAGTATTTAAAGATAAGAAAGAAATAATGAAAATAATTTCCAGTTTAAATTTTATTTTTTAAAGCAGATGTACTTATCATTAAACAAGTGAGATAATCTATCATGAAGTCAGTAAAAGGAGAGAACTATGTGCCTTTACCATCCATTCTATTCTCTCAAAAAATTATGAACATCATAATATAGCACCATAGTTTATTATATACACACATACACAGATGCACATACATATATATGTAGATATATGTGTGTGCTATATACGTGTATGTGTGCTGATGTATATGTTTATGTTTTATTTCAGTAAAGACTTTATAGTTCTTGAGTCTATAAGAATGGAAATATTAGTTAACACATAAAAATAATGCATTGTCATAAAAGAGAGACTATCATGTTTCCTGATCATTTGTACAGGTCTCTACTTTCAACCTGACAGACAAAATTCTTTGAGTGCTTTTTTGCATAATAAACAATTTACATTTTTTAATAATGATAAATTTCAGGAGTTCCTTTCGTGGCTCAGTGGTTAACGAATCCGACTAAGAACCATGAGGTTGCGGGTTCGATCCCTGGCCTTGCTCCGTGGGTTAAGGATCCGGCGTTGCCGTGAGCTGTGGTGAAGGTTGCAGACGCAGCTCGGATCCCGCGTTGCTGTGGCTCTGGCGAAGGCCGGCAGCTACAGCTCCTGTTAGACCCCTAGCCTGGGAAACTCCATATGCTGCTGGTGCGGCCCTAGATAAGGCAAAGAGATAAATAAATAAATAAATAGATAGATAGATAGATAGATAGATAGATAGATAAATAAATTTCAAACTATTTTTATTATAGTATTAAAATTTAAATATTTCAAAAATGACTTAGAATGATTATCTAATGGCCCACATTAATTTTTGCCTGAATGTTCTTAAAGTTTTGCTTTCTCTAGGATTTTAAAGATCTTCTAAAATCTTTTGTGGATTTTTTTGATGCCATTTCAGATCCCTGACTAGAGTAAAACTCATGGTTTTCAATGCTGCCAAGAAATTAGCAGATCCTAATAAATTTTATGCATGAACAATTGCACTAACATAACGAAAGGAAAGAAAATATTGTACATCTAAAGGAAAACCTTACATTTTATGTAAGAATACAATTTTCTAGTTAAAATGGACCTCAGTATTTATGCCAGTTTTAGGCTTTTTAAACAAAGTTTCAGTTTTACATATTTATATGGAACTTTTCATATGAGGCCAATAAAGGACCTACCATCCTTTTTCCACATCATGCTGTCATCTTTCCCACAGAATTATGATTTTCAATTCTTTAAAGTTATACCTTCCATAAAATACAAGAGACATGATACATCATCAGTTTTTGCATATTCTTTCTCTTAATAACCATGAACAAAAAAACTCAGTATTTTTAAATTATGTTTAATTAGCTCAGTTATTCTGAAAATTTCCAGTCCAATATTTTTTGAAAATTAAGACTGCATTTCTAATTCATGAATCTCTAAAGCACTTATGCATCTTATTTATATGGGAGAGATTAACACATACGCATGATTCTTTGCTGTTATGAAATGTCAGGTGCTGAAAATTCTTAACAGAGCTGCCTATAAGTCAATTAAATCCTCTACATGGCGCCACCTTGTCTTTTCTCCCAATCCCAGTAGAGATTTAAAAAAAATTTAAAAACTAATAACATCTACAATTAACAGCATTCCTGTAGCCTGTAGGTCTAGCCTGCTACTTTAGTTTCCCCCTGACAATAATGGAGGGCCTTATTATTTTGTTTCCCCTGGGCATTTATTAGGCATGATGAGGAAAAGGTTACATCTTCTCTGGAAAAGAGCACAATCTTCAACTCTCTTCCACATGTAGATGCCTTAATGGGCATCACATTAGGAAGGCATTCTGAGCTACCTATTATGTTACTTCTTCCCAATTAGAAACTCTATTTTAATGTGATTACCAAAAATTTAGTGCCTGTCATTTGATAAGATTAGGAGTGGGATATGCTAAACATCAGTCAATAGAAAATGTGAGACAAATACTGCCTGAGTAGACTGGCTGCCAGTGGGCAGAAATGAATGGGTGGTAATGGAAATTAGTGGATGGAGAAAATCTACTTCAGTTTCCTTGGAAAATGTACTGCAAGTGCTATGCATTAATAAATCCAACTTTTTTCTATTGTTTAAAAAATGAATAATACTATATTTTGATTTAACAGGATAACACGTTCTCCTAAATCACATAACCATATTAGCTATTGCTCTGCTGGATATATTCAAACTATATGTTTTGCTTTGATAAATCATCTTTTATAATGCTTGGCATTAATTCAGATCAAGCTGTCAACAACTAAGACAACTATTACGATGCCATCTTCCAATTTATTGCTTTAAATAATAAAAATTATTTTAAATAAATCAGTTTCTTTCAAAACCTATTTTCAAAATTTCTCCTCCATTTTAATCCCACCTTAGGTTCTGATCTTTTGGTATTACTATTTCAGATATATAACTTAAATTTCTGATAATAAAATGGAGAATTCAAAGATAATGTACGTTTATATACACTTGGTATTTAACAAATATATTTAACACACTCAAAATGATTTCAAGGGTTTATGTGCTTCCTCTAACATTTTCTTTTGGAGAAAAATCTAGTTAAAACTATAATCTCATCTGAATACTACAATTACTTTTAGTTGCTTAAATTAAATCCATCCCCCACACAGTACAGATAAATTCTCAATATAATATTTCTTACTTAAAAATTTGGTGCTACCCAAGTTTTTAAAAGGAACATGTTTGCTGATAATGTTCTGGAAAACTAAAAGAGGCCTACTAATCATGAAGAGTCCGAAACGCAGAAAAGAAAATGTATTTATATAGAGCTGTTATGAGTTCAAAGAAATTACCCTAAACTAAGTGCTAAATGATAATCCAATGTAAAATGCTGCAATGGAGATGCCTTCTTCTGCTCCTAGTATTTCTATTAAAGGAGCTGATGGCAGGTACATCATTCCCCCCCACCACCATGTATTTTCCTCTTTAGCAAAAGGAGATAATTTGCTTCATTTCTGAAGTCTTTTCTAGGTCTAGAAATTTGATGAGCCCGTGTTATTGCAGTTGGTTTTTCTGCTCATTTATCTCACAGTAGGCTAAATTTATGGAATGAAAATATCAAAGACTAAACTTAGCATGGCGATAATAGGAATGCATGGAGCTCATGAGTAATGATTACACCTCTCAATGAAATAATTAAGGAACTCCCTGGGGGACAACTTCCTGCCTAAGGAAACTGAGTAGTTCTAAAATGAGGATTTAGGTTAGAGATTTAAAATAAAAATAAAATAATTCTAATACTACTAAAATCCTGAATAAGTGAAGAAAGAACTCTGGAAAGAATAATGGCAAAACTTCTGAAATGACTTGGCCCTATTCATTCTTTTGACTGTCTCCCTGCACAAAGGCCGCTGTGCACATTCTTTTGTTCCTGTATGTGATCCAGTCAAGAGAACGTGATCCACATTTCAAAGTTTTACATAATTTCTGAAATTTTAATTGATATGCTTAATGACAATTATTTTAATTGATATACTTAATGACAATACTGAGACCTTTTTACTCTTCTTTTCCATTCTTCCCAGTCCACTCACTTACTTTCAGTCTTTAATCACTGAGAAAATGAAAGTGACCTATTTACCTTCTGACCACCAGATCTACCACCCTACCTTCATTTGTAGCCCCTGCCCTCTGTATTCCTCCTGTTATGGTGGATAATTTTGTTTTTTACCCATCAGAGATCAACTCCTCTAGTGGTGATATGGATCTCTCACCTCCTTTCTTTGACTCAAAGGTTTTATTCCTGAGAAGATGAAACCACTCATTTGAATCACAAATTCTCACTTTTTATTAGATCATTCAAATCAACATTCAGAAATATTATATTTTCTCATTAAAAGGAGGAAACTACTGTCAACCCAAATTCCCCTAGTGCTGCCCACTTCTTTGTTCTTCTATATATAGAAAACTCTAAAGACTCCATACAAAACTACTAGAACTGATAAACAAGGTAGCAGGATATAAGATTAATATACAAAACTCAGTTGCATTTCCTTACACTAACAATGAAATATCAGAAAAGGAATGTAAATAATCACTTTTAAAATCATATCAAAAAATAAAATACCTAACAATCCTCACCAAGGAGGTAAAAGACATATGCTGAGAGCTGCAAAACATTAATACAGGAAAATGAAGATGATTCAGAGAAATCAGAAGATATCTCATGCTCGTGGATTGGAAGAATACTGTTGAAACAGCAATACTATCCAAAGTAATTTACAGATCTAATGTGATTCCTATCAAATTACCCATAACATTTTGCACAGAACAACACCAAATAATTCTAAAATTTATATGGAACCATAAAAGGTCCAGAACTGCCAAAACAATCCTGAGGAAAAAGAACAAAGCAGGAGGTATAACCCTCACAGACTTTAGACAATACTACAAAGCCACAATAATTAAAAAGTGTGGCACTGGCACAAAAACAGACATATGATCAATAGAATAAAATAAAAAAGGCCAGAAATGAACCTGCACACCTATGGGCAAATAATCTTAAACAAAGGAGGCAAGAATCTATAATGGAGAAGAGACAGTCTCTTCAGCAAGTGGTGATGGGAAAGCTGGATAGTCACATGCAAATTTAGAAATTAGAACACACTCTCACATTATACACAAAAGTAAACATAAAATTAATTAAAAACTTAAATATAACATAAGATATCATAAAACTCCTAGAATTGAACACAGGCAAGACATTATATGAAATAAATCATGTTTTCTTAGGTCAGTCTTCTAAGACAATAGAAATGAAAGCAAAAATAAACAAAAGGGACCTAATCAAACTTAGAAGCTTTTGCACAGCAAAGGAACCCACAAAACTTTTGGTGGTATGATTAGCATAATTGCCACCTAAAATGAAAAGACAACCAATGGACTGGGAGAGAATAATTGTAAATGATATGATCCACAAGGGCTTAATTTACACAAAGGTTTCTATAGGTTCTATCCCCACTTCCCCTTCCTGTTCTCCTCTCGACTTACTTAAGTTGGATTTTGGCTCCATTATTCCACCAATCTTCCTTTTAAAAGTTTCCAATAACCTCTGTTTTAACTCCACCGCTCATTTCTTTGTTCCGTACTGTATCCTATCACTTTTTTTTTTCAGGGCCGCACGTGCAGCATATGGAAGTCCCCAGGCTAGGGGTCAAATCGGAGCTACAACTGCCAGCCTACACCACAGCTACAGCAAAGCCAGATCTGAGGCAGACTGCAACCTACAACACAGCTCATGGCAACGCCAGACCCTTAACCCACTGAGTGAGGCCAGGGACCAAACCCATGTCCTCAGGGATACTAGTTGGGATTATTACCACTGAGCCAGTACAGGAACTTCCCCTATAATTCTTTTGCTTAGAATTTGCCAAAGAATTGACACACCGGTTAGACAAATCCTTAACTGCTTTATCCTGGTCTATATTTCCCTACTTCTATTCTCCTTATATTTCCTCATTCTCTCACCTTACCTCCTGCTCCAGGTTAGTTCCAGGAACACTCTAAGCTCTTCCCCAACTTAGTCCCCTTACAATGTGTGTTTCCTCTGCTGAAATTCTCTTCTCTCTGCAGTGCACATGATTGATTTCTATCTGCCCTTGTATTACTATGTCCTCATGGAAATCCTGCCAGAACACCAGTTGCAAGTGTCCACCCAGTCAGTCGTGTACACTGTTTCAGCTTTCTATAGAGGATGTGTCATTAATATGGTAATTACTTATTGATTTTCTTCCCTAATGATATGAGACCCATAAGAGAAGAAATCGTACTGGTTTTGTTTCTGTACCTCCAGACTAGAAGGATGCCTGGAACACAGCAGATGCTCAAGACACATCATTTATGTTCTCATCTTTGTATCTCAAATGTTATACATATTGTAAGTGATTAATAAATATTTGTTGATTTTAAATAATTATAAGCTCTCAATGAATTTACCCAGCTATTATTTTATGATAATTATCAGTAGCTCTTAGCAAGTTTTAATATCTTTCAAGAAAGAAATGTGTCAGCAATAGACAGTTTTGAGCAGAAATACAGTACTATTTGGATTTTACCAAAATACCCTTAAAGAAGTTGTTTCATGAGTGTTAGAAAACATGCAGGAATAAAAAAGAGTTTTTAAATCTGAATATATATCTAACTTTAGGAGTACTAAGACAACTCTTTAGTCCCTACTTAATCAATAATTATTAACTTAAAGTTTAATACTGAAAGTTCACAGCCCTATATTTAATGTTATCAGGACATTATTCACTAAAATCTAGACAACTGGGAGTTCCCTTCATGGCTCAGTGGTTGGCAAATTCGACTAAGAACCATGAGGTTGCAGGTTCGATCCCTGGCCTTGCTCAGTGGGTTAAGGATCCGGCATTGCCGTAAGCTGTGATGAAGGTTGCAGACGCGGCTCATATCCTGCGTTGCTGTGGCTGTGGCGAAGGCTGGCAGCTGCAGCTCCTGTTAGACCCCTAGCCTGGGAACTTCCATATGCCGCAGGTGCAGCTCTACATAAAAAGGCAAAAAGACAAAAAAAAAAAATCTAGACAACTGGCATCCCATATATTGACTGCTTAGATTTCTACAGATGTTGTGAATCTACGGTATAGCAAAACACATTAATTCCAATAACAATAATTAATGTATGAAAAGGTAAATGATAAGAGACCTCAGAAAACCCAAACATTTAAAGGACACTACAAAAAATTACTCTTAATGCCAACTTTGATTTTTAATGTCTTTTACACCAAAAAAATGTTTCAGATCAGTTGATAAAAAACAAATAATAAAACTTGAAAGTTCTCTACCTTGACATAGATGAAAAATATTAAACCTGGCATTGTCATATATAAATCAAGTTGTAGGGCTATAACTGTATAACATCCTGTTAATCTTTTTATTTTATGCTACCAGATACAAGAGAGCTTGTTTAATGACCTACATCCTTCCATAAGCCTATAAAGAACATGTTAATCAATTTATTTTTGTTTCTAGAAATTGTTCCTTCTAAGATTTGCTTTTATCATTATTACAGATTCCTACTAATGCAAGCTAAGTTACTTGAAGATCACAATCTTTGGGGGGAGATTTTTTTAAATGTTCCAATAAAATTTTAAAATCAAGTGCTACCCTAACTTTTAAAATCAAGTGCTATCCTAACCTTATAGTTGCATTTTCAGATCCAACTTCTCACCCCATTTACACACACACACACACACACACACACACACACACACACACATCTTTGAGAATGGGCCTAGAGTCTTCATAATGTTCTACAACCATTATATGGTTTATGTTTAAGATTTTTTCTCTTAAAAATTCCTTCTGGAGGTAATACAAATAAAAATGTACTAATACATGGAAGAATTATTTCTCTCTTATTTACTTTTAAATGGCAATGTCCATGTCCACTGCTCACCCTGATAAAACAAACCTGTTGGTTGAAACTATGTACATTTTATTTTCCTGAAGAGAATGTTAATATTCCTCACTTCCTTCAATGGACATTTCATTAAGAGAAGAGAGAATATATGCTGGAGACTCAAAAATATCCTTAATTATAAATAATTAAGTCTCTGACAACTTATTTTACTCACTTTCTTTGAAGTAGGGACCTGATCCAAACACATCTCATCTAGAGGCTGGCTGGCAACTCTAGAAAGTAACTAGGGATGCAGTACTGTGTCTCAAATGGGCAGTAACTATTACCTGAACTAATCAGACCAGCTCCCTCAAAAGCAGCGACAAATACTGGTAGGATCAAATGTGCAGAGAGAAGCAGAGGTGAACTATCCCTGCACAATTCTTGAGAGAGAAGACAGGCTTCCGTGGGCTAATGATTTTCTAATTGAAGTCCCTAAATAGTAACTCCCATTTGTCTTAAAGCTATCTGAGTTTAGTGTCAGCCAAAAAAGCCCACTAAGTGCACAGTCCTTCTCACTCTTGAAGATAGCTATCATCTGCTTCAGGAGTCATACATTCTTTATATTCAACATTTCTTGTGTCTTCGATCCCTAACTGCACATCAAGATTTTACAGTCTCTTCATCATTTTGCCTGTTTGACTCTGAACACTTCTTAGAGTTCCTGTTAAAGAGGGTAGCAATGATAGACAGAATGAAATGCTCTATGTGAAATGAAACCAAATCAAAGTAGAACAAAGCCATCACCTCCTTCAATAACTCTAAGTTCTGCTAATGCACCAAAGAATTTAAGTATAGAAGAATGTGCACACACGCTATAATTATAAACAATTGTGCTGTCTTTGGTGATTCACAAGGTCTTTGAAGTTCTCCAAATATCATACAGGCAACATAGGAACAATTATCTTTTTTCATCTCTGAATAAGTAGTAAATTTTGGTTTAACCTCACTTTTACATACCACAGAAGTATTAGGATGTCACTTAGCTTCATATTTCCTTGTTATTTATCTCAATCATTATTAGTGGATTTCAAGGGAAAAAAATCATGGTTGAGACTCTGGTTTTTCATATTGAATAAATTAAATAACATATTTAACTGAGCCCTGTATACTCAAAACTATGGCATATAATGTAAAGGTTGAGAAAGAATCAAATATGAGGTCCTTGAACGGAAGAGATAACCCATCTGGTGTAGAGAGATACTATCTATCACTCATGAGATGAGCTGCGGAACATTACAGAACAGCCTGAGAAGTGCCCTCCATTCTGAGTGATTCCAGTTTCCCAAGCAGAGAGTGAGGAAGAGTGATGCAAAACTCCTTTAAGTGACATTCACCCAATTACTCAAACTGCCTTTTTTTCTCATGATGTGAACACAGTCTGACTATTTCAATAAAAGTTGTGGTGAATAATAAGGACTTTCTGTACAAAATGCCAGGCGAAGCCCAGGAAATGAGCTTCTATTCCATATTATTCTCATTTTGACTATGATTCACTCACATCTTCCATAGGACATATGCCTGACAGATCTTTAGGCTTGAAAAGCAAAATGAGACCAGTACCTGGGGACTGTGCTTTTCAAGCTTACGCAGCAGGATATGAAGAAAAGAGGTCAGGATTTGTGCTACAGGAACTGAAAAGAATTACATATTTGTCAGAGAATGAGACACAGTTACATTTAGGGAAAAGTTGACCTAAAATTGCTGACCATCTTATTGTCTGATAGTGGAGCTATTGCTTCACTCTAAGCACTCAGACTTTTATTCTTATCACAGATATCCAAAAGCTCTTCTTTTTTGAACAAATTGGCTATTCATGTTGACAGCATTTTCTTAATCAGTCCCTCGATGCCATGCCTGTGGAACTGGTCTCCCCACCTGTTTTCTTCAATCTGAAATCTAACTTTCATCCCAGTACTGACTAGATCTATCATTAACATAACTTTAAAAGGTGATCTTCAAAGTTTTAAAACTAAAACTCCTAATAAAAATATTTTGCATTATGACAAAATACACAGGGGATCACATACACACAAATTAAATTTTACGAAAAAATACCCTTCTTGTTTCCCATGTATTCATGTTTTCCATTCCTTTTCATTCTGTTTCATTTTATTATATTCCACTCCGCAAATACTAATTATGACTCACTAAATCAATATCATGATCCTTCAAAGCGTGGTTCCTAAAATGTGGTCCAGGGACCCCTCGGTATACCTATGACAATTTAAGGAGATCCACAATGACAACATTCTTTTAAAAATAATACTAGGAGTTCCCGTTGTGGTTCATCAGGTTAAGAATCCAACACAGTGTACATGAGGATGTGGGTTCAATCCCTGGCCTTGCTCAGTGGGTTAAGGATCTGTCATTGAAACAAGGTGCGGTATAGGCCACAGATGCAGTTCAGATCCGGTGTTGCTATGGCTGTGGCACAGACCTGCAGTGGAAGCTCCAATTCAAACGCTGCCTGCAAACTTCCAAATGCCATGGTTTCAGTCGTAAAAAGCAAAAAAATAAAAAAATAAAATAAAAATACTAAAAAAATAAAAAATACTAAAAATAAAAATAAAATAAAAAATATACTAAAACATCATTTGTCTTATTCACTCTCATTCTCTGATGACTACATAGAATTTTCCAGAAGTTATTTACATAATATGATAATGCCATTACCCTGGCAGCTAATGAAAGGTATGTTTGCATAGTCTTGTTTAAAATTTTTCTTAGTTTTAATTCACAAGACAGTAAATATCAATAAATATAGCTACATAAGCAAAAGTTCTTTGGAATTTAAGAATTTAAAGGGATCATGAGACCAAAAGCTTTGAGATATACTAATCTAAAGCAAGCTATAGTTTGAAAAACACTGATATGAATCAGATCATTGCACACACACACACCTCTTTCTACAACCAGGTACCAAAGCTTTCAACAATTTTGCTGTTCTACAGGCACCCAAAATCTGCTCTCAACCAGCAGCTCCAATATAAGTCCCCTAAGCATAGGTTGTTCACTTCTGCCTTTGAGTCTTCTTTCATACTCTGTTCCTAAAATAACCTTAGGCCTATTTTTGACTGATAAATCCTATCATTTGGATATCTGTAATTACTGGCTCTGCCTTATGTCTTTTTTTTTTTTTTTTTGGTACTGATCCTACAGAACTCCTGGAATTCATGTGGGAAAGCAATTTATGTGCCTCTACCTTTCCATGAATGAGGAACCTACAGTAGTCAATCAGAGTAACCCATTACTCTAGCATAACCATTATTGCAATGTGTAGACTGCACAGGAAGGGCCAACCAGAGAATTATGCAGGAAGCAATATCAATGCTAGGGGAAGAAGAAATCAGGCTCTTTTCTTTGAGACTGCTCACTAACACACAGGGAACGACTTAGGGCCACTGTGGAAAGAACTCCATTTACATTATTCTATCTTATTTTACTTTTTTACGTTCATTAATGATTTTAATTGTTTCCATTATAGTTGGTTTACATGTTTTGTCAATTTCTACTGTACAGCAAAGTGACCCATATACACATTCTTTTTCTCACATTATCCTCCATCATGTTCCATCATAAGTGACTAGACATAGTTCCCTGTGCTACATAGAAAGATCTCATTGCTTATTCACTCCAAATATTTTAAAAATGTGGAGTTCTCATCATGGCTCAGTGGTAATGAATCTGACGAGTACCCATGATGATGCTCGTTCAATCCCTGGCCTTGCTCAATGGGTTAAGGATCCAGCATTGCCGAGAGCTGTGGTGTATGTCGCAGACACTGCTCAGATCCAGTTCAATCCCTAGCCTGGGAACTTACATATGCTGCACATGCAGCCTAAAAAAGCAAAAAAATAAGATAAAATTCTTCCTTTCTCTATTTATTTGTGTATAACCTTAGTTCCTTGTGTGCCACTGCTCCCAGTAACACCTGTGTTGTTGCCTTTACATTCTAGTGGAGCCCTATTCCATGTTCTAATATTTCTCCATTCTCTTTTACGTCTTTGTTTTATTCTTGTAAAAACAGTCCTAAGTACACAGGGGTACTGATTCTGCCTCTCTGCATCTAAGTAGATTTATTTGTGTGTGTGTGTGTGTGTGTGTGTGTGTGTGTGTGTGTGTGTGTGTGTATGTGCCTTTCTTAGAACTCTGGGAAGACTCTAAGTTTTATTATAGTTTTTGAATTCATCCACTTGAATTTTTTTTTTTTTTTTTTGAAGATGACTGACAAATTGAATGCTGAGTTATCTTAATCTTGTATTTTCTTGGATTGCTGTGTCATGCAGAGTTTATCTTCATTAACGTTTTGGAAAGAAAACATTGCCCTTTTTATCCCTCCACATGCCATCTCTTTATGATTTTAGGCGGAACACAACTTACACGCGTTAAACGAAGGTAAGTTCCATGCTATTTAAATGTAAAATTGGAATCTTTGAATTAAAGATATTAGGGAGCAACTAGTTAATATTCATGCTAATAGAGAAAAAACTGAAAACCTGTCTCTACGATGTCAGAAGATCACAATAATCAGGAAATGTGACCCTGTGCAAACTTCTGTTAGGATGAAAACTGAGTATATCACAAAGAGTAATCAATTAAATCACATTCCAAACATCCTAAGTGAACAAGCTGAGATCTGCCTAGATCCCGAATTAAGACACAGCCTAGAAGTCAATGATTCCATTACCTCCTCGCTGAAATTAAAAAGGATGCTAATCAAAGGTCAAACATGGTTTATCATGCTGAATTTAATGTTCAACAGGTCATTTGAAATTTTCAAGGCATAACAATGTTCTTAGAATTAGTACTTTTTAATTAATGAAAGCATTACAGAATTACAAGGGTGAAAAAAATTAGCTAAAGTGACATAAATAGTAATTCATGAAGCTCAATATCTCTTAGTCTATCGACCACGACAGGATACCTCATTAACATTTAAAAATACCACATCTAAAAAGAAAAAAAAAAAAAAACAGGGAAAGAGAACATTTCAAGCATTTTCATTTTATCATCTTGGTTTGTTTCACCAACATAATTAAAGCCATGTTTTGGGGTCAGAGATGATCATTTTGTTTAATCTTCCATAATTAAATAAAAATTCTTTTTCATACAAACATGAAAAGCCTTTAATATCTATTCAATCATATTTTAATATGAATATATTTTATATATAATTTATATTAACATAATACACATATTACATAATATACAATTTTCATTATATACGCTTTTTCGTGAATCATTTAAATATTTTTAAAAATATATTCATTTATACAAAGACCATGCATGCCATGCATGCCCCAGTAAAAAGGAATATAATCTCAATTACTTAAATTTTCATTCAGGAAATACTGTAGGTTTGACTGAAATACAGGAAATGTTAACGCAAACTAATTTCTCTTGCCAGCTGAAACGTTACACAACTTGAAAGTAACATGAGCCTGTCCATAGCATTAAGCACACTCCTACTCTCTTCTAACCTATTTTCTGCAAAGTCAGGATATAAAATTTATCTAAGTCATTTCAACCCTCTTATCTTCCAAAAACCAAAGGTGGTGTCCATTTATTATGCTACCTTAACTCACAACACTTTATAAATATGCTTCCTTTAAATAAAGTCTTATCATAGAAGAATACGTAAAACACATTTGCCTTAAACATTGAACTTTTTAAAAAATGCTTAATCATTAAAAATGAGGCATTTCTTCTATTCTTATTTTTAAATGTTCATAATTGCTGGTTTAAAAAAAAAACTAAGAGAGGAAATCTTGCTCCCCTTGGGAATCATTTTAATGTGTACTGCAGCATGCTGATAATTTCGCAAAACTAACCAGGCCATTTTCTTGACTAAAATTTGGCCATCAGAAAGCAATATATCTTCCTACTGCTACTATAATGATTTATACATGTTAAAGGTTTTTTTAAGTGTTCAATTAACTGTTAATTTTAAACAAATTAAAAAAATACATATGAAAAGATACTGCTTATAATTACACTGCCCAGAAGAGAACACCATTAAAATTTCTATGTATCTCCTTCTAGAGAACTTATCATGCAAATGGATAGAACATTTGCATGTTGTAGACAGATCTGTTTTTAAATGAACAGACATTTTAAAGTATTATTCCATAACCTGCCTATTCACTTAGTAATAGTGAATTTTCATGGCACACATATTTATATGATCTGTGTCAATGTTTTTAATGTCTGTACAATATGCTATTAATGACCAGATCATGATTGAGCTAAAAATCTCTCATCGGACATCGTCTTTTTCCTTCTAACTTCTGACACTGTAAACAACGCTGTGAGATGAATATATGATTACTATAATTTCCATATCCTTAAAATTATTTTAAGTACAAGGCTTGGCTGATTCAGGCTGTCTGTATATTTTTGTTGCAAGAATGACTGGATGGGTGAATAATAAAAGTAGGTTTCAAAAATATCAATGTAAGGGGAATCTGTATTTGATACTCTGATTTTGAGTCAAGCCACTTCATACACTGCTGTTGCTTTTCCCTTGGAATTTTGTTAAAGGGAAAACATACATAATTATTAAGTGAATTTCATCCCTGGATGTTCCCTTAACATGTGTGACCTTGTGGTACCTAGCAGTCATATTCTATATGAGATAATGTACCTAATCAATACTTGGTTAGAGTAGAAAAAATAAGATTACTCTTTTTTTAAAGGTATAAATTTTGAACTCACTCTGTAATTTTCCATTTTTTTTCCTGCATAGAGTATCTAAAGTTATAACTGGAAAATAACTTTTTTCAGCATAATTCCTAAGTCCCATATTCTTCTCTAGAGTTTTCTAAATTTGATTGAATAAACATCTATTGGTAGCATTATGCCAGTTCACTATGGGGGATATTAAAAAGCTTGAAATAGCTAAATATATAACCTTATATAGCCACCTGTGCGTTATGAGGTAACAAAAAAAATAATACCATATTGCCTCTCCAGTATGAGAAATGACTATTTGGTTCATTCTCCAGCTGAGATAAATAGATACAATATTTATACCAGCTGGAAGGAAGACAGAACTTCTCACCAATGGACGATGTGACAGCAATTGCATCCCTATTCTCAGCACAGTATCCTCTTTGTTTAACAAACACTTTGGAAACTCGCCAGTTTTCAGGTATTCTCATCTTGGGACAGTGGCCAGTCACTCACAATGAAACTAGACAAGAGGCCAGATGTGCCACATATAAGGATAAAAATTATTTCTCTTTTGACTGCTTTATCATGACAGCAGAAAATATTTATACTTGAAATTACTGTGCAGAGTGACAAAATTTACAAAAATTAAACTTAAAAAAGATATACTTTGTATATGCAATATTAGGGACCAAGACACACAGGCTTACTCCCTATTTGGGTTATGTCTAGCAATGAACTTCATTCAACTTACAGAACCACATGGATTCTTACTGAGTACACTGCACAGGATCTTCTAAGGAAGAGGTTCTACTGAGGTAATAAAGGCAATTCAGGAAACAGCCAATACCATCCTGGATTTGAATATAACCAATAACATTTTCATGTATCACTTCCTTGTCACCCTTAGGTATCCATTTTCCTGAAAAGGTGTGTGTTTGGGGGGGGGCATATACACTAGTTTCAAACATCTTCTTGTCCGGATTTTTAAAAAGTTGTCCCATGACTGGGAGCCAAATATCTTGAGCAAATATCTTTTTTCTTCTCTGTAAATAGCACAGTAAAATGGCTAAATGTAATAAAGTAAGAGGTAGCCAATAGCACATATAAGCCAAAAATCCACCTGAAGCTAATTTTGCTTATTATCCTTTTAGTTTTTCTATTGTTGGTATGGTTTTACCAGAGATGAAGTTATTCAAGTTAGGAGAAATCTGGTTAAATTTATGAAATGCTGCAACAATCTGCTGAAGAGCTTTGTTCTTTTCATCTTTTAAATAAGTAACAGATATTAATTGATTAGGAACAGTGGTGGTAATTATAATGGCAATGAACATCACTGTAAGATGTTAATAATTTAAGAAAACTAACTTTATGAGACAAATTTAGAAGATGGAAGTAAATAAATGCATGCAAGAATGTATTTTCTCTATTCAGCCAAGATCAACAGATGCTAACATAATGTGTAAAATATCACAGTGGTGCTGTACACTACAACTGCTACATGAGAAAGTGACACTGATTAAACCTATTGTCTCAGAGAGCTTCTCTGCATTTTGCTATAAATGTATTTAACTGAGACCATATTTCCTGCATATTTGTTGTAGGTTTGTATCCAGAAAGATGACCTGTGGTAGAATTATTTCTATATAAATCTCGTTTCCTGCTGTCCCATTTAACCAATTACCAAAATACTTATTTCTTCCAGGTACAGACACCTAGCATGGTATAAAAAAGCATATATGCAGTGCCAATCAAATTTCAAATGTAAGATCTAAGCCTTTCCCTTGAGGTAGAAAACACCAGAAAGGAAAACTAGATTCTGAAATAAAATGTTTATGTCCCCAAATTATAAGAAACCTACCCATTTTATTCATTGTGGAAAATAGCCTCTTCAGTCATTTATATTATCTGTTCATTGTTTTTTTTTAAATTATGAGTTCTATTTTTGTCATGTATTCATTGATCATGAACAGATTCAAAAGTTCTTAACCAAAGAAACAGTCTACAAAATAAATCCTTTGAGTCACAATGCCTTTGTCTGCTTTTAGCTCAGAAATTAGAAAAGGAAATGGCATCTACCAACAATGGGATTCCTGAGTATGGATTTTCTCCTAGTGATAGGCATTTTTAGGCCCAGAGCCTAATAATTATTTGGAAGAAAAAGAGGGACCTTAAAAATAATTGAAATAGATTCTTTTAATCCTAAAATCTCAAAGAACATTTGAGCTTCCATTCTTCACCTTGGCTGTTTACAGAGTCAATTCCAATTTCATCTTGCATGGAGAGAGGAGTACAACATGTAAATTTTGAAAAAACAACCATCAAACAGGGAAAAAAGCCGTGGAGAAAAACACGTACAGATTTATCTTATAATTCAGCCCGCCAATTTCCAAGTTGAAAGGCTGAATGTGTTTTCTAACAACGATTAACTAAAAAACATTTCTTAACAGTGATTTTTTTATTCGATTGTAAAAGAATTTCTGAAAAACAAATCAAGTCTATTTATCAGGCTCCAGGAATAAGTTACTTTAGGAAACTCTGATACTCTTAGTTTTCCTAATGAAAAGCCTATCTTAAAAAAGAAAGTCATGAACTGAAATCATTCTGTTTTTATACTTCATTAATAGTTAATATGAACCCCACAGCAGAATATTCACTGGATATCCACTCTGAACCTGAGCTGTCTAAGGAATAATTCTAACCTGACGTCAAAAGAGGACTTTGATATTACTAATACAATGCATTATATACGAGGCACTTCATTGATAGTAATTAATGAAAAACAATCAAAGTTTATCTGAATTTCACCTTTCAGAATGATCTAGGAGCATTCTTAACCCAAAGCCATCAATAATGGGCCATTCAGCATTTCATCTAATTTTTTCCTGTCACATTTAAACTCATAAAATGTGCTTTGGGACTAGAAAGATGGTGAAACAAGAAAAATATGAAAACAATGAGAAATGTGCCAGTATTTTTATATCTACTTAATCATTTTAAATGTGTAAAATATTATATTAAAATGTGTATATTATTATATTTTATTACAATGTATATATTTTATTTAAATGTGTATATTATTATTTTAAGCCAACCACTGATAAAAGGTTCCAAAATCAAAATTCTCTTCTTACTTTTCCATTCAGCCTAATTATTTGTCCTTTTATGGCTTATAAACACATAATTATAATTTCCTGAAACTGTCTGAGAGTCACCAATCATTTGTATTCTTCTCTAATTCATTTACTTATTTACCTATACAATCATTTTTTCTACTTAAAGAAATGTTGGTCATAGTTTTCTATATAAGTCTATGTATGCACTCATAAAATTACTAAAACCATCTTTTGCAATCAAAATTCACTCTAAATTGTTGTACTGGAAGTTCACATTTCCAAATCACAGACTATTTACTGATTATTAGTCCAGATATAGGATAGATACCTTGGCTTCTGCTTTTCTACATTTGATTAAATTCAATTAAATGTTCTTAAGATTATGTTCTAAAATGATCTCCCCAAGAAGAGCAGATGGAAGCTAATCTTTGAACACAGGGGTATGAGGAATTCTTGTCGCTTTCTCTCAGAAAGTAATTTCTTTCATCTTTCAGGGTCACTACAGGGTGTTTCTCTAGCCCAGGAATATTTCATTCCTGTTTCAAAGGATGCCTGAATCAACATTTTCTATGTATTGATATAAAGTAAATAAAGTCCCCATCAGCCTTTTCTTACAATAAGAAACCACTGATACTCCTATTCCCTTATGTTCTGGGGAACTCCTCAGAGGAAAATTAATAAATTGTATATTGTTGTTGTTTTTGTTTTGTTTTGTTTTTTTAGGGCTGCACCAGCAGCATATGGAAGTTCCCAGGCTAGGGATAGGAGTCAAATTGGAGCTGTAGCTGCCAGCCTATGCCACAGTCACAGCCATGCCAAATCCGAGCATATCTGGGACATACACCACAGCTCATGGCAACACAGATTTAATGGGAGAAAATCACATTCCATTAAAATGGACAGATACGTAACATATATTTTATTTACATTTTTCAGTTTGGGGAATTTTCACTGCTATTTCTATGACAAGGAATTATGTACACAGGCAAGTAAGTATAGAGCCTTTCCCACAGAAGTTTCAGCAGTAATTAACATTTTGTTGGAGTTCCTATTGTGGCTCAGTGGTAACAGATCCAACTAGTATCCACAAGGATACAGGTTTGATTCCTGTCTTGGTAAAGTACTCAAAACGAAAACTTTTCATGCTGTTAATGCAATTATAAATGGGGAGAGTCTCTTCTGAAGTAATTTGGTAGTAATTAACTCTTAGCAATTTCATTCTTTCAAATCTATCACAATTTTTATTCACATATGGATAAATATGCATCAGTGTATTAGTGAAACATGAAAAAATGCAAAATGTCCACTGCAACATTATTTTTAGTAGGAAAAAATAAGAACCTAAATCTTAACCAATAATGAATTAGTAAATAAATCTTGTTCCATGCTAGGAAACACTAGTATGTAATTTCTTTCTTAAATTGAGATAGAGCCATCAAATTTCCAAAACATAAGAAATGGGTAAAAGAAATGCACAGAAAAATGTTTGTTAAGGTAATCCTATTTGTCTAAAATAAAGACAAGAGATAAAGATTTATATACATAAGAGTAGATGTACAGAAATAAAGATTTTTAAACTGGACTCCAAAATCTTTATAGAGAATAATGAGAAAAGGACAAGGAAGGCAGAAGTTCTTCTCTTTCACAATATATTTCTGTGTTATCAGTCTTTCACAATGTAAATGTATTATATGGCTTATACAATTAAAAATCAAGTTAGATTAAATTATGACAGAGAAGACTTTTTATAAAAACTAAAATTTTCACCTTGTCATTTTCAGTGTTAATCTTCATTTTGTCATAATTTGATGTTTTAATGTTCTTTATATAATGATTATCACATAAACAATTTACTATCAAATATTAAGAATCTTCTATTTAAGTTATAAGTACAGTCATACAGCATAATACTGAAAGTATTAAAAATAAATAAAAATACACCCCACAAATTTGAGTGATTTTTAAGTCATGGTCCTCATTTTCTTCTTCCAAATGTTATCTCCCCTATTACATGGAGACAGTTTCAGATTACATACTAACTTTTTAAAAAATGTGTGCTCTTTTTTCCTTATCTTAGAAGTGGAATTTGTGTTGATGTATTTTGAACAACGTTTCCAAAATATCCTGTTGCAAACTTAATGAACAAAGGAATTATCTCTCTTGAGCACATCTTACATTTATTTTAGGAAACAAGACTGACTGAGGGAAAGATTCAAAGTCCACTTATCATGACCACTGAAGTACCTTTCTACTCTATATTCAATCAGTGTGACTACATTTAAGGCAGTTTCTGAGAGGGGATACATGCATATTGAGTTATTTTGGAACAAACGGTTTTTGTTTGGTTGGAAGAGCTTGTCAATGAAGCAATCTTAATTTAGGATCGGGGCATTTCTTTGGGGATCAATGAATAGTTAAGTAAAGCTATTCAAAAAAGACCATTAAACCCAATTGATCCCTGTCCAGTTTGTGGCAACCACAGAAAAAAAGCATTGCAAAATATAAACTGGAATTTTTGTACTTAACTTCAATGTTTCCATAGCAAGTATCTTTTGAAAGCAATCAAAATGGACTGATTATTGAGGCCAAGCTCACTATATTCTATTCAACCCAGAAAATCCACAGATCTAAATTTGCTCTTGAAGTCACCACACACTACTTAGGTCTATACAGGGACCTCGGATAGTTCTCATTTAACAGGGTAGATATGGATTCTTCCATAAGGGTCAGTGATATCTCTAATATTCTGTGGATAAAAATAAGCCAGGCCCAATTTATCATATGAGTGTCATCTCTTCCTTACATGCAGCTTCAACAGCAATGACTATTCTTGTGGCACTCCCAAATTGGCATGATTCCTAATCATTCTTTTTTATGATGTTGAGCCCCGCCCCCCTTGCAACTCATCTGGTAAAGTACCAGGTTGAAATAATACAAGTTTCTTTTTAAACAAACTATTCATATTAATGTCCTCTGCAAAGGGACACTTGATAAGGTGAATGATAAGGTTTTGTGGCTCTTGTTACTATGATAAAATAGATAGTCAAACAAAAATGCCAAGTCAAAAGGTTCTCACCAAGAAGAGAGACCTCTGGAAGATGAGTGTTAGGGTACATTTGCTACAGACAAAACAAGAAGAGGTTAACAGCTTCATATCTCCTTTCTTGTTTTTAATTTCCTATTACTCTTATGGTATATAAACCAATGCTATTTTGCCTGTATTGAGATACAGTTCACTGACATAACTGGGATAACTCATTAAGCAACGGAGTATTGTATTACAATACTCCATGCAGAGAATTAGAGCACAGGCTTTTGCAGCAACTGTGCCTGATGTGCAAATGCTTTTTGGTCCCATTTCCTGGTTATGTGAGGTTGCCTAAATTACATTTCCTGCCTAAAACTTCAGTTTTCCCTTCTGAAAAACAGAAATAACAACAGTAACCTGCCAGGCTGTTATGAGGATTAATTCAGATTATCCTCGTAAATTTGTATCACAATGGCTGGAATACAGTAAGAACTCAACACCTACATATTATTCTCATTCATATTTCTGTTGTCCCAATTTCCTATCTTTGCTCTTATGATATCCTCCCACCTCTTTGTCTTTCAATTTTTTAATCTTATTTTTCTGCCTCTTCCATCTTTTCTTCCTTTCTCTTTCCCTATGTTTCATTTTATTCAAAACACAGGAACTCAGGTCCTCAGTGAGCTTCTCTCTTTTTTTATTTGGAGATTTTAAGATATTATAAAATTATCTATTTTTTCCCAATTGGGAAGATTGCCAGTAAAAATTAAGCATCTGAGTAAGAGAATATTCTGAAATTTATGAAGTTTCGATTTCAATTTTCCCAGGTAGTTACTGCTGACAGAATAAAGCAGTTTTATTCTTAGGTAAGCATGCAATATATGCCCTCACCTCATTAGTAAGAATATATTCAATATTTGAGTATTTGAATGCTATGGCTGAAGTTATTTTTAGGTGTAATTTACCTACAGCAAAATCTCCCTTTTTAGGTGTACAGTTCCAAGAATCCTGGCAAATGCTTGTAATTGTGTTAACTATCAGAGCAGTCGGAATATGATTTCTATTTCTGCTCACCAGGCAGATGCCTGGCAAGCAGCAATTATTTTCTGTCCCATAGTTTTCTCCTGTTTAGAATATCATATAAATGGAATAATACAGTATGCAGACTTTTGAACTGGCTTTTTTCACTTAGCATAAAGCATGTGAGAATCATCCATGTTGCTATATGTGCTGTTATTTTGTATTTTTACTGTCGAATATATAAAATGTATGGATATACCCCAGTTTGATTCTTCACTCATCAACTGACAGACATGTGAATTGTCTCTAGATTTTAGCAATTATAAATAAAGTCACTATATAAACATCTAGCGCAAGTTTTAATCTTTTGTAGCAGAGGTGGGAGGGGAAGATGTTTGCATTTATCTTCACTAAATATCTAGGAGTTGGAGTATTTGGTAGTGTGTTGAACTTTATTAGAATATGCCAATGTATTTTCAAAAGCAACTTTATCATTCCTCGCTTCTACCTGCAATGCATGGAAGTTTCAGGTGCTCTCCATCCATGTCAGCACTTGATATTGGCAGGGATATTTTTTCTAATTTTAGCCATTCTAATAAAAATGTTGTGCTATCTCACTGTGGCTTTAATTTATATTTACTAATTACTGATGGTGTTGAGTATCCTTATATCTTCTTTAGTGAAATTTTTGCTCAACTATTTTATGGCTTTTGGATAATGTTCTTTTTCTTACTATTATTGAGTTGTAAGAGTTTTTTATATATTTAGGATATACATCCATTTTTAGATATGTTTGCAAATATTTTTCTACTTTTGAATTTCTTAATTATGTTTTTCAAAGTCTACTGCTAAAATTAATTTTTTGGAAAGTAAAAACTTTCATTTAAATTAATACTTCATGATAATTCCCCACATATATGTCAATGACTATTCATGGTCATGTGGCTTACATTTCATTTAGCTTTGCTTACAAACACTTGTAAAATCTAGTTTCAAAAATATGCATATTGAGCAGTTCAAATGCTCTGAAGAATCCTTTTGACCCTTACTTTACTCTCTAAGGAAAATACTTCTGTAATGTTTGCTTAGCAGAGTACAGACGGGAAACTGAATACGTGACTGACAGTTTTTGATTACACTATCAAATAGAGATATAGACTTCAGCTTCTCTTACCTCCTAATTTCCATTCTTCATAATTTCCTAATTTGGATTTGGACCCATATTCATCTCTTGATCCTATTATATAATGTGATTTCTATTCTCCCAACTCAATAAGCCAACATCTTGCTAACTTTCTTTTCCTCCTACCTACTCTTCCCCATATCATATACTCACATGCCGCCCAAGGTGATGAAAATGTCATGAAGAATACGTTTTCCCAGGCTAACACTCCAACATTTCCCAAATCCTTGCCTTTCTCTCTGGAATAAGTATGAATGGAGACAGCAGAGGATTTTTAGGGAAAATGCACACTCTAGGAAATCCAGTAGAACTGGGTCTGTGTTTTGGATCTATCATCATCCATTTGTTCATTTACTCTTTACTTCATGTATTCATTCATTCATGCAACATATTACTTCTTGACCATCTGCTGCGTGTACCATGCTAGAAACTGGAAATAAAGTAGTGGATGAGACAGACTTAGCTTTTTCCTTCAAATAAATGGCAAGTTGTTTGGTGTCCTGAATAAGCTATAAGATTTTCTGGGTTTCATTTTTTTTCTACTCTGAAAAGGGGGAAGAAATCCTTTGCTCACACACTCTCTGAACATGACAATTAACTGAAAACACACCAAGACATACACATATATCTCTACTTTTAAACAATGAGGTAAATGGTATATTCTTTTTGACCCTCCCTTCTCCACTTTCTACAAAGGTAACCTCCTAAACAACTTGTCCCTAAAACAAAGAGAAAAGTCCGGCTGTAGCATCATTGACATGGATGCTTATGAGAATGGAAAGCTGATCGTAACAAAGTCTAATCAAACTGACTTTCTTCTGTGCATCCTCGATAATCTATTCAAAACTATGATATTACTGTAAGAGCTTCTGAATAAACCCTCAGCAGGGAAGGCTGCCTTTCAAAATATCTTCACTTCTACACTAACGCTTTGCCTGTTGTCTCTAGTTTCTGTTCCATCTCTACATCCCCTCTGTAAGTGGGCTTTTGCAGAAGTCAATGAGGTCATTGCACTTTAAGGAGAATGACTTGGAAAACATGACTAGAAAAGAGTTTGACACTAACTACACACTAAATTTCCAGAAAACAGATTCTCTAATGTCTTGGGAATGTGATTCAAGGGGCACATTCTTCTGAGATAAAAACAGCTTTTAAATACAAAGTATTAAAAGACACCAATGTAATACAAGCTTTTTACTGTTAACTCCATTCTCAGAACATCAGTTTCAATAAAGGATCCCTTTAGAAATGCTTCCTCATCTGATGGCTGCTCTGGAATTTCTGCCATTATTTTCCAAGAATTTCATCTACTTTTATTTATATCATGACTGACTAAAAAGGAGAAAGCACATCAAGTGTACATGTATGAATCTTTCAGCCTAAATGCCTAAGACTTAGTCCAAAAGAAAGTGGAATGAAATTTAAAAAGCCACTTGGTTTCTCTCCATTTTCATAATGATCTGCTACCCAATCAAGAGAGAAAGAGAGAACGAATAAACCTGACCGCTATGTCTAGTCACAAAAAATAGTGGTCAGCTTTTATTCTATATACTTTTAATCTTACCTTGGTCAACATCTGAATCCAATACTTCAACTAAATAATGACCACTGAGTACCCAGCGTGAGCAGATACCCATGGCAGATACAGATACCTATCGATATGACTGTTTTGTTTTATATTACACACATGGACAACACACATACATTCACACATATACACATTCTTCAAATACAAGCTAACATAACTAACGTTAATAAGTTTATTGACTGGTAAAATTACACACAATCTCTCATTTCTCAGCTAAGTAATAAAGTAGATATGAACACTATCTGCATTTTATAAAAAATAAACTTAGGCATAGGGAAGTTATATAACCTTTTCTGAAGTCACATTGATAGCCAGGAATAGAAAAGACTTAAATGCAAACATTCTGCCCTCAAAAGTTTCTTTAGCCATACATGATAGGATTTAAAAGGTTAATTCCCTCATCACTTAACATACAGTAGGCAAACAACAGAAAATGTCAATTGGCACATCAGTGAACCTGAGGCACCCACATTAGGCATAGTACTTACAAAAAGCACAGCTCATTGTAGCTAGAACACTAGTCATATGACATGCTAGCTAGAGCTAATTCTAAGTCCCCATTAGAATTAAGGAGAAGGTATGCAAAAAATCAGGAATCTGGTTTACTAAGAAAGGTATTCAGTATACTTCATATCTCCTTCAATTGGTTTTGTGTTTAGTGTACTCATTTAGGAACAAATCAGGCTATTTTTCTTACTATAACTTTTCTTTTCTTTTCCTCATAGCCTAGAAATTACTCATGTTTCTTAGAAGCATTGGATCAGAATGTTTTATGGGGATGATTATAAAATGGATGGACTATTATTAAAGGCAAATGGGTCAATAAAACGTGGGTTAAATGCAACTAAATATCTTTGCAGTTAATGACAAGCCTATAGGTACAGCATAAGAAATTAAACTTACCAAGTACATGATTTTACAGAAGTAGTGAATTTTCTTATGGCCAAAAGCTACTAAACTACTAAACTTTACTACTAAACTAAGCCTTCTCTAATGACTTCTAAAATAACACATATGAGAAACTGAAATACAGAGGATATGTGAAGAACAGGAAAAAAAGACATCAAGTTACAGGAAAGTATTTGAAATACACATATATTAGAAATGAATGCCTTTAAGTTAGAGCAAGGGAAATGCGGGTTACAGGAGAAAACAGCTACAGATTAACAGTTTATAATGGAACTAATCACAGAATATTTAGGTTGGAAGACATAAATAAAGGATAGCATAATTCTTTCATCTTACTAAAGGAAAGTGGAAGCTCAAACAAATAATGTATGCTATATGCATATTTATATGATTAGTCTAGGGCTTTTCCCACCACATACTGCTCCCGAGATTTTTCATCACATAAAATAATATACTACTAACTTGCTTCTTCATCTTATATTTGAGGTTCCCTTTGATTTTTAGATTTGTTTATCTTATAGCTTCATTAAATCAGCCCTTCATATCTTCCTTTCATTTGTCAGTGGCTGAATCTTTGTTTCAATATAACTTTATTCTATTAATTAAGGCTCATTTTCCCAACTGATTCTTTTGGATTCTCCAACTATCATCCAAAATCTTTGGAAGCCCCACTGTAAAAGATACCAGCACACTGAGAGCTCATGTTGGAATATTTTCCATTCTGGGTAAAATACTATATAAGTGGAATGCTAGGACAATTTTAGATTCCACACAATAAAGTGTGCTCATAGTCTATCTTGCAATCCACGGTATGAGCCTCAACACACTACTTATAAAGGATTTTTCACAAAAATAAGCATATCTGGAATATCCTTCTCTGATCTGTATCCAATTCATTTACTGGCCAGAAGAAAGGTTTGTAACTATGTTGAAAAGGGGAACCCCAAGCAGCTTGCAGATTTTTGTCATTTTAATGGTATGAATTTTACCCTTCAACACCTTTCTATTTACTCACCTTCACTATTATAATTCATCTTTCCAGAACACCCATTTTGATTCCCAAAATACACACCAACAAAATCTAAAAAGCAAATTTTGATATCATTTAATGTGTTATTTGTGCCGGACGCAGTTTTAAGCATTTCATGGTCATCATTTACAACCTCTTTTCAAGGTAGAGATGGCCACGGTCTCTATGCACAGGTGAGAAGACTGAGCCTCAAACAGATTAATAACCTAATCATAGTCCAGAACTGAACCCAGGTGGTCTCTCCATTTAGAGCCAGAACTCTTTACTACCAAGTTTCACTAACACACACTCACATACCACTTTTAATGAACTACTCTGAGGCTAAATGTTAGTTGCATTTTACCTTCTGTTCTTCAAGAATTAGACTCATTAGAAGAAAAACCATACAGGAATACCCGATTTTGTTGCTTTTTGCTTCACTGTACTTTGCAGATACTGCTTTTATTTATTTTTTAAATTGTAGGTTTGTGGCAATCCTGAATCAAGCAAGTGTATCAGTGCTATTTTTCCAAAGCACTTGCACACTTCATGTTTCTGTGGCACATTTTGGCAATTCTCACAATATTTCAAGCTTTTTCATTATTATTATATGTGTTATGGTGATCTGTGATCAGTGATCTTTGATGTTACAACTACAAAAGATTACAACTTACTGAAGGCTGAGATGATAGCATTTTTTAGTAATAAATTATTTTTAAAATAAGATATATACATTGTTTTTAGATATAATGCTACTACATACTTAATAGACTACAGTACAGTGTTAAGCATAACATTTTCTACACACTGGTAAACCAAAAAAAATCCACATGACTTGCTTTATTGTGATATGCACTTTATTGCAGTGGTCTGGAATTAAATTTCCATTACCTCTGATTTAAATATGGAGAAAATCTATACTCAAGGGCCCCAACTATACTTGATCAGCTAGTCAAAAGCATTCAGGTTTGCACAGAGCCCTGCAATATCAAAGTTTAATCAATATTTTCCTTTCCCGGGAAGAGGAACGTAGCCAGAGAAGCACACCAGAATGTATAGACCAAAGACCTAATCTTATATCTACTCTACAACGAACCTCATCATATTCAGAGAAATGATTTTTTAAACTGTGTCTTCCATAAAGAGAATTACCAATTTAGATGCAGTTCACTACTGTAGAATGTATTCGTTCTGTGCTATGTATCCAGGAAATGCTCAATAAATATTAACAGATAGTTACCAAAGTCATAGATAACATAAATTGCACATGTAATACACACATCTGGATTTTTTTTAAGCATACATTCAAAACAGGGCTTTAAATTATATACAAGAACAAGAACTGCAAAATTAACTTTGTGGAAACTACAGCAAGCACAGGATACAAAATAACTTGAACCTCACTTGTAATCAAATATGAAGAGTGATGTGGTTATATTGGGCTTTTTATTTTTTCTTCAAAATTCATCCTCAATATGATTTTCAGATTTAAATATTAAAGTCACTCAAGCTTGAAGAAAAGTGTTTGCACTCAGTTCAAGAGTAACAGCCTTGAATATAAACGATCATTTTAGAAAAGAAATACATCTATAGGAGTATTTACATTGAGGCTTACACTATCAATCAGTATGTCACTTATTATCAATTTGGGGGACATCTGCATTGCTTTAACAGCCGACAAAAGAGCCTAAATAGGGAAAAAATAAACTGTCAAGCTGAAAAGTATCTTAGACGTCACTGAGCACCAACTTCTAGTTTTCCAGATAAGGACACTGAGAGGAATAATTACTACCCCATTGTCACACTATGCATTATGAGAAGAGAAAAGATAAGAGCTCTGAGGGGGCTACACCTCAGAGACTACATCTGAATATGGAGAATCTAAGAAGGTATCACTGAATTTTAATTAAATGTTGCATCCCTTCTAGTAGTTTATCTTTCAGTCAAGGATTAAATGCAACTGCAAACAAGCCCTGACTTTATGTGAAGCAGTCCAGCTCAGAGATGCACAGCAATTACTCTTGTGTGATTAAGCAAAGGCCTCAGCTGCTTTAAAGCTTCCCATGCTTTAATCTCCAGGCTATCAGCCTGGCCCACTTTCTCACAGTAGGAAGGGACCTTAGAAGTAACAACTGCTAGCTTTGTAAAAGTTTCGGATGATTTTAGTAGATAAGCATTTCAACAGGTTGTGTTCTTCAAAGTTCATTCATTGGTGAATAATGCTATTATAGAGGAGAAGAATCTCAGGTATGTGGACTATATAAGATTTTGATAATGAATAGTGACCAGATTCTACAAGGAGATCTATTAGAAACACTGAAGTCCCATAACTAAAATGAAAGACAGAGAAAATCAAACAATCACTTCTTTGGAAAGATGATTAATGGGCAGTTTGTGGGAGGAAGGTGGAGGAAATTTTTTAACCCATGTTTTTGTGGCACAATGCTACAAATGTGTGTGTATGCTGCTTAAAAAAGAAAAACTTAGAGAAAACCATCACCTCACATCTTCTTCCAGGAAAAGCCAGGATAAAAACTGATGAGCTGGGTTGAGTTCAGAGAAAGTGGGCTGACTGCCCTTGCCAAATAAGCTGAATCATTTTGAATGAGCACGATATTAGCTTAAGCTAGCTTAAATTTGGTGTGTTTGTATGTATTTACATTTGCATGTACATATGTATTTATTTTTCATGTATTTAATTAGCATTGAAGGTAGAAATGATAGTAGAAAGGAACTCTGGAATGAAAAACAGAAAACTTGAGTTCACATCCCATATATGCATTTACCCGTCTTCTGGCCTTTATCAAATCAACAGCTTCAGGATTCTAGAGCTAGAAAAACAAAACCTCAGAAATCACCAAGAGCAAAGACCTCGTTTCAAAGATTGGGAAACCATGCTAAGACTTGTTCAAAAACAGAGATCTTCGTAACTAACTGGCTGAGTAAGGGCACAGTCAGCAATTACTCTAACCTCCCTCTTTATAACCTTCTACTACTGGGCAATCTGGAAAGATAAAAACACCTTTCCCTTGAAATTAGGATTTTTCACATGACCAAGGTTTTACCAATCTCACAAATGTAGGAAGTATCATGAGTGGGCTAGAATGGAGGCAGAGTTTCTCTGTCTCTGTTATAATCACTCACACTGTAGGTTGCATTTAAGGAGGAAAACCAGTTGATGAGCACTTTTCTTTCTTTTTAATGAATCACAGAATTTTTTAAATGGCAATACAATATCTGAAATATATGATTAATTTTGAATATTATACATAGAAATGTGTCATAATTTCTTTCAATACACAGTTTTTAAAAATACATGTTTACTCAATTTTGTCCAAGTTTTTCCCGATATGTCTCTAAGTTTAAATATCTAAATGGAAAAACAGTTTAATTTACACAATTTTGATTTAGAACAACGTGAGTAATATTTTTCAAAGCCAAGATATAATAACTATACTTTCTTAAATAAAACATGGATTGCTTACATACTTATATGTAGTTATATTTTGAAGTACCATGGAGGTTTATGAACTTTTAGAAGAAAAGATATCAAAAAAGAGGTTAGGAGGAAATGTATTCTCCAGAAAGGCAAGGCTAATCTGGAAATAGAAGCAGGATCATTGTTGGAGTTCCCATCGTGGCACAGCGGAAACGAATCTGACTAGGAACCATTGAACTAGGTCCGATCCCTGACCTCACTCAGTGGGTTAAGGATCTGGCATTGCTGTGAGCTGTGGTGTAGACTGCAGATGCAGCTCGGATCTGGCATTGCTGTGGCTGTGGTATAGGCCGGCAGCTACAGCTTGATTAGACCCCTAGCCTGTGAACCTCCACATGCTGCAGGTATGGCCCTAAAATGACCAAAAAAAAAAAAAAAAAAAGGAAGCAGGGTCATTGTCAACAGCAGCCAGAAGACATATCAAAGGATGTTTTGTTTACACTAAAGAATCTTTCCAGATTGTTGAAAGGTAGCATGTTGCTTTATCTCTTCCTTATTTAATCCTACTCATTAACTATGACAAACATTTTATATGGATCATTCGGTCCAAAAACCTCAGTACTAGACACAAACAATACTGATATGCATTGTCACTCACCAATACACATGCACACACACACATTAAACACCAAGGTCAGGTATATTTCAGCTGTGTGTGAATGAATGTTCTCATTCCAAAGTTCTCATGCCAATAAGAATGTCACTGCAAACAGGATGTTGAAATAGAGGAGCCATTTCTCAAATAGCACCAAGGAAAGTCACATTCAAATTGCCTTTTACATTAATGAAAGTGCTAAAGGGATTTGCATTCGTTTATACACAAATCATATTTTTTAATACTTAAAACATAAAGGGTTGTGTTCACCCCTTGTGTTTGATTCTAACAGGTTTTCAAAAAGGAGCTTAGAGGAACTTAGATGAACGCTAACAAGTATATTACTAAATAACGATATGTATGTGGAGTGTTTGTAATACGCATGGCACATGTTTAAATGCTCCATTGAAAAACTATTAATGGGAGTTCTGTTGTGGCTTAGCGGAAATGAACCTGGCCAGTATCCATGAGGCTGCAGGTTCGAACCCTGGCCTCACTCAGTGGGTTAAGGATATGATGTTGCTATAAGCTGTGGTGTAGGCCAGCAGCTGCATCTCTGATTCGACCCCTGGGAACATCCATATGTCAAACCTGCAGCCCTAAAAATTTTTAGCAAAAAAGAAAGAAAAATAAAAAGAAAGAAAGAAAAAATATTAAAGTTATGATTATAAAATAAATCTATAGTAAAATGGTACTGATGAGAGAAAAACATGTTTAATGTCCTTCAGGTAAGTTACCGGCATTTTCAAAGTATTTTACAAATTAGATATTATGCAATACCTAAACCTACCACAATAATGTGAAAACCCCTCAAAACAAGGACTTTGCTTTATACACACTGTAAAGAATCAATTCAATAAATATTTGCAAAATTAATAGAGAACTGAATGAATGAAATGCAGTTAGACAAGTATTAGAAACTACAGTTCTTGGAATATATTTAGTAGACAGTAAGTGAATACAAAAATATGTTTGGCTGATAATGATAGCAAGGTCTTTCCAGAAAATTAAAACTAAGACACCTAATATCATGCTAAAAAAATGTTCTGTAGAAATAAGCTTAGAGTGACAGCTTCACTGTTGTAGCAAAGTATGCTTTCAAATGCTTTAACATGAAGAAGACTAAAACATTCCTCCAGATCCCTGTAGATCCCCATCACTGGTACTCCTCTGCACAATGTGCCCGCGTGACATCCAAGAGTTGACAACTGAAGACAAACACCATACTAGCTGGATTAACATTAATTCATGTTACTTTATCTTTTTTGGCCCACTGTAATCACTCTCACTTATTCATTTACTTAGTTAATAAATATTTATTGAGCTTCTATTATGAGCAATACAAAGTAGATGCTCAACAGTAAGCTTGACAGATACGACCCTTACCTTCTCTGAGCTTAGTTTACATTGAAAGTTCACTGGGACTGAGGATAATTATGCTGGGCTGAGGGAGGAGACCGGAGTAACAGAGAAAAGCAGCAATGCTTATCATACATCTCCTACAGGATGATCACAGAGCTCAGCACTCCTTCCCCAGGGTTCCTCCTCTCAGCAAAGGACCTCCAGTCATCCAGATACTCAGGTCAATCATTTTGGTGTCATCCCTGATTCTTCTCCCTCACTTCCACCCTACTATAGAAACCATCAGCAAATGCTGTCAGCTCTGCTTTCAAAATATATACTAACAAACCGGTTCTTCCCACCTCCTCCGTGACCACTCCAGGCCACTGTCACATCTGCCAATACAACGGTTCCGCTCCTCCCTCTCCTGTGCACCTACAATCTCGTCTCTCTAGCATGACTGAAACAGATATAACATTGTTCCCTTTTCCAAACACTTCAATGGTATCTTGTTGAACCTGTAATAAAATCTGAAGTTAATGTTGTGATCTGTCAAATTCTATGTAATCTGGATTCTGGTTATCACGGCAACTGTCTCCCAACCTTTACTTTGTTGTGTTCAGTTGCTCTGGTCTCTGTGCTCTCCCCTAAGCATTCAAGCACACTCCCACCTCAGGCCTGCTGCACTTGTAGGGGCATTTTACTTCAGAATTCTTTCATATGTTCACTGGAATGTCACCTTCTCAGAAGGCGTAAGGTGATCACCCCACACCTAAAATAATAATGTCCTTTGGCAATTCTCTATGACTCTATTCTGCTTTAGTTTTCTTTACAGCACTGCCATTTTGGATCATCATACTATATTATATAATACCCCTACTGATTTCTTTCTTTATCACCTGCCTCATCAACTGAAAATATCCAAAAGAGCAGGGTTCTGTCTTTTTTCTTTTTAGGGCAACACGTACAGCATATGGGAGTTGCCAGGCTAGGGGTTGAATTGAAGCTGCAGCTGCTGGCCCATGCCACAGTCATAAGATCCAAACCAAGTCTCCAACCTACACTGCAGCTCATGGCAATGCTGGAACTTTAACCCATTAAGTGAGGACAGGGATTGAACTTGAATCCTCATGGATACTAATCGGGTTAGTAACCCACTGATCCGCATTGGGAATTCTATGGATCTGTCTCTACTTGTCTCAGCAACCACAGGAATACTCAGCATATAGAGCAAGAGTGAATAAAATATTTTTGAAAGAATGAATCATTTCATCAAATCCCTGCAGTCTCTGAAGTTGCTAATATTACACTACTTTACGGAAAAAAACTGTAAGGTGCAAAAAGATAACACAACCATTTTTGGAAACATATAAAAGGATCTAGGAAATGGGACTGTATAGTTAAGGGCTAGATGCCCTGTACAAGTTTGAAACAATGAGGAAAGAAGCAGAAATAAAAGAGATTAAGTATTTCTGATTTTTCATTTCCTAATTTATTTCATTTTAATACTACAAATAAATAATTTGGAAAAATGTACTTTAATTCTGTAAACTCAATGTGCTTTGTTAATTTCAGGTCAAAAATCAAAGATTACAAACAATGGTCATTATTTACAAAAGATGAGAAAAGATCAAAAACATATAGTGGCCACTGCTTAGTTATTTCTCTATTTTTCTGTTTCCATATCAGTGCAGGCCTAGCTTCTGATATATGTTAAACTAGGCACAGATTATAATCTGAAAGTAGGGTATGGAGCAACAAAGTTGCAACCTGCAAGGATGCAAGAGCTTATAGCTCAAAAAACATTAGAAAGTGTGAAGAGGGCCAAAGAGGATTTGGTGGATGAATAGGTTTTGTGCTTCCTTTCAGCATATCTTCAGGGCTAAATAAATGCTTTGTGTACTAAACAGAGTAAAGATCAAATCAAGTTTACTGCCTCCATAGGGTTCCAACCACATATGCACAATGGTAGATTCACTGAAAACAAAACAAACAAACAAAAAAGGATAGGCTGTTTCTCCAGAAAAGGCCATTGCATTGCTAGAACTTGAATGAATAAGAGTTTTCAAATGCAAGCCAGAGCAAGAAAATCTACTTAGAACATCATTTTGTTGGTGCCTTTCCAAAACAGCAATTTGATAAAAGAGCATCTGCAAGTCTTTTATCTGCAAACTCAATTTCATTATTGTACAATACTGTACTTAAATTAAAAAAAAAAAACAACAGACCAACACATTTATTAGAAGTGTAATGAATGGATCACTTAGGCTTTGATCTCTTACACCAGTTTTAGTGAGCTCCCCTGAAGGGAGATCAATTAGGGGTATTTTTTTTCTTCTTTTCAAGCAGTACTCTCCAACATAACATTAGAATTTCATTTTATCAAAACTTAGACATAGCACACATTATTTAAAAAATAAACTCTCCCTCATACATGCAACTATTTAGTATGGGCAGCAGTACTATTTCTTTCTTGAATTGAAAAAAATGTTATATTTAATGACAGTTCGTAAAGTTGTCTGACATGATATACTAAAAAACTCTTTTTAATGACAATCAGAAGCAGTATTAAAATACAGTGTTCCAGGAAAAGGTTCTTTTCATTAACTGACATGCCTTCCAAGAAAACAGAATCTTACTGCATATTGTGAGTTTTGATTTATTTGCTGTAGTATACCATTACTTTTGTGTTCCAAAATACAAAGTAAGAAGCTGCTATAATGATGAATTTGTTAAAATGACTTTCTATATGAAAAATGTATTTATTTACCAGTGCATATAAAGAGCTTTGTTATGACTCTGCTCTTCCACACACCTAAAAAAAGTTACCCAATCAGGCCAGAAAGGGATAAGAATTCTCTACAAATGAACGCAAAAGAAAACAAAAGGGTACACATCATCAGAAATATTACATCATATGTACAAAACCATGGAATATAATTTTTTATGGCCACACCCACGGCATATGGAAGTTCCTGGGCCAGGGATTGAATCCAAGCCACAGCTGCGACAATGCCAGATACTTTAACCTACTGCACCGGGCTGGGGATCAAACCTGTGCCTCCATAGCAACCCAAGCTGCTGCAGTGGGATTCTTAAGCTACTGCGAAATAAATTTTTTAAACCGTTACTTTCTCTACTCCCTGAAAATGGAAGATGAAACTTTTTTTGGCCTTGTGTTCTTGTTCTGGTCATGAAACTACCTTGTGACTCGGGGACTTCTCAAACTTCTCTTTGCCTCAGTTTGTTCATCTCTCAAAAAGGACTTGTATATTTTCTTTGTGGTCTCTTCTAACTCCAAAATTCTACAGATTTTGTAGCTGGACAGTTTCAAAGTTATTTTCATTGCTTAGTAACTTCTTAATTTTGTAACAAATTAATAATGAGTTCAAGTATTAATATTTGATTCCTCCAGCTGAAGGAACTGGTAAATTTAATGAACTTTAAAGAGGAGGAGGAGAGGTTTTACTTATAAATAATCCCTTAATTCTATTTACTTGAACTTCTGCTCTTATGTGCAGCCTTCATAACAACATTCAAGTACAGCTGACCTTTGAACATGGGTTCGAACTGTGTGGGACCACTGATATGTGGATTTATTTTTTCAAAAGTAAATACTACAGTACTACATGATGCACAGTTGATTGAATCCATGAACGCAGAGCAGTAGATACAAAGGAACCTTATATACAGAGGGGTGACTATAAGTTATACTCTTAATTTTCAACTTCATCGAGGGTCAGTACCCCTAATCACCTTTTTAAAGGGTCAATTAGATAGAGGGTTTTGAAGGAACTATGCATTCCTGAAAAAATGTGATTTATCAGAGTGAAATTACTGATATTAGGTAATGGCCCAACCTGTGATGTACCACTAAAATAATATGAGATCTACGTTTAACTGAATTATATTTATATAACCTATGGCATATTAAAAACTAAGATTATGTACCATTGAGAGCACTGGTTCAGGTCACTGTCCCTATGATTCTAATCATTAAATATTCTAGAATGAGAAGGGACTAGAGACGAACTATGGTAGCTATTAAAACTTTCTTGAAATTTCCTTTCAAAAAATTAGTATTATATGTACTCATCAAATATCCTACTTAAAACGGATTTGATTTAATTTACCTCCACATTATTTGGGGTGGCTACACAAGACATGGAAGAAATTCTAATTGGAAAAAAGACAGATTAGCTGTGCAAAAGATAATCAGATAAACTAGACATATTTCAGTTAAGAAGCTTACTTGCCTTTGAGCTTTTCCCTGTTCATGGCAAAATGGCCCATATGTACCCACAACAGAAATATTTCTCTTTTTTATAATAGCCTATAATGGAAAAATAATCCAAAAATATATTTATATATATATGTGTGTGTGTGTGTGTGTGTGTGTGTATACACATATATACATAACTGAATATATATATATATAACTGAATCACTTTGCTGCATACCAGAAAATAACACAACACTGTAAATCAACTATACCTCAATTTAAAAGAATAAGTGGAGATGTATTTCTTTACATCAGAGGGAAAAAGAAAAAAAGAACAGAGGGGGAAAGTTGAGTGATTATCTTCCTGTTTTTAAAAAAGGAAGTGAGTTTTGCGAAACAAGACACCATTATGTTGTAGTTTCGGTTTGTGAACACAATGGCTGATACTCACTCTTCTCTGCTTACCTCGTCGACCATCATTTTATATATATTTGAATTGTCTTTTCATAGACCCGCTAAAGATCAATTTTAGGAATCTCTTTCTTCCCAGAATGTCTTCACTCTTTATCCTAGATGGACCTTCATTTCTAGGTTTTAAAGAAAACTTGAGAAAAGCTAGGTTACATATCCTGGTTTCTGGAGTTGAAGCAAGGAAGCCCTGGCTCCAGACGTGGCTTCCTCGCCCACGGATGGTGAACTGATATAGAAGGGAAACTGCTGCTCATACACCTACCATCAGCGAAGTCCTACCCAGGTCAAAAAGGACAACATAAACAGATTCTGGGTGAGAAAAAAAGGAAACATGCAAAGCCCTAAAGGAACACAGCAGCCATTAAATAAATGTTTACTTTCAAAACAGGTTATTTCTGACTTTGGCTGATCCTTGTTTCCTACTTTCTCCCTTCTGACAACATTTTTTATCTTCTTTGGGGATGTCATTGACCTAGTTGATATTTTATAACATACACATATTTTAGAACTTAAAAACATTTTAGAAAATTAAGTTTCACAAAAGTAACTTTTAAAGTAGATGGCCTTCTAAATAAAAATGTATTAAAAAGGGATTTGGGAGTACAGTACTTTGCTGGGTTTTTTTCCCCTCACCTATAAATTGTGATATAAGCATTTCATTTTGAAATGAGAGGAATATCAGTAATTGGAAGAATCCCTTCTTTACCCATCTAGAGAAGCCCTTTTCTTGTGCCAAGATAACTAAAGTTTAGATTGAAATGAAAAGTAGGCTTGATGAGCATGGAAACAAACCGAAGGAAGGTAGAAAGTCCTGAGGGATATTAATTTTAGGCAATGGTGGAACTTAATGAATAAATGTTGCCCCACAAGAGAGAACAAATGGAAGTCACTAGAATATTCATGCCTGCCTATAACCTAGCTGTTTGCGAAAATTAGCTAAATTTTTATGGTGTCATTTTCATTTACGCCACCCCTGGCTTTTGATTACTGTTAACTGGATCTACAGCCTACATTTTTCTCTGAATTTCAGTCTGATAAAGCACTCTCTTACTCCACATCTTCTCCATCCTAACCTGACAATTAGTTTTACCCTTACTGTAATCACTCAGTTCTATGCCTGCTTTTATTTCCCAAGAGCAAATCTACACTTTTCATTGGGTTTCTACTTGTTGTGGAAGCTAACATTCTTCAAAACAAATCTAAATCTATTGGCAGTAATAGATCTTTCTTATGAGATCCCGACAAGTCTGTTTCATTTGGGGCTACAGTTATTTATTTCCAATTTTGCTTTCCATCCAAGATCTACCATTGTAGCCACAGTCGTCTCTCTAAAATTATAATTTATGATTATAATTTCTTCCACTACTTCCTGCTCTTATAACTCCACCACAAACTA
Organism: Catagonus wagneri; assembly: GCA_004024745.2. Classification (NCBI taxonomy): domain Eukaryota; kingdom Metazoa; phylum Chordata; class Mammalia; order Artiodactyla; family Tayassuidae; genus Catagonus; species Catagonus wagneri. Next base: position 8,688,507 of record PVHT021183519.1, read on the forward strand.
ACATGATAAGTTCAGTCCCTTTAACATAGCTTACAAGATTTAACAAAGTTTAGTTTGCAGCTTGTATTTACCATTTTTTAACATTTTCCCCTTGAGCACCATACATTCTATTTTGCATGCTATTTTCTCTTTCCCCTCCTGTTCCCTTAGTTAATTCTTATTCACAAGCCTCTGGGAAGCTTTCTCTGACTCCTAAATCTGAGCTGCATGTACTCTATCACTAGTGATCATTCTCTATTACAGTTCACCTTCTACATGTCTGAATTCACTTACAGATTATAAACCCCACAAGAGTACTGACCAGGCCTTTCTGATCACAAATGTAGTCCTAATACCTAAACCCAATGCCTTTAAATACTACTTTATATGTCATAAATGTTTTAAAATTTTTCTCTGGTACATTCATTGTCACCTTAGATATCATAACAATTTATAGGTATTGATCCACTTTTTACTTCAGAATTTCATTTTGTAACAATTATCTGTTTTGCTATGTAATTGGATATATTTTCAGATCACTATAAAAGATCAGTAAAAAACAGAAATTTCTGGGATAGTAGTTAGAGAAAAAATTATTACCCAAAGAAAAATTGCTGAGAGTTTTGAAATCTAGGAAGTGCCAAAAATGTGTGTATTGTACTATAATTTTGGAATTGCTTACAGAAGTGTTGGTGATACAACAGGAAAAATAGAAATATACTTTCTTTATAAGTCATTATGAAATCAACTCCAGTATCAAATTATCTGAAAATATTTTAAGGATTTAAGAAAAGTCAGCACAATATGTACTTAACACTATACTCTAAAGAATGTACTTTACCAAAGTCCCTTCCTTTATGTTTTATATATTATTTCTCTTTTTTAAAAATGAATTTGTAAAACTACTGACTTACAACATTTTGAAAAAGTGAAAAAAATAATATTGGTTAAATAAACATTTTCATGGGATGTATTTTTACATGACTATTCATTTCTTAAATTGGGTAAATTCTGAGTTAAAATATCATCAAATATATATTTAGCTAAAATGTGGACAAATACATAGAATAATGATTTGCAGATGATAGGAAAGCATAAAGCCCTAAGGAAAGAAGAAACAGTAAAAAAGAAAAATTACTCTTTCACAGGCCAGAAAGACTAATATTCAGATGACAAAAATAACATTAAAATCAAGGACCCTTCTATGTATTTTGAGGTTTGCCTACAGTCTTCCCATAAAGCCTCTGGAAACCACATTTAGAGGTTTTTATTTTTTTCTCAGTCCTTACTAGCAATATATCATTCAGCCGGGAAATACATTCACCTATACATAAAAGAGATGAGGTAAAAAGAAAAACACAAAAGTCAAATTAATTGAATGCAAACTGGAGTTCAAATCAAAGAAATAATCTCAAAGTCTGAGAGTAGCTCAAATGCTTACATTTTCTCTAAAAACAAGAAGCTGACTCCTGACCTTTTGTATATATGTTTCCACAGAGTCTACACAGTATTTTAAAACTGTGAGTGGTGATGGTGAAGACATAGGGAGAAAGCCTGGGTGTAGAGACAAATAAAACCTGCATTCAGATTCTCTCCTTACTATCCAGACTCTGTGGACTTTAGTTTTCCTAGACATAAGATGAAGATAGTTAAACAGATCTGGTTCATTGAGGTAAGAATTAAATAAGGTAACATATAAAATTGACAATACCAATGTGTAGTAGACAATCAGTAAATGTCAATAGCCTTCTGTTGCACAGTACTACTCAGGACATTTTAAAAGCATACTAGTAATTTTACTTCATATAATACAGAGTTTTAATTATGCATAAAACATTCTCAGTAACTACTAAAAGCCATCAAAATAATGATAATTTCCCAACTTATAATATTTTTGATTTACAAATGGTCAGAGCCACAAAATGTTTTTAGACTTTTTTTTCAAAACTCATACAAAGATATTTATATTATTCAAGAGGGTGCCTTGAATTTAGTGACAGCATTAGGATTATTTGCTGTGGGAAATCACATTATTGCTTTAACTTTGGTGTACATATTTGTTTTTTCTTTTTAACTGTAAAAATTGGAGATACATAGTTAAAGAAACCAAGGTCCAGTAAGGCATAGCTAATTTGTGGAAAAGCAAGAAACACAACCCATCAATTAATTATTCCACTGTTTAACTTTAGTTCTCATAAAAATCTTGAATTGGTAAATAATCTGGATAGTTTGAATTCTTGTCACTTTAATCCAATGTTGCTCTGAATAATTTCAAGTATCGGACCCATAAAAGCAATTCCTGAGTTAGAAATTATGACCATTGGCAAGATCTAAGCCTTTCCTCTCCAACTTTAGCATTTTCTTGAGAAATCCAGTTCTGAACTTCATTTGTGGTTGGCTCACACCAGCTAAATTTTTGAGGAAAAGGTAAAAGAGCCATTTTGGGTTAGATATGAAAAACTTTATGCAACAAATGCATATTTGGAAACTGCAAAATGAGCATGCAAATCAATTTATACGCATGGGTGAATGAATATAGATGAGCTATTTTCAAAGTATAGCCATTCTGGTGTAGCATAAGATATCTGTACAAAAGGAATGGGAAGGAGGTGAACTGCTCAGCTTAGTCACCCATTTACAATTTTCAATGGAAAATTTCATTGTCAGTTTCCATTATGCCTGCACAAATTTGGACAAATTAAAGAGTCAACTAAGTAATTACTGATAACATACATGTGTATGAAGTAAAGCAGGAAAGCCTTGCCAGTCATTTGGAACTTCTCAGATATTTCTAGGATTTCCATTAGGAAGAGACATAATAAGAATAGTAATATACCCGACTCTAAAACCAATTTGAGACCCAGCACTGACCTATTTAGCCATCACTCTCATTTGGCATTGAGACAGGTGCAAACAGGGGGAGATGCTGTAAATGGAACATTAACAGAAATCACTCTCCTGAGCAGAAATATTACATGTGCTTCCAGTCCCTGCACTTCATTAGGATCCTTTTATTAATTACCAGAAAAACTATCATTCAATCTGACAAATGGTGCTATGTATAAAAAAAAAAAAAAACGTGGAATTATATAGGATTTAAATTCTACAACTCTCTCATGATATTCTTTAAGATTATATCCTGTGAAATTAGTGCCATATTCTGTTCTGACAATATGAACATTCTGTTTTTATTTCTATGAGAGAATGTTCAATTTACAATGGTAATACAAATCCTTGGGAAGTCATATAAGAGTCTGATCTTCTGAAATGGACTCTTAGTTTGACATTTCAAAATCGGATTGAAAACCATCAACTTTTATTAATCTTGTCTTATATTTGCAAATATATTTATCTTACAATTTAAATAGATTTTTTTTCTTTATTCCCTCCACAAAAACAGTGTAACAACTGATCTTTACAAGTTATTTAACTTTTTTACACAAAACATATACATATTATCCTATTTTTGTGTATCTATGTATGTGTGTATATGTATATATTTGAAATTTGATTATGTTCACTGAACAATATACTTTTAATACGTTTCATTTCCATTTAAATAGATATACCTCATTCATGTTATGTTGCCAAGGTGTTGTATATGGGTCTGCCATGGTTTATTTGGCCAATTGTTAATTAATACTTGAGTTGATTACATTTATCTGATGTTACCCATTACAGACCATAGGTAATGTGTATCAGTAATAATCTATTTGTTAGATTTGTTCAGGTATTTCTGTAAAAACTTCCTAAAAGGGTAACTGCTGTGTCAAAGAACATACTAATTTAAAATTGTCATATCTCCTGGGAGTTCCCGTCGTGGCTCAGTGGTTAATGAATCCGACTAGAAACCATGAGGTTGCAGGTTCGATCCCTGGCCTTGCTCAGTGGGTTAAGGATCCGGCGTTGCCGTGAGCTGTGGTGTAGGTTGCAGACGCAGTTCGGATCCCGCATTGCTGTGGCTGTGGCAAAGGCTGGCAGCTACAGCTCCTGTTAGACCCCTAGCCTGGGAACCTCCATATGCCACGGGTGTGGCCCAAACAAGGCAAAAGACAAAACAATAAATAAATAAAATAAAATAAAATTGTCATATCTCCTGCTAAATTGTTTCTAAAACCAGCTGTAGTAATGTACACGCCAGTCAAAGATGTGTAAGAGCATGACTACCTATATTGTCACATCTGTGTCAACACTGTATATGATGGTGCCCTTTAATCTTCTCAGTCAGCTAGGCAAGAAATAATACTTCATTTTAATTTCTACTGCTTTACTTATTGAGTTCAAGATTCTTATACTTATTATTTTGTATTTTTCTCTTTTAAATAAGTGCTAATTTTATTTTCTCTGACCATTATACTTAATATTCTCTTCTTCATAGCTTGAACTTAAATTTACTAACATGTTTTAAGTTCTTCCTATGGATCAGTCTTCTAGCTCTTTTATATATATATAATATATATATATATTTTATATATGTATACTTTATATATATATATATTATATATATATTATATAATATATATATATACACACTTTTTTTTGTCTTTTTGCCTTTTCTAGGGCCACACTCACAGCATATAGAAGTTCACAGGCTACGGGTCTAATCAGAGCTGTAGCCACTGGCCTATGCCACAGCCACAGCAATGTGGGATCTGAGCCGCATCTGCAACCTATACTGCAGCTCATGGCAATTCCGGATCCTTAACCCACTGAGCAAGGCCAGGGATTGAACCCACAACCTCATGGTTCCTAGTCGGATTCGTTAACCACTGAGCCACGATGGGAACTCCTATATATATTCTTTATAAAGGAATAAACAGAAGTATAAATGCTCCCCTGGGGACTAAAATCACATTAAGAAATAGGTAGGAAGATATATAATAAATGTGTTGAATGAGATAGTAACTATACAAACAAGAGTCCATACAAAGCTGAGCATTGGCTCTGCAGGAGGGCTACAGGAGGGTGTCAGAGAGGATTTCCCAGAAGAGATTATTTAGATGGGTCATGAATGATGGTTGGAATTTCACTCAGTAGAGATTGGGAAAAAAGCTATAGGTCCAGAAAAAAACAGCACTAGAAAGGGCCCTGAGATATATAAGTATAATAATTATTCATAATACAAATAATGACTGGCTTAGATCACAAGGGTTTGATTAGGAGAAAGTGGTAAAAAAAGAGACTGGGGAGATGAGGAGACAGATATAGAAATGTGCTTGTCTGCGACTCTTAAATGTGTGTTTTATCCTTAAGCCAACAAAGAAATATTATTTTTAAAGGATCACTGCAGCAGTAAAGAGGAATGGCTTTGAGTGCGGGAATGAGTACAGCCTGGGATTAGGGATAATGATAAAGAGATTATAAAAGAACCCTGGAGGGTGAGTATGAGAGCCTGAAATGGCCTATCAATAGAATCAGGTGAACTTGGTCACTGAAGGTACATCATAGTCCCTTTATTTTCTGGCTTCTAGGAGCACTAGATACCCATCTCTGTGACAGCATTTAATGCAATAAATTGAAATCACTTATGCATGTGTCTGCCAGTCTACTCCACTAGAATGTGACGTCTTCCCGTTTCAACTCTTAGACCAGTAGTGACCACAGTGTTTTACCATAAAAAAAAAAAGTCAAGTTTCCTGATTTCCCTTGCTGCCAACAAGGGGGGGGAGACTCAATATTTGTTAATCCAGTGCTTTCTCTACCTATCCTCTATAACTTTCTAATGACCTACTACAAACTGTTTTCTTTTGATATGAAAGAATCCAGTGATTAGAGTAATTTGAAATTATAGTGATTTAATTAAGAGTGTGAAACAATCCATTAAGTGAATTTTTAAAAGGATCCATATTTCTCAATCTTGATAAGCAGGCTGCATTTTTCAAAAAGGCTCATTTTTACTACAACTGAGGATACCATTATTATCACTAATGGCACACATGTGCACCCTATTATAGATCTTTATGTACTGTGGTTAATAGTGAGATTTACTCACATTTTTGATCCCTGATGTTTTTATAATTGTATTTCATCTGTGCTACCAAACATTGAGTCTTAAGAGTGATGAGAACACAGAAGTGAACACCTCTGAGATGTTAACAGTGAACATCTCATCTTGCACAGGATAGCTTGCTTTTTAATAAGCAATTTTGGAATTTAAATGAATTCATGAATAGCAAAAACATAGGAGTCAGATAAAGCTAGATTTTTGGTTTGTGTAAATGGCTATACTGAAAAGTCATGGACATTACAGATGACCCACAAATAAGCATCCTTAATGTTGTGAATGGTTGTTGCTTTGGTTTTATTTTCTTCATTTTGTTTTTAACTCAAAAACTATTTTTTAGCCTGCTCACCCTTCTCCACGAAGAATTCATACCAGCAACAAAACCCTTTTATCCAAAGTTCTATTTCCCAGTGGAAGAGCAATGACAGAATATAAAAGGTTTGATATGGCAGCTACACCACTGGAATGTGCTGCAGTCAGGCAGGCAGGAGGCAGCTGGGCAGAAATCTCACACCTGGCAGATGAGGATTCTGTACTGGGAGGATACCCTGGAGATGGCAGCAGGAACAAGAAAAGTATAAGGTAAGCTGAGATACAGGCAGCAGCTGTAACTCGAGCTCAACCACGTTCAAGGAAACATGAAACTGGGGCAGCCCACTGGGTAAAGAGGACAAGGGCAGGTGGCTCAGAGCAAACACAAGCATGCGGAAAGAGAGCTGGCCCAGAGAGGATTGCAGGGACTCCCAGGTGCAGCAACAACAAATTCAGGCAACTGGGGAAGTCAGTCATGCTTTCTAGCAGCTGGTGCCATATTTTACTCAAATGCATCTGTGAATTATAACTTCAGACACTCTCAAATACTTTTTCTGGGTAGTGGGGTTTGTGGGGGGGGGGCGGTTTGGAAGGGGGTAGTTTGTTTTTGTTTTTTAGGGGTGAGAGTTGTTTTGGACTATTTCTCATACTTGGAAAATTTGCAAAAGTACAATTTCTCCAAAGTACAGTTATTTAATAGCTGTGAGTTGAAAATGTATTCTGAAGGTCGAACCGGGCTTCTGACCAGAAAAATAAAACATTAAACACTTTAAGAATGGCAGATGTCTATCTAAGCTATTGCTAAGGATCTTCAGGAAGAGAGATTTGCCCACCACTTCAGCTGGGCTGCTCTCACATTTACACTAGAATTACAAGCAAACGCTGTTTTCTCTTTCTTTGGGCCTAAATTAACACACACTTTTTCAAATCCATGCCCATTGGTTAGCCCTCTGTGGACCAGACTACCACTGCCTGTTTCCCTTAGTCCAAATTCCTTTTTCTGTTTGTCAGCTTGTATTTTTCTGGCCTACTTTCCCAGCTTAAAAATGCAATGCTATCAGGACTTTCCCTTTACACAATTCTGGACTCCCCGATCGACAGACACAATTGACAGAGGTTTTATTAACTACCAGGTAACAGCAACCTACCAAGGATGTTATGAGGCCTTTGTCCATGCCATTTCCAATGTGTAATGGGAAATTAGCACATCAGGAGAAGCAAAGAAAAGGTTAGAGAGCCACAGAAAGTACAGTGATACCGCTGCTGTGATAAACAGACCAAGAGGATTGTAATACATTTGGGGAACTAACCTTTGGGAGAGCATTCATGAATCAGAGTGAAGGTGAGTAAAATAATGAAAGCAGACAATTCTGAGGAGATGGAGGCTGAATGTCACAGCAGCTTCACAGAAGGGGGATCAGAAAGGTTTTTAAGCTCATGAACGCAATACTCTTTCTCTTATGCAGATAAAGATAGTTCTAGGGGATACTGACTACATGAATTTTCTTTCCACTGAGGACATAACAAGAAGAAATTAATTTATGTCAGCAAAGGATTTTCATTAAGTTTAAGGAAGAAATTCTGCCCAGGAAAAGTTATTAAACACTCAAAAGGAATACTAAGAGAAAGGGAGAAAATGAATACAAAATCGTATCAGCTTATACAGACATCTGTTAAACACAGGGGAGATTCTCTTATGTAAATGAGTATGTGAAAGATAGTCACTATTTTAGTATGAAAAAAGAAGGAATGACAAGTTCAGAGCATGGCCTTAGGAGTCATGTAGCCTTGGTTAGAATACAAGCTTTGAAAATTCCTAGTGGGCCTCAATTTGCACATCTTTAAAATGGGGGAAATAGAACCTATCTTATAGGATTGTGGGGAGACTTAAATGAATTAATATATCTAAAGGACTTAAAACAGTGCCTGACACAGAGTATGAGTTATGTATGACTTTGCTATTGTTGTTGTCCTCATTGGTATTACTAGGGAAAAGTCCGATGACACATGGCCAAAACCTAGAGTTAGAGACAAGGAATGATTATACTTTCTGTCAATAAACTGTAGAAAATAACATGTTTATCCTTATCTTTTTGTTCCTCCTATGCTTCTCTTCAGTTCAATCCCAGGCTTAGAAGTCTAGAAATGCATGTTCTAGTGCTCTCCTCCACTAACCAGAGGTGCAATTCTTTGTATTTTAAGTCACCAGTTCTTTATGTTCTGGTTAAGTTCTGTTAATTCTCTCTCTCAATTTACCTTCTTCTCCAGCAACTCATTTTTTCCCATCTTCTATTTTCCTATTTCCTGTTCCTCTCTCCTTCTTCTGTCTCCTTGTCTCAATTATTACACATTCCAAACTTCACAGCCTCCCTGAGGCCTCATCATCCATCCATCTTCCATCTCTCATGTGAGGAAGACACGCCAAGATTGCATATTTGGCCCCAATCCAAATCTGTACTGTGTCTGTTTTAGGATGAAACATACAAACAGGGGCTTTGTCCAGGGTCAATAACATCTTGGGTCTGGGGGAAGGAGAGGTGCCCATCATTTTTGTTTATTTCCAGTGACCTCTGAGAAAGTGGATAGCTCTCAGCTAAAGTCATAGAAAAACACCATCCCCAGATGGAGAATTACTCCAACTCATGAAGCTCTACCTCTGCCCATACTTTGGTGAAGGGAATCAACGTAGAGAGTTGAAGAAGAATAAACAATGGATAAAATTCAATAAAAACACCCTTTAAATGCTATTTGAAGTAAAAAAAAATTAAATTTTTGTCATAGAAGAACATATTATTTCAACTCTACCATTCTACTCTAAACAAAGGTTTAAGAGGCCAGAGAAAGAATTAATGATGTACATATTTTAAAAATTCCAATATAATGATAGAAACTAACTAATGAGGCATGTTCTGAGGCTTATAACTGACTCATTAAAATATTAAAAACAAAAATCTTATAGAGTCCCTTATTACTTTGGTAAAAGAGGTTTCGAGGCTATTATTGACCTAAAAAAAAAAAAAACTGGTTGGCTGTTTCAAAATATTCCTGTGGTGGTCTTAGCCTATATTGAACTCATTGGTAGCTTAGTATATAAGTATAACCTCCTAATTTTCTTATGCATGAAAGTTTTAAACAAGTCATTATTAATATCGGCTTAACATTTTGGATCTGAACATAACTGTGGCTCATTCCAATGGATAGTTAAATTAATAACTATTATTATTTTATAACAAAGTTTCATCAAAATAAATGACTCTTGGTAACTGACAGAAATCTTAGAGCAAGACTTAGTATATATAGTTCTTCACACAACCCCTAGGAACAATTGGGATGTTTTTAATCAATAATATGAAAATGCTACCTTGCAGAAAATTCAAAATCTCTAACATCATGCTTGACCACGGAAAGATTTGACTTACTATATGGATATATATTTTTTAGGTTTCTAAGATCTTATATAGAAATATATATATATACATAGTACATAGACTATTTTAAATCATAAAGACATTATATTTCAATAACATTAATCAACATATTTTTTTGAGGATTTTAACATGATTTCTAAAACTTTTAAACAAAAATCCTTCCTGCTTACATTATGCAATTTTCTTATATATGTCATATTTTTGTGTATATTCTGTAAATACACATACACACACATACATTTATATACCAAAACAAATGATGCATCATTTTAAAGTATCTCAAAACTTTATTTCACAGAAAGTTGGCCCAATTATTTTTTTTTGTCTTTTTTTTTTTTTTGCCTTATCTAGGGCCACACCCGCAGCATATGGAGGTTCCCAGGCTAGGGGTCTAATAGGAGCTGTAGCTGCCGGCCTTCGCCACAGTCACAGCAACGCAGGATCCGAGCCGCGTCTGCGACCTACACCACAGCTCACGGCAACGCCGATCCTTAACCCACTGAGCAAGGCCAGGGATCGAACACGCAACCTCATGGTTCCTACTCAGATTCGTTAACCACTGAGCCACTACGGGAACTCCTTGGCCCAATTATTAAAAGAGAGTTTCATGTATCTTCCTGCAAATTTAATTATGCAATTTAGCTGTGAAATACAATATGTAACTTCCTGTATTTACAATGTCTTCAATTGAATAAAGTAAATATTTAGTACTTGAAGCATCACATTTAATAATTTTAAATAAATAACTATATTATTTGCAGAAAAATAATCAATTCTGCACTCAAGATAAAAAGGTTAAGCTGGAAGGTAGTACCTTCCATACAGCAGCTATAGTTACATGCTGCCATGCCAGCTATTTCCCTAAGGAGAGTCCAGGCACGCTTAATTATAGAGAGACATCATTACTTAGAAGAAAAACACGAGTCTTTAATTTCCTTGCCTTTGCTGGACTGGGGCAGTTCATTCTGCTGAATCTAGCAATGTCTGAGTAACACTTAAGCTTAGCCAATTCCATATACAAGGCCAAGTATTACTAGGTCACAAACAACAGTAACTCCTAAGCTGTATCAGTGCTGCTTCCATTTTGGATTGCCATCCACAGAGAATTCATTATGTCTACAATTAAATACAGAAATCCCTTCCTGATGTTAGGACACTAGTGAGGCATATGTTCTTGGCAGCTCCTCTTCTAACTTTTGGGCCACCAGATCCCTTCTGGGAACCAACCTAAGAAAGCTTTTATTTGAAGTAGTACTTGCTCCTGTAATGTGGTGTCAGTGCATTTCTAATTACAGTCCAGATAGTTTTGAGCACAAGTAACTAGACAAGAGTCTAGGTCAGCACTTTGTCTTGCCAGGTCAGACTTGTTTTCCTCCCACTTCTTTCCTATAATAATTTCCCATGTATACCAGACATAGCATAGAAAACACATCTTTTCTAACTATAAGAACAGTTCCCAAGTTCAATTTTAAGCAATGCTTCGGGAAACCAAACTTATTTATCCCAAAAAGAGACACTATTTTCTCATTATGTAATTTCAATTAAATTCCTGGTATACCATCAACTATATCTTCAGCAGAATCACATACTAACTCAGCAATTCTCACTAAGTGTCTCCTTCGCGACTGGCCTATGTATTTACATCTGTGCTGAGTCATCATGGACTTAGATATTTTCAATAATTTTATCTCCAAGAATCTAAAATAGATGGAAATTGAGTTGTTTTTTGAAAACTAAGTATTTTCACTTAAAAGATCAAGAATTAGTTATAACAGGAGTTCTCATCGTGGCTCAGTGGTTAACGAATCCGACTAGGAACCATGAGGTTCCGGGTTCAATCCCTAGCCTTGCTCAGTGGGTTAACAATCCAGTGTTTCTGTGAGCTGTGGTGTAGGTCGCAGATGTGGCTCGGATCTGGCGTTGCTGTGGCTCTGGCATAGGCCAACGGCTACAGCTCCGATTAGACCCCTAGCCTGGGAATCTCCATATATGGCAAGCACAGCCCTAGAAAAGCCAAAAAGACAAAAAAGAAAAAAGAATTAGTTGTAATATTTTTCAGATGCAAGATACTGCAGCTTTACTTCTGGCTACATAGAAAAGAATCAACCCCTTAAGCATAATATGAATAGAAGACCAACAAAAGAAGCAAATAAGTAAGTATTACAGAAGCAAAATGTGATGAATCCCGACAGAGTCAATTCATTTCATTATCATGAGACTAGGAAATGGCACTAACTGTAAGTCTGCCACAATGCTGAGTCTGAAGGCTTTATTATAAATCAGTCATTTAAATTAGAACGCAGTTGACAAGCAGTGAACAAATTTCCAGGACCATTAGCTGTTTGTTAAGTGAAACACACAGGTTTTGTCATATAATGCACAGAGTAGCTTGCTGGGGCAACAGACACAGTTGGGTTCAAATTTCATCTCTGCCATTGAGTTACATGGCAATTGACAAGTTAGCTTTTCTTTAGTTTTTTTCTTTTTTTTTTTTGTCTGTTTTAGCTTTTTTTTTTAGGGCCATACCCACAGCATATGGAGTTTCCCAGGCTAGGGGCCGAATCAGAGCTGTAGCTACTGGCCTATGCCACAGCCACAGCAATGTGGGATCCGAGCTGTGTCTGTGATCTACACCACAGCTCATGGCAATGCCGCATCCTTAACCCACTGAGCGCAGCCAGGGATCGAACCTCATGGATACTAGCTGGGTTCATTAACTGTTGAGCCATGAGGGGAATTCCCCTAGCTTTTCTAATACATAGTTTTCTCATCTGTAAAAAGTGAATTTTATAAAACCCATCAAGTAGGATGTTGTAGGAATAAATGAGGTAAGACTGAAAAAGTACACTGTACAATGTCTTCAACTTAGTAAATGCTAAAGAGTAAGCATAATATCTGTTGTGATTCTAAACAGAATGATTTTAAATTGTATTCAAATTCAAGAGGGGCTTATGGTACCATTAAAGTAGGGGCACCTAGTTCACTTTCTGAAATAATTTGACTGCCTGTATTTTGGGTGAGAAACCATGTATATTCATAGATTTAGAAAGTAGAGTTTGACAAGTGATGTTTTTTTAATATCTAATCACTCATTCAAATATTTATTGAGCTCCTACAACATACTTATCACTAATTACCTAAAATAATAGCAGCTGAATTATCCTAACTGGAAAACACACATTGCTTAAGTATTGGTAAATCTTTCACTCAAATAGATGCAAATATAAAATAAGAACCTATGTTTTATTTCCATTATAAAAGCACAAGAAACTGGAAACAAGTTCAAAGGTTGTACAGGTTTTAAAACAATGCTTTCTCTCCTTTCTCTTAGATGCATTCACATATAAGTACACTTACTCCCCGAAAAGGTCATCGGATTTATGTTACAAATATTTGACTCTTCTGCTAAAATTTGTAAATACGGATTTCCATTAGGGATTCCTTTGTACGGAATTTTTATATGCATTGAGTGCACCAGTATTCATTAAGCAGCATTCCTTTTACAATTTGAAGGTTTTTTTTTTTTTTGAGGTACAGCTTATACACATTAAAGTACATAAATCTTAAGTGTGTAATTCAGTGAATCTTAACAAATATATACGCCCATGTAACCACCACTCAGATTATGTCAAAGGCTCCAGTGTGTCCTCTTCTAGTCACCCCCTATCCATGGTAACATTTATTCTAACCTCTAGCACCATAGATCAGTTGTGTCTGTTTTGAAGTTCACATAAATAGAATCACATAACAGGCACTTATACAGCTGCTACCTTAAATGACTTGTACATTTGTTTAGGTTTTACAAAGGAAGAACAAAGAGACAAATGCCCTCTTTACTCAACTTGTCTGTACTAAAGTATCAACATGCAATATGAGAACTCTACCAAATTTTATACCTACTATTGGGAAATATGATGTAAAATTCATCTAAAATGACCCAAAAGTAGATTTACAAAAATAAGTTTCACATTAACATTCACAACATCCTAGAGCCATAACCCTGCTGCTATTAGCTATTTCTTTCATATTTTGAAGTTTTTCTGAGTTTACATCTTGCAAACACTCTGTGAGGTAGGTTAGCAGGAGTTCACAATATATTGGTATTCTGATTAGGTGCTTCTCAATTTGCAATCTTGGAAATTGAAATTTGGAACATTAGCATCCTATTTTAATAGCAACTCACTTCTGGAATTTAGTTCTTCAGGTCATGTGCCACATTTTGTTAATACATATTGTGTGAACAATAGCATGGCACGAAAAGAATCTGAGACAGATTATACCCATTCCCTTTTCAAGTAGAAATACATGCTTAAGGGAGAAAACCAAAAGCCATGCAATTTCTGAAGAACTCTAAAAAAACTGAAAAAGTTTTTCCTGCCAAAACTCAATTCAGACATTTTAAGACTTACTACTCAGCAAAGACCACGTACATTTACCAATTCCTGCACTTCCAAGTAACAGAAAAGGAAGTCTGCCAGAAAAGTATAGAGAAGTACACAAAGAAAAAGTATGAGTTTTGCATAATACTGTGGTTCATAATGAACTAAAATATTTTGGAATGCAAAACCCATTCCTAATGTCAGAATGCAGGCAAGAGTAACAAAAATACTGTATAGTATCTGTCCTTTTTATAGTCAATCACAGCTTTTTTTTAAAATAATCAGTTTAATTATCACATTTCATTTCATATAATCCAAAACTGGAACATGATTTTTCTGGCATATAAAATGCACCAATGATTTATTCTGTCTGAATTATGTCAAATATGCTTGTGCAATTTTTGAAGGTACAGTTTACATAACAACTTCTAATAATGAGTTTATCATCTCCATAATAAAACAAAACCTGATATCTATGATAAGGCCAAATTTTCAAGGTACATTTATAGGAGTTAACCTTACAACCAGTATTGCCACCAAATCCTCACTGAGAAAGGGATATGGTATGTGGTTAACAAGTGTTTTCAGGAACAAGTGTGGCTCAGGATCTTAATTCTCAGAAGGCAGATAATAACAGAAATAGTATATAATATCTGTCCTTTTTGTAGTCAATCAGGGATTTTTTAAAATAATCAGATTAATTTTCACATTTTATTTAATGGTACTCGAAACTGGAAAATGATTTTACTGGCATATATAATTTTACACTAAAAATATAATCCGTTTATGATAACTATAGGAAATCTTACTTGAGCTTTTCAAAGCTCAAGTATATTACCTAGCTTCTCTGCAGCATGCAGGTAAGTAATTTTAACTTGCAGAAGTGCCTCAAGGACAAATTATAAATAGGATAGATCCATTAGATATCTATATGTATACATTAGGATAAATATAGTAAAAATTACAAAGTATAGGATTGGGATGGATAAAAGTGTTAGTTTACATAGAAGGCGGGTTTTTTATAAATGCTTTCACGTTAACAGGCTCACTTAATCATAGTAAAACTTCTCAAGTAGAATATGATCTTTTAAATATTTTTAAATCACACCCAAACATGGGTAACATTAGCGTGCAGCTGTGTAAAAGAGAAACAGAGGTTCTTTGCTTTTCTTTATAAATTAAAACTTTTGGGCTAACCAAGCAAGGATTATTATTACATTAGAAATCCTTTTAAGTCAGAAAGAAAATATTCTATATTTGAATTCTGCTTGAGAGTAGTCCTAAAGAAAACGGTATCAGTAGAAGTAGTGATGCTGGTGGTAGTGGCGACTCTAATAAGAAAAATAACAAGTGGACACTTCAGAGCATTTACTATGTACCAGCCACTGTTCTAAGAGCTGTACATTAAGTCGCCTGCTTAATTTTGATAAGATCACTATGAAGTAAGTAACTTATTATCCTATTTTAACAGCTAACAATACTGAGGAATAAAGTTTGAATGTGCCCACTTTAATTAGGCAGTGTGGTCCCATGGTTTGTATAATCCAACCTCTACACTACAACTGCAATTTAAAATTGTTAAACAAAATAACACATCCATCTCCTTTTTGTCATTCCAGAATGGCAGCTCAGTTTTGAATATTATTTTATAGTTGAAATAAGCTTTTATTGATAGAGCAGTAGATGCCCTTCACTGTCATACTTTAAGAGATTCAGAGACCATTTTATCTAAATCAAAATTATTTATGAATTTCTCCATTTCACTCAGGGGTTTTTCAGCACAGGTGATCCACCTTTTCCTCCAATGGTGGACTTCAAACAAAACTCTGGCAAAATCTCTGAGGCATTTTTGTCTAGTACCTACCTATATAGTAACCACTTAAAATTTTTTAACCTTACAAAGATTTTAAGTATTTACATAATATTTCCCTTTATTGTAGCAGTTAAAATATTGAAAGCCTAGAACCAGTCAGTGACAATACACTGTCACAAGGAAGACAAGTTGAGTGAGATACTTGGAAGTATAAAGCATGACACTGCCCATGGGCTCCAGGAGGCTATAGATTCAATGGGTATATTTGAGAGAAGCCAAATGATATTCCACATAACAAGTTCTTACAAGTGAAGCCAAAGCATTCCAAATAACAAGTGGCCTTAGGGTTCTATACATAACCAAACTCTCAAAGATTCTAAATTCCCTAGTAAAAGCATCTTGTTTTCCTCTCTGTCCCCTAGTTCAATCTACAGCTTATAGTGTGTGTTTAACAAATGTTGGTGACTGACAAACAGAAAATAATGTATTCTCTTTTTCTCTGCCCCCACTATCAATCTGGTCTGTATACTGTAGCCAGAGTGACATTTTTGAAACAGAAATTTGATAATGATACCCTCCTCCCCACTTTCCACGTTACACTCCTTCCACTGCTTTTCCACCATTTTTACAATAAGATTAAAATCCTTGACACAGGCATGACCTGGCCCACTCCTCAAGAGCTCCATACTCAAGGGTCTTCCCTCAGTTGCTTGAATAGGCTGTGCCATCTCCTGCACCAGGCTTCCGGCCTAATATTTCTCCACTGATTTTGCCTGGCTAATTCCTTCTAATCCCTCAGATTTTAAGCATCACTCTTCAGGAAAACCTTCTTTAATTGGGTATGTTCACACTTTTTAAAGTTCTCACAGTACCATATATCTGTCCTTAAATATACATATAACATCATTTTAAGTTTCCATGTATTCGTTTTTTTTTTTTTTTTTTTTTCGTGCCTCCTCACTGAAATAACAGGAAGTCAGGCATTATTTCTGAGAGTTTACTCACCATTTTATTGCCTGGGCCTATGATTCAGGCATATACAAAGCACTTAATATTTGTTGAATAAAGGAATAAATGAATGAGTGAATGTGATTGTCGAACTGCTCACATTAGTAAAGCCACAGAAAGCAGGGGCTCTGTTAAATGGTATCTATCACAATGCCATGTTTAGTAATATTAAGCAATCAGCCATCACAAGCCACATGTGTTTACAGCTATTTAAATAAAGGAAATAAATAAAAGTGACACTCAGAGTCCAGTTTGAAATTTCCATATAAGAGAGCCTAAATGCATAAAACCTGGAACTGGATCCATTAAATGTATAAGTTCTCATTGATCAGCCTTTTATTCTCGTTTTTAACTGGGTAGCCATAGAATTCACTAATTCTTTTAAGCTGCTAGGAAACTATTAGTCCTCCTAAGTAGAAACTTATTAAATAATAATGGTCTCGGGGCACTTAGAAGGGTATGATTCACTGAAAAAGCTATGTATCCCATAAGCATCCGTCATTCAGGAAAGATGACATTCTCAGATAGTTGACATCTGAGGCTAACTCTCAGGGTCAAAGAACAGTTAGTTTTGTTCCATCAGCCACACACACACACACACACACACACACACACACATTCTTTCTCTTGATTAATTCCTGAACGTGAAAATATATCAAACCTAACAAACTCGAAATCTTACTCAGCACGCATGATAAATACAGGGATTGAAAATAAAAGAATAAGCATCCAGGCTCTGTCACTAACCTGATCACGACACAAAACCTTCCTTGTGTTTTCTTTCCATTAATGCATAAATAAAGAAATAAAATTTACTAGGCCTGAATAAACAGAGTAAGGATGAACGTGAGCTCATTAAAGGAAAATATTCTAGAAATTCACAGGTGAATAAGTTGTTTAAAGACAGTCTAGGAAAAAATAATACTTATTTTCTTTTTAATAATTCTTATTGTATTTTGAATACAAAGGCAACTAAAATAATATTAGACTTCTTTATTAAGTTAAAAAAAAGAAATTGTAGTTGGGACCAGATACCATCGAATTCTGTTGAATGTTTGCTGTTAATTTTTTTTCTAAATTTTCTCTAATGATTATGGACTTACTTGTTTTTAAATTAGTTGTTCTGTTTTGTTTTTTTAATGTGGCAGTCAGTGTAAATACTTGCTAGGTGCAAGGCTTTGTTTATACTTCATCTGAATAGAAATCATCTATCCCTTGCCATCAATACGTGACTGGTGTTGGGAGAGGCATCCATTCTCAATTAAGTATTTAATAGTCACTGGACACACATGAAACAGGGAAAATAAGCAAAATGGAGCCAATCCTTCTGGTGAGACTGACACTCCTTTTATCACTCCATCTCCCATTTCTGAGATAATCAAAGGAATCAAGCCTTTTGTTTTCCCTTCATGACTAGTGGTGATCTTTGCACTCCATTTCCAGTTCAAATTTTCAAAATGAATCAATGCTCAAGGATCAGTCTGATAGGGTTTTCTTTTCTAGGTTGAATTACCTTATGTATCAGATACTACACTGTTCAATTACATATCTATTTTGAAATTCTTCATCTCACGGAAAGAATTCATCATATGGAAAGTGCTATCCATTTGAAAAATAAAATGCATTTCAGAAACATCTAATTCTGCTTCTCTTCAACATATTACTTTTGCCATGATTTCTCCACGCTTAACTGTTCCTGATTACGCATATCCCTAGATTTCTACATTAAAAATGCACAGAAAAATAAAATTTTTCATTTAAAACACCCTCCCACACAGAACAAGCTGTCATTGTGTCATATTTGTTTCCTAATTTAAGGAAGGAAGTTATATCTCATGTGTCCTTCGTTAAATTTGCCTGCTCTGTATATTAAAGTGGCATTGGGATACTTAGAGCAATTTGTCCCATAAAATAATGTTCAATTTTTAACTCATTTCTATTCATCAGTGCAGAGGTATGTGACTTCACATTATACTATAGGAAATCATCAAATGTAGCTATCTTGTTCATGGTTTACAATTAAGTCATAAATGGTAGAGGAAAAGCACGTACTGTTTTGTTTTTTTAAACATAACTGCAAAGCATGATCCTAAATCCATGGAAATTTACTAGTCAAGCTGAAGTGCAGTACAAGCCATGGAATACACAGTCTTCTATAGCTACTTAAGCCAAGATACATGAAAACAAAACCCTCATGAAGGTAGAAAGCAATAAACTAACACTTTACTTTTCTTCATAAATTCATGAAAGCAACACAATTCTCCTAATACCTAAATTTCTTTTCTTCCTAACTCCCTGTGCTGTTTAAACAATTACAAATTTTATCAAGTCTTCATTTCTTTTTAAAGTCTGGTAAGAGAGAACTGCCAAGTCTAGTAAGATTTACAAGGGCTGGTTCCCCTTAGCAGTGTCAGCAAAAAAACCAGAAGACCTTATACAATAAAATACAGCCATACATAGAGCTTTTGTCCCCATAGCTTTCAAGATCAGATTTAATAATTCACCTTTTTTAAAAAAAAATTCAGCCATTAAGTGCCATTTATCCATGTGCTCATTGTCTTGATTTCACCCATAAGCTATCTACTTTAAACCCTAACATTCTCTCTCCTGCTCAGCCACAGATACATACATATTTCTTCTTTTTCATATTACTCACTTTCTGTTCACAGGCTTTTCTATATTTATACATTTTCCCTTGGTCATTGCCATGTAGCAACACTGGAAAAACACAGTAATGACTGAATTTTACTTACAAAGAGAAGAAAATAAAACAGATATGATGGGTTTTGTTTTATTTTTTTTTAATTCCACACTCTTTCAATTCCTAAGAATAATGGAAACTACAGCTTGGCCTCCAATACTCAGATAGAAATCATCAGCTGAAAATCCTCAGAAAATCTCTTGCAATCATTTATAACATCCCCTGTTCATTAGCCTGCAGAAGCTTTCCAGTCCAGCAACATATAAATTTCTCTAATATTTATCTTCCCAAGTCATCTGCTAATTGAGAAATAGGCTATTTAATCTCTAACATTTCTAAACATGAGCTAACCTCTCTCCCACTTCAAGAAACCACAGAAATAATACGATTTTATTAAGCTGACAGATGCTGGACTTGGACATAACCAAAGAAACTAACATTAATTCCAAGAACCCTCCTCATTAAGAAAATCTTCACAACCATGGGCAGGACCTGACACTTTACTTAGAAAAGGCACAGCTGTGCCTAGGAAACCTGTCTCCCTTGCCCTTTACCAGAGGTAACTACATGGGGATTGTCAACAACAGTGACTCTCCTGACTTCAATTTCCACCAAATGTGTGCCCAATCTTCTAGATGCTTATCTGCATTTTATGGGGGAAATCTGTGGATTACAGACTCTGGTGGTAGAGAAAAGCACAGCATACGTTCAGTGGGCCAGGGCCCACTGAAGATAGGGGGCAGCTTGGCAAAGAATCCACGAGGAATAAAGAAATCATTCTACTTGCCACTTGGAAGGAAGTAGGGTTAGTAGAAAGGGCTCCAGGGAAGAAACTGAACCTCGAAATCCCGGGGATGCCAAGGGAGGGGCAGTGGGAAGCAATAAGGCCTAGAGGCCAGAAACAGCTCTTCACCTGGACCCTATCTGAAACACTCTCTAGAGAAGGAGGCCCCCATGCACCGGCCCGGGGCTGCCTCACCCTGCCTCCCCGTGCCCTGCCCAGGCCGAGGCCACCCGAGGCTCAGGCGTCGTCAGGTCTTACCTTGGCTGCAGTCCTTGCCGCGGAAGCCGGTTCGCGAACAGTCGCACACCGCCTGGTCGTCCACCACCGAGCACACGCCTCCGTTGAGGCACACCCCGCCCTCGCCCTCCTCGCCCACCTCGCACGGGCTCCCGCCGCCGCTGTTGGGCGGCTCATCGTCCAGCTTCACCTCGCCACTGTCCACCGGAAGGGCCTGCGAGGAGTTGACCCTCACGTCGCGGATCCACCCTTTGAAGGGTTCCCGCTCCCTCACGGAGGCCAGCGTAAGCTTGAGCGCCGCGGCGCGCAGTTCTGGGGGCAGCCCGCCGACGAAGAGGCCGCTGAACACCGTCATATCCCTCCGCTTGGACTTGACCTCCACCCACTTGGCCTCCACCTGGTCTATGAAGAGCGTGGTATTGCGGAACTGACGACGGATACGTACGCTGTGCCACGCGCCGTCGTTGACCGGCGTGTCTGCCAGGAGCGTAGCAGGCTCCGCGCAGAAAATGGAGAAGCTGAGCTGCAGGCGGCCGCCGCGCGTCAGGATGAGCTCCAGGAAGTCGCAGAAGCCCTCGTCGTCGAAGTAGAGCACTAGGCCCCGGGCACTGCGCGTCTTAAGCTGGAAGCTCATCTCGCTCTCACAGCAAGCGTTCCACTTGGGGAAGCGCGTCCACTGGCCCTCAGCGCCGGGGAACTCCAGCCCGTTGCCCAGCTCTGCCCAACAGCCCAGGAGCAGCAGCGAGAGGCACAGGAGAAAGCAGCCCCCGCGCTGGAGAAGCGCCGTCCCCATGCTCGGGGCTGGGGTGCGGCGGGGGGGTGCCGGGGGCGACAGGGTCAAAATGGTCCGAGACACCGTGATGCAGAAATGAGGGTCCGGAAATAAGTCGAATAAGGGGAAGGGCAGGAGTGGGAGGGATGTACCCTCCTTTATCTAGCTCTTTTTTTCTTCTTCTTCTTCCAGTAACCCCTTTCTCTCTCCCTATAGTCTCCTCCTAACTGGAAAACGTAGACCCCAGCGGTACAGGGCAGCCACAAAACTTCCAGACCAAAGGGAGGATACACTTTGGAAGTAACGTTCTGGAAGAGGTGTCAAGAGAAGGTCAAGGGAAATCACGCATCCATTTGAGCCCAGTGAATTAGTCCAAGGGTGTTGGCAGGATCAACAGATGCTTCACTCTTGAAATACCATCATCTGCCAGGTACCATCAGTGGTACCAGGCAAAGGGGAAGGAGTTACAATCAGGGAAGAAGCAGACACTTCCCAGGGACGTACAAGAAGCCAGTAATGAACCAGGATCCTTGGATATTGGTAACGCCTCAAGTGTTTCTCCTCCAGCTGTACTGTCCCAAATCAGAAGGGAGAAGGGTGTCCCTTGCCTCTTTAAGGCAGTGCTTATCAACCCTAGAGTAGCTTCAAAGGCCTGCTGCTTCTGTCATATCATAGACTTCCAGCACTGCTGTAGCCAAAGCAGAATTCCTTGCACGTGGCCTCACAGGCTGGATTTACTTCTTCTTGCCCCTCCCCAACAGGAGGGTTCAAACCCAGAAGCTGTGAAATAGCCAGAAGCTGTTAGATGGGAAATCACAACAGCTCCTCTTCTTTCCTCTCCGCCTCTGCAAGGCCAAGCTAAGATGCCAGCATATCAATTGGTTCTGTGTTGGTGATGCATTTTGGTTTTATTTTGTCTTTTTATAAGGAGAAATCTGCAGAGAATTAAAATTAAAATTAAGTTCTAAAGTCTGTTATAGTATCGTATAAATCATTATTGCAACCCAGAAACTAGTGTTGATTGTTGTTAGTAAGCTAGAATTAACCTTACTGGAGTTTATTTGTCTGGTATACAAGTAAGAACTATTTCTCCTAATAGTTAATATTAGATACAACATTAGTTACAATGTTAATTACTATCATCCATTACACCCTTCTAGTTTATTACAATTGTTAATAGGTAACCCTCCCAGGTTTTAATAGATATTTGGTTATGGTTATCTTTTACTTTTTCTGAGAGAGTTTAATATATTTTTTAAATAGGATATGAAAAAAGTCTTTTAGGGACCACTGCTTATACTGTGCACTGGTTACATGGAAAATAAAAATACAACCTATTCAAATATCAGTTAATAGCAGATTTTACAATAGGCAAAGCAGATCAAACTGTCAACTGGAAGCTGCCAAACTGGATTTGTATAGCTTTCCTGCCATTTTATTTTTCTCATAGAAGAAATATTGATTTTTGGGGGGAGTCTCTCTTAAATTTCAAACAAGTATTTTCTTCCTTTTCATTAAAGGAATAATCCATTATAGGATAAAACATCTAACTGGGGTCTGATAATGTTTTGGGGGGCTGCATTTGTGCCTCAAATGCTATAATATTAACTCCTCTAAAGATGGGTAAAGTAATATTTTGCCTAACATTATAGCTATCTTAACTCCTCTTCAAGTACTTTCTGGTGGTCAGCTCTTAGAATTTGTGTGGTTAGAAGAGCAGCTTGTATGTGTGTCACCTTAGCTGCTAGGGTTCCAGGATGCTAGAATTTAAAATCCTATCTTTGAATCACTCATATGCTATTAAATCGCCTCTCTTTATTCAACTCTAATCTGACAGGTTCTTGAAATGGTATAGAAATCATAACTAGTGAATTGTTTTTTAAGGCATGTTTTAAACCAAAAGCCCTCTCACATTTTGACAAAAAAATCACAAATATATCATCTGGACATGTCAAGAAAACACGTAATTCACTATTTCCCACTATCTCTGCCAACTACACATACACAACACACACATACACACACCCATTTATTGCCTGGACATAGAAGCTCACTATCCAATTAACACTTTTTTTTCCTACAAGCTGAAACTAGCAGTAATTTATGGCACTGCATTGTGCTGCTGCTTCTCCATGGAGGGAGCTGAGAGCATTTCTCTTCAGTACAGAGCAATCCCTACAGGTGTCAGCTGAGAGCCACCAAGCTAGGGGATCCCATTTCAAGTTCCTCCCCAGATGAAATTGATGACTGGTTCTTCTTTCAACACACACACACACACACACACACATTCACACACGCGCACACACATGCACACAGAGTACCCACTAGCAAACTGAAAGAAAAATCTAAGTTGCTTATTTATTATGGCTGAAACATTCCACACCATCAGCAATCACCAGCCATATCTTGTCTACTCCAGTGCCAAGCCCGAAGAAAGGTGCTCTTAAAAATCATTCTAAGATAGCATATTATTCAGTATTCTTTCATTTTTTAAGTGGACTCCAGAATCTGAAATTTTCAGTCACTGTGAAATAAATTTCAAATTTCAAGATCAGGAGTAGTGCTTTGGAACCATCCACAAGCTTGTGTATTAGAAAACGATTTTTTTGTTGTTGTTCATTTGAGCTGATTATTTTATTAATTGGTATTATACAGATCACAAAACCCTTCTTTATCCCTCTCTCCTGCCCTTCTCCACTGATGCATACCTTAACAATTTTTAAGGAATGTGAGAGAAGGAGAAATGAATATATATGTATTCTTACCACAGGGGAGGTCAACTGACTCTTCCAGTTCTTAGAGGAAGCTCATTGTGTGAGAGAGAGTATCTGTATTTATATGGAGAAAGGATTCTCTCTAGGTGCCGGAAAAACCTGGCGAGTTCACAAATTAGAGGATAAAATAAAAGGATCTGAAAAACAACCTCACTGCAGCCAAAGGAAGAAGCGCTCTAATTCAAAAGCAGACTAACAGTCTCATTAATCTTTTCTTTCATTTCTAGAATCAAATTCATTCCCAAGACACTGGAAGGATCAATATAGTATGCTCATCTACTGCAGCTGCATTTATTTTAATATGTTTATAATAACACCCAACACACACACACACACACACACACACACACACCTTTCCATGCACCTTTCAATTTACCATAATAAAGAACCTGAAATCTTTGAGAGAATTTTTAGAGGTGCCTATCTTTCCCCTCCCTGGCTTTTGTAAAGTCCCTCAATATCAGTGCACACCCAAAATTCTCCCTGGCTTTCCCGCCCAGTCTCTAAGCTCCATCTCTAATACCGGTGCAGTTTCTTGGAGCCTGGAGTCGACTGCACAAATTAAGTCTAGGCACAGCATGGGGCTGAAGGGGAAGGAAAATAAAGATGTATTTGATTGCTTTGGTTTCCAACTTGCCCGGTTTTTTGGGGTTTTTTGTTTGTTTGTTTTTGTTGTTTTTTTTTTTTTTTTGCTAACAAATCACTGCATTCAGTCTTTAAGTTACTACCCCAGTTCCTCCATCTCATCTTCTTACCATTTAAAAAGCTTCATGCAAAACAATCAAGATCTATACTCCTCCACCCTCCCACCACCCATCCTTCCCTGTGCGTTTGTGGCGGATCCTGGCTCAGTTACAACGGGGAAAGATATCGTTCTCCAGCTTGCCTCGCCCCGACCCCTCCCCCCAACCCAAATTGAGCTTCTTTACCTGCACGGTTATTCCCCCTTAGCTCCAACCAGAGCTTGAGGCATACATGGGTCAAAGCGAATTTCCTGAGGTCTGTGGATAAGGCGACTGCCGCTGCCTTTTCAGAGGCGTCAGGCTTGAGCGTCTATCTCCAGGAGTGCGGGAAGAGAGAACAGGCAACGGAGGGGAGCAGAAGGAGGAGGAGAGGGAAAGAGCAGAAGGAGGAGGCGGTGGTGGAGCCAGAGAAGGCTGGGTTACGTGACGCCGGGTGCTGTCCTTCTGAAAGAGAAGGGCGGAGCTGAGCTCTCCGCAGTACCATGGAGAGCGGCGGGCCGTCCTCAGGCTGGGATACTGGTGGGCTCAGCCCGCCGGCGCAGCCCCTCCGGGTCTGGATGCTGCACAGCGAGGTGTATCTACCTTTGCTTAGTCCCCTTGCTGTGGGAGCCCGATCCTGGGGGCGGAGACCTGCTGCAAGTGCTTCTAAGTTGTCACCACCCACCCTCCCCCACCCGAGAGAGAGAGAGAGAGAGAGAGAGAGAGAGAGAGAGAGAGAGAGAGAGAGAGAGAGAGAAACGAGAGAACCACGTAGCCTACTGAGCATGCCCAGGCCCGGATAGACCCACGGAGAGCTGTGTGGAGATTCCACTTATCCAGGGTTTAGTTGTGATTGGGCCAGGGTGCCTGACAGGGTTCCAGGGAAGGGCTAAGCAGCCAAAAAAGGGGACTGAGGAGTCAGGAGTCAGTGATTAAGAGGATCTCTAGCTTTACTTGAGCACTTTGGTCTCTTGCATGGAACCCTTGAAAAGCTGCAGCTCTTCTAGGAATGCAGGGACGGGCAAGATTCGCACAGTCGTGGGCATTCCCCCAGATCCACCGTCCCTGCCCCACCCCTTAACTGCGACCCTGGCCGGAGTGATCATTTGAGACCTTCAAGATCTGCCTAAACTGTGGCAAAAAATGTGAAAGAGACTTACCAGGCTAAGGTACCGACTTGGATACCAGACCCAAGTCTGTCTGACAAGGTGCTTTTCGTGGTAGCCTCTCTCATGCCCCAGCCTCCCCGAGCTTTCAACGCTCTGCTTTGGCCATGGGCACTGTGAGCTGAACCAAGTTCTGTATCCTTTTAACTCTTCCCTCTGTCTCCTGCTTGCTTTTGCAGCTTGTAAAACCTGGAGGAAGTGAAACTTGGTGCAAGGCTCCAACTGTATCACTGGGCATGCCCATTAGGCATTGCTGAGTTTGGTGACAAAGGAGTTAACTTTAAAGGAGCTTGTAGAATAGGTGGTAGAGAAGCCTGAAGTGTGTAGCTAAATTATTGTTTGAGTCCTATGGACATTTAAATTTCTAACCCTATTATATTCTTAGCTTGGGTTAGTTTTATAGCAGAAAGAGCAAACAAATTAATTTCAACACCACAAACCTAATAGCTTCAGCCTCAAATGCCATAAGGTAAGACTATTTTCTGCCTCTAGGCCTTATAAAGCAAAACTGTAAGAACTAGACAAATTCAGAAGTACTGAAAATAATATACATTTCAAATGCAATATTCATTTCCTTCCAAAGAAACCAGAACTCATTCTTTTTGATAACACTATTTATACTTTTGTAAAGAGTCTAAATAACTTGAGACAGGAAGCACAGGTTCTATTATTTTTATTGGTTTCAGAAAGGCAGTGTGGTCAATTAAATGTGTTGGAACTAGAATCAGTTTGTCTGGCCTCAATTTCATCTCTGCCATTTAACAGCTGTGACCTTAGGTAAGATGCTTAACCTTACAATGCCTCAGTCAACTCATCCATAAAATGGATATATTAATAGCTCCCAATAGACCTGTTTGTTGTTGTGAAGTTTAAATGAATAAATGAAAATAAAACATTTTAGAATTGTGTTGAGTAAGTACCAGCTTTGAGGAAGTACTAGATTTTTTTAAAAAATTAGTTTCAAGCCCATTAATTTAACCCAGTGGAAGTCACGTCTCTGAAACTCAGATTCCTTAACTGTAAAGTAGGGGTACTAGTGAGTGCCAAATTATTCCACAGGGTAACTTTGGAAATATAATGATATAATAACTGTTAACATGATTTTTAAATACAAAAATGAAATTTTAAATAATGTAAAGCTAAGGCTCAGAAAAATACCTTATCTAAGGTTAATCAGCCATTAAGTGAACTTGGACCATAAAAATAGCCTACTTAATTCAGGTGCTTTTTTAAATTTTCCTATTTACCAATAGGTTCTATAGCAAATAGGACACAAAGTATGCCCACGTGTATCTATTACAGAGGTAATGCTTACAGCAAAATTAACTAGAAGGGATAGAAATTTTTTTAAGAATTGAATCTAAAAAACTTTCATGATGCCCTTAAATCTGTCTGTACATTCAACAGTGAATCTTACAGTGACGACAGATTTCTAGAGGCTCTCTTAAGACTTTAATGACAAGAGCTCTTATTTTGTTTGACTTCCTGTGCTGTTTCTACATAAATTGCTTGAATTCTCTGAGCATTAGTTTCCTCAAAAGTAGAATGAGGATAATGGAATCTCACAGTATAAGATTTGGTGAGGATAATGCCAATATCTAATGTTGAGTGTCTACTCCATGCCAAGCAGTGCTCCAGTGCTTTATTTAAATTAACTTAGTTTATCCCTCACAGGAACCCTATAATGTAGTCTAGAACTTCGTTCATTTTATCAGTGAATAAGTGGAGCATATGAGAGATTAGCCAAGAAAGTCAAGGTCACAGCTACCAATATAAGAGAAAAGAAGGATACAAAGTTAAGACTGTGATCTTAAGCACCCTGCTACACTACATCACCTCTCATAAAATGATCAGCTACACCTAGCACACTGCTTGGCATAATGCTGATGGTAGTCAATGTTAGCCCTTTCCTTTTTTTTTTTTTTTTTTGGCCATACCCAAGGCATGTGGAGGTTCCCAGGCCAGGGATGCAACCCTCACCATAGCTGTGACCCAAGCCACTGTAGTGACAATGCTAGATCCTTAACCTACTGGGCCACAGGAGAAATCTCCTTTATTCCTTTTTAAGAGTTTCATCAAGAGGGATCCAGGAAACAGTCAGCTTTGGAAGGCAGTAAAGTCTTTACTTAATGAAAAATACTTTTTGAAAGATTTTTATGAAAATGGATGTGGTATTTTTAATGTTACTATCGTTGTTTTTTGATTGTGGGTAAGACATAAAATGATTCTTATAGATATGAATTTGAGGGAACTTAATATTTATCCAAAGAACCTAGTATTTCTTTTAGATGAGTGGAAACTAGGATACCCAGTCACCATAGTGAATCTACCAATTTTAGGCTACAGTGGTGTGTGAAGGATTTTAACTCCTGCCCCTTGCTACTTAGGCAGAACAAATGAGATAATTGTGAAATCAAGGTGGTTGTTTATGATTATGTCTGATTGGGAGAATTTCTGACAACCCAAATATGGAAACATAAATAATATCTCATGCCATAAACTAGTAAACATTTTGCAACAATGAAAATGGAAATGCATGATCACCATAAACAAATATATCTCCATAAGGTATTAAATATTAATGAGAAGTCTAACATGAAAACTTGCTCCACACTAAAAATAAATGGAACTAAGTGATAAGATTTTTTGACTGAGAAATGAATACAGAGAGACTCCGTGTTTATTGCTGCAATCATAGCTTATGCTTTAACATTAGGAGATCAGTGTAAACACCTACTTTCTCAATTAACATTAAGGCAAACTAGAGGCTTTGAGATACCCATGAATTTCAAGATTGATATCAATTTAGAAGGGGATTTTAACTTTACAAATATAAGTGATTGAGAAGAAATGCATGGTAATAATGAGGGATAATAGGAGTTGACATGCATTTAATACCTTTCCATTAAGGATGGTAGATAATTTAAGAGACGATAAGATATATTATTTTAAGGGATTTTATATTTGCTGTGATTTAAGGAATCAAAATGAAGCCATTTTTTTCTACTGAAATGATGGTATTACGAGGGAGGGATTAGATTACATGATATTCTCAACTAAATTTCATATTACCAGTGAATTCCTCTAACCAATTACAGTATCATTGTTGCATAATTGGAATGCTATGATTTCATTTACAAGTTATTTTAATAATAGATACAATCTTATTATTTGCTTTATGGTTAAATGTCTCTAGCTGGCTTCCTTTATATAAACCAATACTAGTTTTTTGGTTACGAGAGTTGATGAATTGTTATGAACATGCTGGTATGTAAACTTCATTTTCAACACAACTAGAGGATTTTTTTTTTTTTTGTCTTTTTGCCTTACCGCGGCGTATGGAGGTTCCCAGGCTAGGGGTCTAACAGGAGCTGTAGCTGCTGGCCTTCACCACAGCCACAGCAATGCCAGATCCAAGCCGCATCTGCAACCTACACCACAGCTCACAGCCACGCTGGATCCTTAACCCACTAAGCAAGGCCAGGGATCGAACCTGCAACCTCATCGTTCCTAGTCGGATTCGTTAACCACTGAGCCACGACGGGAACTCCCGATGGGCAGTGTTTTTAAATCTAGGGCATTACTAACACCTGTGTATGTTTTGTCTGTCATGCCTATCCCCACCCCTCTTTCCCCCCAATGATGAACCCCCCCCCCCCGCCTCCCGCCAAAGCAGCTAGTAAATTAAATCTGTGAGAAGCCCCTGACTGGAGTGTTATTCCACTCACCAATTAGTTTCATGTTTAATCCTGTCTTCATTATAAGAACTTATTTCTCCTTCTATACCCAAACTTTGTCTGTTTACTGCCCCTGCCCCTACCCTGCTTACAGCCAGTGCCTTCCATTCCCAACTGCTTGACTTCAGGAAAATAATTTTCTTTTTCTTTTTCTTTTTTAGGGTCGCACCCACGGCATATGGAAGTTCCCTGGCTAGGGGTAGAATCAGAGTTACAGCTGCCAGCCCACACCACAGACACAGAAATGCAGGACCCATGCTTCATGGGACCTACACCACAGCTCATGGCAATGCCAGATCCTTAATCACTGAGCAAGGCCAGGGATTGAACCTGCATCTTCACGGATACTAGTCCAGTTCACTACTGCTGATCCACAATAGGAACTTCAGGAAAGTCATTTCTCATTCATCAGAATCTAGCTTTACACCTTTTTTTTGTTGGATCTCTGCAACCAGTTAATTTGTTTAATTCAACCAGTCCAGTTTAATTTCCCTTACTGTGGCTTTTGAGGGAAGGGTAGGAGTTGTGCTGAAGTTGTAGATGCCAGTGAGATTCAGAGCCTTATTTTACCTTTGTATCATTTAAGCCTATTTCTGCCCCTAGAAATCTCTGGAATCAATTATCTGTGCTGGGATATTGAAATATTTTGTAGTTAGCTTTTAAAGCATGTTCTTCTGAGTTTCTGTTTGCTCATTGTTTATTTCCAATTCCTGTCCCTCCTCCATTTTAATGTATAGTTTTAGGCCTCATTATTCTTCTAGGGCTCTCTCCTTCTCCTTCAGTTTTTATTTTTACCTTTCACATCAGTTTTTTCTCTGCTGCATCTTCTTAATATTGTTTTTAATTTAATCACACATATTATATGAATATACACACACATATAGAGTTAAGTATGTTAAAAATGAAGACAATGGTAGCTATTTAATATACACCATTGGAATTTCACAAATTAGAGTAATAATACCCACTTTTTTATACAAAAAAATAGTCCTAGGCTTTTGATGTTACTTGTGAAGCAGAATTGACAAGAGTTTTCCTTTTATAAAAGGTTTTTCCTGCTGAAGGAAAATATGAGTAAAATGGAGAAGAACTGAATGCTAAATTATTTGTGCACTTGATCTAGACACTCCATTGAATGAGACTGTAGTACAATATTAGGCAATTTAATTTTGTGTATATCAAGGGGAGCAGACCAAAATGACTAAGAAAGTCTGGCATATGACATACATGACTGAGGTAAACCAAACTGGGGAAACAGTGAAGATGGGTCGGCACTTGGCCAGCTAAAAATCGTCCTTTTCTAAGAAGGGCATTCACTCCCCAGCTCTAGCAGATTGTGGTCAGGTGGGTCTAGTGGTGCCAGATCATATGATTTTTCCAAAAGCATCTGGAAATCTGCCATGTTATATAATCTATTTATTCCTAAAATCATAGATCATTAAAAAATAGCAATAACCTCCATAAAAACAACACTGTGGAGGACAAAACAGGTGCCTCTCCTGCTTGGAAATGGGACATGGGCTGCCAGCTTAACACCTTCACACTTATGTTCACACACACACACACACACACGTGCAAACTCACACTCGAGTTCAGTATTTCAAAAGATATATTTTTATGTTCTAAATCCAGCCAAGAATATAAAGTGAATAAACAGGTACAGTCAAGATTAAAGGTTTATCTACTGAAATCAGAAGATGATTTTAAGTAGCAAGAAACACTAGATTTTGAGTTACATAAGTTTTCCAGTTCTAGTTTTGTTTAGTACCCTAGGCAAATCTCTTAGCTTCTCTAGTTTAATGCCCGCTGATATGTTGTGGGCTGAAGTGTGCCCCTAAAATAGATATACTGAAGTTCTCACTCCCAGTACCCGTGAATGTGACTTTATTTGGAAATAAGCTCTTTGCAGATGCAATCAAATCAAGACGAAGTCATTCCAGATTAGGGTGGGTCTAAATCCAAAGACTTACAAGGAGAGAGAAAGAGAGATTTGAAGACCAAAGAAATACAAGGAATATAATCATATATACAAAGAAATCAGGGCAATGTGGCTATAAGCCAAGGAATGCCAAAGAATGACGGTGACCACTAGAAGTTCTGAGATAGGAATGGAGCAGATTTTTTCTGAGAGTATTAAGAAAGGATCAACTCTGGTCAAATTTAGATTTCAGAATTCTCACCTCCTGAATTGTAAGCAAATAAGCTTTTTTTTTTTTGTCTTTTTGCTTTATCTAGGGCCGCACCCGCGGCATATGGAGGTTCCCAGGCTAGGGGTCTAACAGGAGCTGTAGCCGCCAGCCTACGCCACAGCCACAGCAACGAGGGATCCAAGCTGTATCTGCAACCTACACCACAGCTCACGGCAAGGCTGGATCCTTAACCCACTGAGCAAAGCCAGGGATCGAACCCACAACCTCATGGTTCCTAGTCAGATTCATTAACCACTGAGCCACAATGGGAACTCCAAGTTTTGTTGTTTTAGTTTTTGGTAATTTGTTATGATAGCCCTGGGAAACTGATAAAATATACATGATACAAAGGTTGAAAAAATACATACGCAGAAAAGTAGTAGAAGAGGTAGTCTGCTAGATGATTTTACATATGTATTACTTTAATCCATATAATGACCCTGAGTAGATATTCATTCATTCATTCATTCTCTGTTGCTCTTTTCATCTCTCACTTTTTCACTCTCACTCTCATTCTTGCTCTTTCTTTCCCTCAGTCTGTCTCTATCTCTGTCTCTGTCTGTCTTTCCACAAGATATGGCTTAGAGATTTGAAAAAACTTGTGTCCAAACTCATATATTGCTACTGGATGGAATGACAAATCTTTGACAGCCCATATTCCTGTTCACAGAACCCTTCTCTTACAGTACTTTTCAAAAGAAAAAAAAAAGAAAAGAAAAGAAAAAGAAAAAGAAAAACTGTAAAATGTAATTAAAATTACTATTTGGGAATGTTCTTTAATTTTTAAGAGATTGAAAATAGGGAGAGGAAAAATACAATAGAAAGAGCAAGAATATATCACCCAAATGCATACATCTTAATACATTTTAGGTATACATTGGTCTTGAACAGAATATCAATATAAGAAAATGAAATACTGTAGTTTTCTAATAATTTAATATCAGCAGTATTTTAAAGTTTTCTGTATTTACTTGTTTTTATTGTATTTATTTTTTTCTGTATGAAATATATCCTTTGTTATTTCATTTAGTGTGGGTCTAGTGGTGGCAAATTTCAGATTTTGTTTCACAGTACACTTATGTTGCTTTCATTTTAAAAATAAGTTTATATAAAATTCTTGTTTGGAAAGCTTTTTCTTCAGCAATTAAAAAAAAATGACATCCCGATATTTTTTGGCTTCCATAAATTATGCTGCAATGTCAGCTGCCCTGTCATATTGCTGACCCTGTAAGGTAATGTGTCTTTTTCATCCTCATATTTTTTATGTAGTTTGGGACAGTTTTAATATGATTTTCAAAGACGTGGTTTTCTTTGTGATATTCCCTGCTTAGTACATTAAATCTGTGACCTGATACCTATCATAAATTTTGGAGAATTCTTGGCTAGGATCTAATAAGATTGTTTAATCCCAAATATTTGTCTCCTTTTTGCTTGAAATATAATTTCACATATGTTAATTTCACCATATTCCAGTCTCATGTAAGAATTTATTTTTTCTATTTTTTCCTTCCTGTGTTTTAGTCTTTTTTCTTTTTCAGCCGTACCTACAAGCCAATAGCAGTTCCCAGGCCAGGGATCAAATCTGAGCCTCGCTACCACCTATGCTGCAGCTGCAGCAACACCAGATCCTTAACCCACTGTTCTGGGCTGGGAATTGAACTGGCACCACCACATAGATAGACAGATCATTAATCCATTGTGCCACAGCAGGAACTCCTATGTTTTAGTCTGCGTGCTTTCTATTGGCTTAATATTTAGTTGACTAATTTTTCTTCTGCTGATACTAACCTAAACCTATTTAAGTTTTTCACTTAAGTGGTTGCCTTTATTCCAGTTAAAGAATTTCTGTTTTATTATTCCCTCCCACTTTTTTTTCCCTTTTCTAGGGCCATGGTTGTGGCATATAGAGGTCCCAGGCTAGGGGTCAAATCTGAGATGAAGCCGCCGGCCTACACTACAGCCACAACAATGCCAGATCCGAGCTGTGTCTGAGGCCTACACCACAGGTCACGGCACTGCCAGATCCTTAACCCACTGAACAAGGTCAGTGATGGGACCCACAACCTCATGGTTCCTAGTTCGATTTGTTTACCACTGAGCCACGACGGGAACTCCTATTTTATTATTTTTAAATTCTAGTTTTTGATGAAAAGTTTCATCATATTATCTATTTTCTTAATATATTAATCAGTTATTTCAAACTCTGTATCAGATAACAACAATATCTGAACAACTTGTTTTATTTTTTATCTGCTTTTTTTTTGATTCTTCTTTTTTAGTTATTTGGATTTGTTTGTCAAATGCCTGGTAATTTTTAATTGAATGTCACATTCTGTTTTAGATTTCTTAGCCTTTCATGTAAGGTAAATTCCATGAAAGTAAGAGCACATCGCGTTATCAGTCTAATCAAAATTCACTTATTGGAGTTCCTGCTGTAGTACAGTAGGTTAAGGATCCAGTGTTGCCACAGATGTGGCACAGACCACAACTACAGCTCAGATTCAATCCCTGGCCTGAGAATTTCCATATGTTACAGGTACAGCCAAAAAAGAAAAAAATATATATATACTTGTCTTCTGTTAGATGTCATCACCCATCATCTCTTGGCTGCTTCAGTTGCTCTCTGAGGCTTGTAAATTTTTTCAAGCTTTTTTCAAATTGTTTGTGGTGGGCCAGTTAGTCTACATAAACCATTCTATCATCACTGAAAGTGGCACTTTATAAAGTGTCCATCCTCTGTATTAATAAAAAAAAAGATATAACATGCCAAGGGAGGAATTCATAGACTACACTTTTAGAAAGATGTCAAGACATATCTATATTCATATTAAGGTTTTATTCTTCATCCAGTAGGTACAAAGGATAGAATACCTATGAAATAGTTTTATGCAGAATTTCTTATTCTAACAGCAAATTAATCCCATGTGCAAACAGTCATACTTTTCATTATGTTTGAAAATTTCCAAATATTTTAAAAGCATGCAAATGAGGTATAGTTGCCTGATGTGTAAATTATTAATGCATGCCTAGGTACATAGAACTATTTCCTCTAAAGTATAACCCATGAATGCATTTGACTTCAACATCAAAACAGAATTTTTATATGACATTATCATCCTTAGTATCATTGGGCTTTATTCAAAAAGCATTCATCATCATTTGAATTAAGAGTGAGCATGTATTTTTCCATTTTCCATTGCTTTATTCCTCAAAGTAATCTACAAAATTCTAACCATAAAATTTAAATGCTTTTGAAAATATTATCTCCAGGGTAGGGAGATTCTAGAATAACCATGTCCAGAGTTATGGACAGGATGTTTTGACATGTTCCATTTGTCAGTAATTTTTTTACAGATCAACTGAGGCAAAACTACAGCACTTGCTTCCTGAGGACTGTTGTTGTGTGTAGTTTGTTTGCCTCTTAGGATCTCACACAATGTCTGCCACATTGTAGGTACACAGTCAATATTTTTTTAATAAATGGGTATAAAATAAATTGACTAAAAATATTTAAAATAAAAGACTACTAAGTTTAGAGCATAATATAACTGAATGAATATATGTAGTTATCTTAATTTCCCCTCTATAAATTACCAAGAAGCCTTGAGGCAAAGAAATAATTCCATATACTTAAGTATTTTTAAAAAACTGCTAGAACATTATTTTCCCAAAATGAATGAGGTTTTTGGTATCAGAACTCTACTTTCTTAAAATAAAAAAAATTATGGAGTTCCCATCATGGCACAGCAGAAATGAATCCGACTAGGAACAATGAGGTTGCAGGTTAGATCCCTGACTTCACTCAGTGGGTTAAGGATTCAGCATTACCTTGAGGTCTGGTGCAGGTTACAGATGCTGCTTGGACCTGATATTGCTGTGGCAGTGGTGTTTGCTGGCAGCTGTAGCTCTGACTGGACCCATAGCCTGGGAAACTCCATATGCCGTGGGTGCAGCCCTAAAAAGCAATAAATAAATAAATAAATAAATAAATAAATAAATAAATAATTATATGTGACATAAATTTTTCATAGAAATTCATGATAAAATATTTTTCTATAGTAATTTAATGGTAGCAGCAAAATTCTCAAGAACTTACTGTAGTACACAATTTTTAATTTTTTGAAAAATCATTTCATGCAGTAGAACTACGAAGCTTAAAATGACCTAAGTAGTCTTCCTACTCATCTCTCCACCACTGTATAGGACAATAACATAAATACTTTTTATAGTATCAATTTCAAACTTTAGTATCTCTGAAAATGCTAATACATAAAATGGATGCAATACAGGGCTTCATAATCCTTGTAATGCAAAAAAAAATATTCTTTAGGTCCAATCAAAAAACTTTCCCACTGACATTAAGATATAAATATATATTTTGAAGTGACCACTATGATAATCCTTTGTACTAGGCAAAATAATCTCATTATAGAAAAATCAAACAATGTACTTTTTACAGGAAGCTAAAAGCACCCAGATTATATTTCTAGAGATAATCTCTGTAAACATATTGATGAACATCTCCACTGCAAATTGTACCCACTTACACTTGCTCTTTTGTGTTTTTTTTGGATGCTTTTAAGAAATTTTCGCCAAGATGTTGCACTGTTGCACTGTCATCAGAGTGACTACTTCCTCAATTAACCAAACTGTCTTTTAACTGTGCTCAGAAGGCTAATTTATAAGTTTGTGTTTCCGATTTCTTATTACTTTTTAGTCTGTAAATCTATGCCATGTTTGAACAAACAATATTCAAAAGATCCCTGCCATGTGTAGGTTTTAAACAAGCTGTTTTAGTTTAATGAAGACAATAGTGAAACTCTGCAATAGTAAAAGAGCCAGTATGACAAAATCTGCTTCTGTGATTATATTGTCATAACAAGTACTTAGTAGGCAATCAAATACTTGGCTTGGGTTTCTTTTTCCTGGTCTGGGACTTCAAACAATTTTCTTTAGAAAAACTCTCTCAATCAAAAAATAATAATAACAGCAAATAGAAATTCTGAAGATGTTATTAGTTGTTGAGGAGAACTGAAATTTAATCAACTCTATTTTTGCTTTATACTCAAACCTGGATACAGGCATTCTATTTTAGCATATTTTTTTCCTTTACATATTCTTCTCCCACCTTATTTCATTTTTTAGTAATTGCTTAATTTAAAAAATCAGGTGACCAAACTGTATGTTGTAGGGCACCCTACTTCAATCTCAGTCTAGGAAAACATAAGGTCATTCGGCTTCATTACATAATGGGTCTGATTAAATCTGAGGAGGATGATTGGTCCTACTTTCAGGCAGAAACATATTTACCCAGGAGATACTACTGGAGAGAAACAACATATCGTGCTTGAATGTTGACATGCTTTTAAATAACTGGGGCAATTCCATCCTACACAGTGTATAGAAGCAGACCCAGAACTAAGGTGAGACACCTGCCTCTGGTGCAAAACTTAAGGCAGTGCTGAAAAACTCAATAATCAAAATAAAAAAATATATTAATGTATTATTTAAAAAGATAATGTAAAACTATCCATGATGGATAAAAAATAGAAATTTTAAATAAAGGTACCCATGTTACTTATTTTACTTCTTTTAAGTATGCTTCATGCTTCAATATGGCGTGGCAAAACTCTGTATCCTGCTTTTATTATTTCTTTTCTTTTTTTCTTAAATCACTCCTTAATTTTGCACCCAAGGCAAATGCCTCATTCATCTTATCCTAACTCTGGCCCTGCACTGGAGCCTTTCCTTTGTCACTACTGAAAGAAGTAAAAGTTTCAGAAAATTCAAGTCACGTAGTATTTTTTCTTCTCTGTTGTATGTAAGGAGAGGATTTGTGCTTGAATCTCAAACTCTAAAACTGGACATTATTTACCTATAGATATCCATGATCGTTCTGATAACCCCCTTCAATCAGATTCTTATTTAATGTATACAAAGCCATGAATCTAAGAATATGAACTTTATAGTAAATACAAAATGAGTTTCTTGCATATTTTCTGAGGATACTGCTTGGAGAAACACTTGTCCAGATTCTACCAGCTATTGATTATTGCTTATATCTCTCCTGGCAAAGGAAAGAGTTCTTAAGTGTAACTTTGCAGTTGAAACAAACAAACAAACAAAAAAACAGCCAGAGATTGTGCCTGGTTATTTTTAAAATAATGCCAAAAAACAGAAATAAAACCTTGGCATTTTTATGTCTTTTTAAGTTCTGAGGGGGCTTTCTCAGCTATGTGACTTTCATTAATTATGAAATTTGGAAATTTCAATTAGAATACACTTGGTATGCTGAGAATGACAGTAATTGGTGAATGCTATGCTTACTTGACCTAGAATTTAATTTTATCTACCGTGTGGGAAATTTACCGTTTTAACTATTTGCCATTTAAAAAATTAATCCCTGAATAATAATATATCGCATATAATGTGGATCTATATGTTTCTAAATACACTTCAAATTTTTACAGTGAGAGCGTTAATACTCTTATAATCTCTTAAAGAGTTAATGAAGGTTTTCTAACTTGTCTCTTTTCCTATTGTACCAGCTTATTAACATTTGTGAAAATAATGTTCTAGGAACCACACCTATTGAAATCACCTGGGCTGTTCACTAGAATACAGATTCCTGAGCCTGATCCAATATCTCATGAATCAGCATTTTCTAAAAGTGCATGCTAGGAAACTGTATTTTTAATCTTAATCTTCATATAATTTTGCTGTATCTAAAACTTTGAGTACCTTTGGGTGTTAATCCTTGTATTTGAACCCAACATAGATACTTAATGTTTTTGGCATAGTGATTTCGTGGGATGATACAGTCTTCCAAGAAGCTCTGTCCATTTGCCAACTGACCTCTAAATGGAGAGGAATATATGACTTCTTTCCTCATTTCATAAATAGTAAAATAATAGCATAATTAAGAGTTGGGGGTGAATAAAACCTGCAATTCAGATTTCTCTCTGATGCTTTTTCTTGGGATTTTATAACATATCATTATAGCTATAAATTTCTACATGGACATGAAAGCTGAGATACAAAGCCAGATCTGTAATCCATCTGGCTCTATATACAGCACTCTTGCTCTAGAAATGAACTTACAGAAGGTACAAGGAAGGACATATCCTTAATTTTTGTAGTAGTGATATGAATTACTTACTGATTTATTTCCTAGAACTAACATTATTTAAATTATGGACAAGGTCACCAAAACAAGGTAACAAGTTCAATGAGTGTACTGTCATCTATGGACAATGTAAAGGAGCGCTTCCATTTATGGTGTCTATTTATATGCTCTATATGGTTCCTCCCTTCTTGCTTCCATACCTCCGTGTCTCTTTGTATCTTGCTACCCCATCCAACTCCTTAAACATTGTGCCTTCACTCTATCTCTTTCAAATTGAAGAGTTATGATTTCCTAGTTGACCTCATGTACAATTCAACATATTTAACACATTTTCTACACATTCACATTTTCCTCACATTTTCCTACACATTTAACACATTTTCACTCATTCACATTGCCCTCAATTGAAAAGCATAATCAAAGTCAATAAATGCCATTATTTCATAATCATGTATCTAAGAACTAACGTATTTCCCTGTGAAATTTAAGTCTAGAGAAATCAGCTAAATAGTACATAGTCCTAATCAGCTAAATAGTCGCAATTACAAATCAGAGTCTCTGTAGTTACAGCAACGAGAGCACTGATAAATATTTTTTAAGAGCAGTCCTTGCACATTTATGTTTGGAGTCACAATGTCTTCGCCCTAATAAAATTCTTATTAGGTTACTCCCTTAGAGAAGCTTAACAACATAAAGGTGATAAGAGGATAGCTCTACCACACAGGAATCTTGTGGCACAAAATAAATGGTGTCATTTAATGGTGCCAGTCTCATATGAACGCTAAAGGAATATAAATGACAGTAGAAGAGAGTCACATGTCGCTATCTCACTTCTTACCTCACATCAGCAAGTTCATGAGAATATATTAAGTCATTTATAAAGATACTCAGGATGTTTGATCATCAGACACATAGAAAATATATTTAGCCTATAGCATCAGTGTGGTCGCATGGGTGAATTTTTAAAAATAATTTACTTAACAATTGTTCAATCTTACTCTAAGAATTTTAGTTACTGCTCTGATGAGAAATAAACTTCTGAATTTTACAAACTAGCATCCACTTTAGTCTTGTCATTAATTTCTGAATGTCACTGTTATTAGATGGCACTCTGAATAGTATTCAGAGGGGAGCTCGTGACTCAGAAAAATATCCACTAGCCACTGTTACTCTGGTTCTCCAGTCAGACAACTAAAAGAATAACCTGGGCTCTATACTCCAAAGTGAGATTTATTTTTTCTGTTTAAACCACACATAGTTTTTTAAAAATGCTCATCTTTGGAGTTCCCATTGTGGCACACTGGAAACGAATCCAACTAGTATCCACGAGGATACAGATTCGATCTCTGGCCTTGCTCAGTGGGTTGGGATCCAGCATTGCCATGAGCTGTGGCATAGGTTGCAGACATGGCTCATATCCCTCGTTGCTGTGGCTGTGGTGTAAGCTGGTGGCTGCAGCTCTAATTCAGCCCCTACACTGGGAACTTACATGTACCATGCGTGAAGCCCTAAAAACAAAACGAAACAAAACAAAAAACAAGTGCTCATTCTGACTTATTTTAAGGAAAAAAAATTACATTCAAGTTCAGATATATGCAAAAATAGAAGTAAAAACCTTCATGTTTCTTCACCCAGCTTCCAGCAATTATCAATTTATGGACAATCTTATTTGTCTGAGCAGTTTCTGGATCGTACTTTAATACATTGTGGGTTTTGCAAATTGCATCCCATGGTTTAATGTAACATGTTTCTGCTTCCCCTGCATCTCATATAAATTAAAGGTGAGATCTAGAGACTTGATTAAATTGAAGTTAGAAGTTTTAGGGAATACCACCTTATAGGTGGCACTATACGTTTTATTCAAGAGACATGTAGTATCTATTTATCTTTCATTGGGTAATGTTGGCAATTGATGACTATTGCTTAAGTCTATTAATTAATTAGGGGTTGTAAAATAGTGATATTCAAATTCGTTCAATCCTTGTTAATTTATTAACTGAAATATTTGTATAAAAAGAAACTTTCTCTTATCTGTTATTTAGTTACCCTTAATTACAGCGCATATAGGAAAGCTGGACAAATGCCTATTTCCTTTATTTTCCTTCGTTTGAAATAATGAGTTGATTTCTTTCTGTAAACCAGTTGTCACCCATGATTTATTTTTGCTCGCTTGAATTTTGTTTGTGATCAAGATCTTTATGACTTATGCATTTAAATGTTGATGAACTATGATCCATTGCTGTTATTATGCTACTGATGCTCAAATTTTGTCATCTTTGGCTAGTGGGAGTCTATTTAGATTGGTCTTCAATTACTTCCGCACAACTCTAGTATTATTTGTTAGCTTGCTTTCTCCATAACTTTTTCTTGCATACTTTTATCAAGCAATGATGATAATGGTTCACTATGTTATTTTACTACAGGTAGGGAAAGGTGATATCCTAATTCTTTCATTGTTTTATTTATTAGATTAAAAAATACATTCTCTATCAACTCTTTGAATGTATAGTTTGTACTGGAAAGGCAGGAGATACACACACATACACAATATCTTTTTACTTATGGTTAGTTTAGAATATTAGTTGGTTCTCTAGAAAAGGTCCTATAAGTGACTGTGGGAAATTAAATTATTGACATTATTTCTTCATCCCACTTGTGCCTATATTTATGCTCTGTTACTTTTCAGTTCATTAAATAGAAGCAGAGTGTTCTCTCCTTTCTTGACTTTGAGCTCAGTCAGAAGACTTACTTTGACTAGCGGCAGTCAAATAGCAATAAGCAGCTTGACATATGCTTCTGTGGTTAGGCTTTCTTGCCTTCTGTCCTTCTCATGAGAAGAACATCTCATCAGTCTGCTCCTGACCCAAGGAGGATGACAGAAATGCAGAGGAGATCTGGACCCCATCTGCTGCTTGGAGCCAAGCCCAGGCAATCCAAACTAGAGCCCCAGAGACTTGAACAAGAATCAGTGATTTTTGCTTAAGCCACTGAGTTTGGGGTGGTTTATTTCACAAGACTATTGGTAATATTGACTGATATGGTGCCCAATGAGGATTTTATATTATTATGAACTGATGGATCTTAAGAGGTTTGCTATGATTCACTCCATTTGTTTTATTATTGGAATATTCTCTAATGTCTCACTTTTATCCAGTAGATGTCTCTTCAAATTGCTTCCTAAAACCATTTGATCTAAGTTTAATAGTATTTGATAACTTTATTGCTTCCTGTTATAATCAGGTCTTCCAGGCTCATTTGTACATTTTCCCAGGCCTAAGTCAGTCATTTCTCTAAGAAATCCGTATCCTTTTTTTTTTTTTTTTTGTCTTTTTAGGGCCACAGCCATGGCATATGGAGGTTCTTAGGCTAGGGGTCTAATCAGAGCTCTAGCTGCCAACCTATGCCACAGCCACAGCAACGTGGGATCTGAGCTATGTCTGTGACCTACACCACAGCTCACGGCAATGCCAGATCCTTAACCCAGTGAGCGAGGCCAGGGATCAAACCTGCAACTTCATAGTTCCTAGTTGGATTGGTTTCCACAGAGTCACGACGGGAACACTGAAATCTGTATCCTTTTAGTACAAAATGTTACCTAAAGCCAACAGTCTTGGTGCTAGACATGCTATTGATGCTAAGTTGATTTACCGGACAGAGGTAAAGTGTATTTATTTATTTTTTTAATTTTTAAGGGAAAACATGACATTAGTTATATCCAGTTAAAATTTAAGAATTTAAGATTATAAGGTTTTACTTAACATTTTATTTATTTATTTATTTATTTATTTATTTATTTTTGTCAGTTTGTTTTTGCTATGCTCATGGCATGTGGAAGTTCCTGGGCCAGGGATTAAACCCATGACACAGCAGTGACAATGCAGGATCCTTAACACACTGCACCACAAGGGAACTCCTTAACATCTTTATTTTATAATCTCTTTTCTTACTATAAACATGATTTCATACAAATACTATTATTAAAATATCATTAATGAAAATACCTTGAGATTCATTGTGTAATCACTTCTATTTTTTTTATGCTATATACCCTCTGGAAATTCAGCATCAAATTACTATCTTTAACAGTCATTTGTAATAACTTTTCACTATGTGATTAAGGCACCAGCTTCATGCATTTTTCTCAGTTCATTTTTCTTTGGTTCTTAGAAGCAGTTGTTTGCATTTAGATTTCTCTTAAAATTATGTAAAGCACTTATATGGTTCTAAACAAATGTAATAAGTATTTTCTGTGAAATATGGTTTCTGTCCCTGATTCCTTAAACTGATTCTCTGCTCTTAGATAATTTACATTATTTTATTATTTCATTTCTAAGGTTATTCTTCATTTTCAAAACTATAAAATTATATCAATATTATATATATATTTATTATATATGTTTTCACTCCATTAAATAAATGGGCACATATTGTACACATTTTCTTTATTTTTTTCTCTTTTATGGCCACAGATGTGGCATGTGGAAGTTCACAGGCTAGCAGTTGAATCACAACTGCAGCTGAAAGCCTGTGCCATAGCCACAGCAACACTGGATCCAAGCCTCCTCTGTAACCCATGTCACAGCTTGTGGCAACAGTGGATCTTAACCAACTGACTGAGGCCAAGCATTGAACCCACATCCTCATGGAGACTATGCCTGGTCCTTAATCCAGTGAGCCACAGTGGGAACTACTATCCACATTTTTATGATAATTTGTTGTTTACTTAATAATACATTTTGAAGAACTCAATATAGCAATACATAAATATATTCTTTATGTCTTTAATAGCTGCGTGGTACACCAAAATTCAGGTGAACCACAGTTTATTCAATAGTCTTCAATTGATGATATTTGTTATTATAATAGTGTCATGATAAATGGTCTCTTGTAATAAACTTTTGTATTTTTGCCATTTCATTTTTGGGATGTAGTCATAGAAATCATTTTGCTTGTCCAAGGATAAAGGCATAGATAATTTTACTTCTTATTGCTGAATTCTGTCTGCAAATGCTGTACTGGTTTGCATTCTCACCTGATTTATCCACTGTTGAATCACAGCAGTAGATATGAGAGCTGTGGATTACACAGTTGAACAAGGGAAAACTTCATGAAAAGAAATGTAGTACCACTTAGGTGGCATCTGTTTAACACTATTAAGATGTGATTCTTAAAAACTAAGGATCTTACATATTTTATAGTAAATATGATATCCTATATAATTCAGAAAACCATGATACATTTCTTTAAATGGCTTTGCCTAAAAAATAAATGTGTTATGTGTGTATA
This sequence comes from Catagonus wagneri, assembly GCA_004024745.2. Lineage (NCBI taxonomy): Eukaryota > Metazoa > Chordata > Mammalia > Artiodactyla > Tayassuidae > Catagonus > Catagonus wagneri. The sequence goes on from PVHT021183519.1 coordinate 8,732,924, forward strand.
TTGTCAATGCCATTCCCATATTAGCCAGCAAAGAATCAATAACATTCTTAAGCTTCTTTAATTAGGGAAAAGATTCTAGTCTCAAAAGTGGTTAATGTAAGTTGAAGTGGATCAATGTAATTATACATTTAATGTATAATTAAACGTAAATATTAAAATATAAGCCTTCTAAAACAAAATATAAAATCTATGCAAACTTGGTCTAGCAGAGATTTCCCCCAAACAAAAAGCACAACATAAAAGAAAAAATAATTGAGACATTAAAATTAAAATCTTTGGTTCTTTGGTAGAAAACATTAAGAAAATAAAGTTAAAAGCCATAGATGTAATAAACTATAATACATTTGTCTACAAAGGACTTGTATTCAGAATATGAAAAACATTTTTACAACTCAATTTTAAGAATACAAACCTAATTAAAACTTGAGCAAAATACTTGAATAGACATTTCGCAAAAGAAGACAAAACCAAAATGCAAATAGAAATATCCTTATCATCATTAGTATATCGGAGAAATGACAATTAAACCAAATGTGATACCAAAACACTTCCATTATAATGGCTATAATACTAAGTGTTGGAAGTGATGTGGAGCAGCTGGAAATCTCATATATCACTGGTGGGATTGTAAAGTAGTAAATCACTTTTGAAAACTGGGAAATTTTTATGGTTAAAAACACACTTACATTTGACTTATTTTACTTCTAAGTATTTACCCAAGTATTTTTTCACATTTAAATGAGGGTCTAATATTCTTAAATATCTACTTAAAGTAGGTTACAATGCATGAAAATCACAAAAAATGAATTCTCAGCATTGCAAATATTTGGAATAGAAAAAGTCCAGGATTGGGTATAAGTAAGAAAGTTACAAAAATTTGCTTAAAACTTCTTTTAAAAGTTTAAAAATTGATTTACCCCCCTCCCCAACAAAGTCCTATAATTTTGGCTGAGGTAACCATCAGGGTAAAGGTTTCATACGCTCACTATTCAAGTATTATCTTACCTAAGTATTCACAAAAATACACATATAGCAGCTTGTTTGTAGTAATACAAACTGGAAAAAAGTATTTATAAACAGGCAAATGGATAAATAAATTACATATTCATACAACGGAAAAGTACTTAACAATTAAAAAGAAAGGACTATTCAGAGTTCCTGTTGTTAAGAACCCAACATAGTGTCCATAAGGATGCAGGTTCTATCCCTGGCCTCACTCCATGGGTTAAGGATCCAGCATTGCCACAAGCTGTGGCATAGGTCCCAGATGCAACTCTGATCCCATGTTGCTGTGACTGTGGTGTAGGCCTGCAGCTGCAGTTCTGATACAACCCCTAGCACAGGGACTTCCATGTGCCACAGGTGTGGCCATAAAAAGAAAAAAAATAATTAAATAAAAATAAAAAGAATGGACTACTGATCTATACAATATGTCTGAATTTCATATACATTTTTGTAAGCAAAGGAAACAGCTTCGAAACAGTAAGTACATTATGAATTCATTTCTCTGAAATTGTAGAAAAGGCAATCTAAACTTTTAGTGAGAGAAAGAGGAGAAATGGTTGCCTGGGGTTAGAGTTGAAGGGACAGCAAAAATGTTTTAAGGAGATAGAAGTGTTCTACACCTTGATTGTGATGGGTTTACAAGAATGCATGCATTTTCAACACTTATTAAACAACAGTCTTAAAATGGGCACAGTTATGTATGTCATGTTTCAATAAAAGCAATTTAAAAACTTTTTTATTAAAAATGTTCTCCTTTATTTGCAGGAGCATACTTTAAACATAATTTGTATGCCATTGAGAGATCAGATTAAAATTAAGGCCATTTGAGGGCAAAATCTGTAATTTAGGGATAGTAGGTAATCAGTTAATTTCAGATGAATAAATCAATGGATGCATGAATTAATTATTCATTTGATTACCATTGACATTAATTCAGAATTTATAAAAATATCTACTGAAAAGATATTATATGCAAATAGTGAAATAAAAAAGGCTATTGGTATCAAACAACAGACTTTAAGTCAAAATCTATTACAAAGACAAAAACATTATATATTGATAAAAGAATTAATTTATCCAGAAGACAACAGTAATTACAAATATATACACATGGTACAACAGAGACTTTAATGATATGAAGCCAACACTGACATATTTGAAGGAGAGAAACTGAAAATTCAACAATAAGAGTTGGAAACTTCAATAACTCACTTCCATGGCAGCACATTTAGATAGCAGATCAATAAGGAAACAGAGGACTTGAAAACTATAATTCAGCTATACCTAACAGATATATATACACACTACTCTTCTCAACAAGGATAGAATACACATTATTCTCAAATGCATATAGAAAATTCTCCAGAGCAGACCATATGTTAACTCACAAAACAGGTCTCAATAAATTTTAAAAGACTGAAATTTTACATTTTTTTCCCTGAGAACAATAAAATGGAGGTAGAAATAAGTAACAGAATCAACTGGAAAAGACACAAATACATAAAATTTAAACAATGCACTCTTAAGCAACCAATGGGTCAAAGAATAAATTGCAATGTAAATTAGATATACTAAGAGATGAATGAAAATAAGAGCACAACATAAACTATCACTATAAATCTAATAAAACTCATTGAGTAATTAAAAAAAAAGCTATATCCCTCTTCAGCTATGGCCCATGAGTACATGGAGGCTGAGTTGAATGATCTCTGAAGGTCTCTCCAATCTGGACACTACATATTTCTTTAGAAAAGATGTATATTTCATGTGTCTCATATTGTTTTTGTTTCTGAAGAATTATTTTGTTAATAAAGTTGAATAAAACATTAGCCCTTTAAAAGGAAAAATTAAAAAAAGGGCGGTGTAAGGGCCAAGTTTATCAACAGGAACGTAATTCTCCAAATTCTCAGAAACCTGTTCGTCACCCTTGCTTGCCCTCTCTCATGCTATCCTCACTCCATATGCAATCAGTCACCCCAGCCTGTCATTTCCACTATCTGAAAAGATTTATTTTCCTACAGACAAAAATCTGTTTAATTAAAAAATCTGTTTAATGTGTAAACCTTTCTTCATGTCTTTTCATGCTTAAAACCCATGCCATCAAAATAAAGTCTAAAGTAATTTAGAACCTAAGGCCCTTTACTGCTGCGTACCTCTAACAAAGGAGAAGGGAGCAAAAAGGCTATAGACAAATTACCAATTTAGCATAGTTGGGGGCACATAATAGAGGCTCAGTAACTATTTGTTAAACAAATTCATTCACAGTTATTCAAAGCAGATCCTTTGAATAACTGATCTTCTCCCTGAATTTTTTTTAATGTAACTATAATTTATTCTATAAGTATGCCTTGTTTTACTTTTTTCATTTGGAACTCCTACCTCATTTAAGGAAATAAATAATACTTGGATTAAAAAAAGCTTATGGGATACAGCAAAGGCAGTAGACAAAGAAAGTTTTATAGCAGTAAAAGCTTATGTTAAAAAAGAATAAAGATCTCAAGTCCATAACCTATCCTTATACTTTAAGCACCTAGAAAAAAAGAGCGAATTAAACCAAAGCTAGCAGAAAGAGAGAAATAATAAATATTCAAATGTAGATAACTAACATATGGAATGGAAAATAACAGACAATATCAGCATCCAAAAAAATAATTATTTGAAAACAAAATGGACAAGACTTTAGCTAGACTGACAAAAACAAAAGAGAGAATTTGCAAATAACTAAAATCAGAAATGAAAGTAGAAAAAAAAAGGGAAATGAAAGTAAGGCTATTATTACTGATCATACAGAAACTTTTTTAAAAGAGTATAATAAAATACTATTAACAAATGTACACCAATAAATTAAATAATCTCAGTTAAATGGACATATTTCTAGAAACACACAAATTACCAAAACTGTTTCAGGACAAAATACAAATAGACCTATAACAAGTAGAAATTGAATCAGTAATAAAAAAAGTAAATTCTCCAAACAAGAAAAATGCCACGACCAGATGTCTCCACTGGCAAATTATACCAAATACTTAAGGAAGAAATGACATCAATCTTTTCCACCGTCTTAGAAGAAAGCAGAGGAGGAGGACCAGGAGAAAGAGGTGAAGTGGAGGAGGTGGGGACATTTTCTAACTCATTGTATAAAACCAGCATTACCTTGATATTAAAACCAAATAAAGATATCACAAGAAAAGATTATTATAGACCATATCCTTTATTATTACAGACACAAATGTCTTCAACATTACTAGCAAACTCAACCATCCAACAGTATATTAAAGTGATTATACATCATGACCAATTGAGATTTACTACAGGAATTCAACACAAGAAAATCAATCTAATACACTACCTTAATAAAACAAAAGGGGAAAAAACACACAATCATCTCAATTGACACAGGGAAAACATCTGACAAAATCAACAGTCATTTACGACAAAAATATCACAAAAACTAAGAATTGAAGGAAACTTCCTCAATATGATAAAGAATATTTATGATGAACACATAGATAATATCATGCTCAAAAGTGAAAAACTGAAGTCTTTTCTCCTAATATTATGAAGACAAAAATGCCAGCTTCTGCCAATGCTATTAAACCTTGGACAGGATTTTCTAGTCAGAGCAATTAGGAAACAAAATTAATCAATTAATTGTTCAATAAAATGCATCCAAACTGGAAAAGAGAAGTAAAACTATTCCTATTTGTAGATGACATGATCTCATAGGTATAAATTCCTTTCAAATCTAGAAGAGCTAATAAAGTGAAAAAATGAATTCAGCAAAGGTTCAACTACAAGGTCAATATCCTGAAAATCAGTTGTGTTTCTATAAACCAGCAATAAACAATAAAAAAGCAATTAATAAACAATTCCACTTACAATAGCATCAAAAAGAATAAAGTAACTGGGAATAAACATAACCAAGGAGGTGAAGACTTGTATGCAAAAAAATACAAGACATTGCTGAAAGAAATTAAAGAACATTGAAATACATTGCAAGTTTGTGGGTTAGGAGATTCCATATTGCTAAGATTTCAACATGATCTTCAGATTCAATGCAATTTCTATCAAAACACCATGACTTTTTTTGGCATAAGTTGAAAAGCTGGTCCTCAAATTAATATGGAGTTGCAAGGGGTCCCAAGTAATCAAAACAATCTTGAAAAAAGAACAAGGTTAAAGGAATCACTCTTCCTGGTTTCAAAACTTCCTATATGGCTATAGTAATATAAATCTTGTGGTGATGCCATAGGATAGACATATAGAACAATGGCATAGGATTGAGAATCTACAAATAAATCCATACATCTGCGGCTAATTGATATTTGACAAGGGTGCTAAGAAAATTCAATGAGGGAAATAGTCTCTTAACAAATGGTGTGGGACACATGGGTATTTGCATGCAAAATAATGAAGTTAGACCCCTTCCTCACACCTTATACAAAAACTAACTCAAAATGGGTCAATGTTATAAATATAATAATTAAAATTATTAAAAATTTTAAGAAGGAAACAGATTTTGTGATTGATTCTTAGCTATGAGAGCAAAAGCATGAGCAACAAGAGACAAAATAATTTAACTGGAAGTCATCAAAATAAAAAACTTGTTCATCAAAGGATATCATCAAAAAAGTGAAGAGTTGTTCCTATTGTGGCTCAGTGGGTTAAGAACCTGACTAGTATCCATGAGGATTCAGGTTTGATCCCTGGCCTTGCTCAGTGGGTTAAGGATTAGGCGCTACTGTGAGCTGCATCATAGGTTGTGGATGTAGCTCAGATCTTGCATTGTGGTGGCTGTGGCATAGGTCAGCAGCTGCAGCTCTTATTCGACTCCAGCCCAGGACCTTCCATATGCTGCAGGTGCAGCCATTAAAAAAAAAAAAAATGAAAAGACAATCTAAGGAATGGTAGAAAACACTGTGAAATTATATATCTACTAAGGGCCAGACTACGTAAAGAACTACAGATCATCACGAAAAATACAAGCTAGAAAAGGCAAAAAGACCAAAAAAAAAAAGGAAAATACAAACTCAATTTAAAAAATTGGCAATTCCTTGAAGAGGTATTTCTCTAAAGAAGATGTACAAATGGCCAACAAACACATAAAAAGTGTTTAACACTATTAGCTCTTAGGGGCATGCAAATCAAATCCACAATGAAGTAGCACTTTGCACTCAGAAGGATGGATATAATAAGACTTAATTAAAAGAAAGGGGAGAATGACAAGTGCTGTTCGGGAAATGGGATAATTGAAATGTTCATACTGGTAGTGAGAATGCAAATTGATGCAGCCACAGGAAGACAGTTTGGTGGTTCTTCAACAAAGTTCAACATGGAATTACCATAAGAACCCACAAATCCCACTTGTATACCCAATATAATCAAAAACAGGTACTTTCCAAGGCACATATAATCTCATATTCAAAGCAGCAGTATTCACAATAGCCAAAAGTGTGGAAACAGTACAAATACCAATCAAGGGATAATGAATAAACAAACTGTACTATATACACAGGCTATAGGCATACCTTGGGGATAGTATAGGTCTGGTTCCAAACCACCCTAATAAAATAATAAAGCAAATATGGCAACAATCCAAGTCGCATGAATTTTTTGATTTCCTAGTGCACATAAATGTTTTCACTGCACTGTAAGTCTACTCAGTGTTCAATAGAATTAGGTCAAAGAACACAATGCATGTATTTTAATTTAAAAAGATACTTTATTGCTATACAATGCTAACCATCATCTGGACCTTCAGTGCATTGTAATCTTTTTGCTGGTGTGAGATCTTGCTGCAATATTGATGTCTGTTGACTGGTCAGGGTGGTGGTTTCTGAAGACTGGTGTGAACATGGCAATGTCTTAAATAATGAAGTTTGCTGCATCAGACTCTTCAACACTGATTTCTTTGTAGCATGCAATGCTATTTGACAGCATTTTACCCACAGTATAATATCTTTCAAAACTGGAGTCAGTTCTCTCGAATGCTGCCACTGCTTTATCAAAGTTTATGTATTATTCTAAATCTTTTGTTGTCATTTTAACAATCTTCAATGCATCTTCATCAGGAGCAGATTCCATCTCAAGAAAGCACTGTCTCTGCTCATCCATAAGGAACAATGCTTCTTGCGTTCAAGTGCTACTTGAGATTGTAGCAGTTCATTCACATTTTTTTTTTCGGGTTTCACTTCTAATTTACTTCTCTTGCTATTTCAACACATCCGCAGTTACTTGCTCCACTGAAGTCTTGAACCCCTCAAAGTCATCTGTGAAGGCTGGAATCAACTTCTTCCCAATTCAAGTTAATGTTGTTATTTTGGCCTCTTCCCCTGGATGGCGAATGTCCTTATTGGTCTCTAGAATGGTGAGTCCTTAATAGAAGATTTTCAATTGACTTTCCCAGATACATCACAGGAATCGCCATCTATGGAAGCTATCACCTTACAAATTTAACTTAAATAATGAAAGTTAAAATACTCTTTGATCCATGATACAGAATGAATATTATGTTAACAGGCATGAAAACAAAACAAAACTTACTGTACATCTCCATCAGAGTTCTTGGGTGACCCGAAGCATTTTCATTGAGCAGTAATATTTAAAAGGAAACTTTTCTTCTAAATAGCAGTTCTCAATAAACCATGTTATAAACAGATGTGCTGTCATCCAGGCTTTGTTGTCCCACTGATAGAGCATAAGCAGAGTAGATTTAACAGAATACCGATGGACCTTAGAATTTTTGGAATGGCAAATGAGCACTGGGTTCAAAGTCACCAGCTGCATTAGCCCCTAACAAAAGAGTCAGCCTGTCCTTCGAAGATCTGAAGCAGGCACTGGCTTGTCCTCTCTAGTTTTGAAAGATGTCATCTTATTCCAATATAAGGCCGTTTAATTTATACTGAAAATCCATTATTTAATTCAGCCACCTTCATTAATTACGTTACCTAGATCTTCTGGATAACTTGCTCTAGTTTCTACAGCAGCACTGGCTACTTCTTGTATTATAGGTATGGAGATGGCTTCTTTCCTTAAACCACTGCTAGCTGCATACTTTTCTTCTGCAGCTTCCTCACCTTTCTCAGCCTTCATAAAATCGAAGAGAGTTGAGGGCTTGTTCTGCATTAAATTTTGGCTTACAGGAATGTTGTGATTGGTTTGATCTTTAATCTAAACCATTAAAGCTTTCTTCATACCAGCAATAAGGCTATTTCTCTTTGTTTCACGTGTGTGTTCACTGAGTAGCATTTTTAATTTCCTTCAAGAATCTTTTCTGTGTATTCACAACTTGACTGCATGTTTGGCACAAGAGGCATACTTTTTTTGAGACCTATCTCATCTTTCGACACACCTTCCTCACTAAGTTTAATCATTTCCAGCTTTTGATTTAAAACGAGAGAAGTGTGACATATCCTTTTTCTTTAATCCTTAGAGGCCATTATTGAATGATTAACTGGCCTAATTGCAATATTATTGTCTTAGAATAGGGAGGCCCAAGAAGAGGGAGAGAGAGGCGGGAAAATTGTCCTTTGATGGAGCAGTCATGATGCACAACATTTATCAACTAAGTGTGCTATATAATACAGAAGTTTGTGGTGCTCCAAAATAATTATAATAGTAACATCAAGGATCACTGATTATAGAACATAATTACAAATATAATAATAATGAAGATGTCTGAAATACTGCAAGAATTTCCAAACATGACACAGAGACATGGAATGAGAAAAAGCTGTTGGAAAAATGGTGGCAATAGACTTGCTCAACGCAGAGTTGCCACAAACCTCTAATTTGTAAAAAACATGGCATCTGAAAAGTACAATAAAGAAAAACACAAATGAGATATGCCTATATTATTCAACCATAAAAAGGAATGAAGTACTGATATATGCTATAACATGGACGAACCTCCAAAACATTGTGTTAAAAAAGCTAGCACAAAATGTCTCTTTTTGTATGGCTCCATTTACTGAAATATCCAGAATAGATAAATCCCTAGAAGAGCAATACAGAGTAGTGGGTGTCAACGACAGAGGGTGGGGAGAAAGAGGAGAAATTGTTTACTATGTAAAGGGCTTAACTGTGGAGTGATGATAACGTTTAGAAACTAGATAGATTTCACAACATTGTGAATGTACTAAATGCCTTGTGATGATTGTATAGAATTTGCTCTTAATCTTTACCCATAACAAAGATGTACTTTTTTTTTTAATTTTTATGTTTTGGTCATTCCTAGCATGTGGAATTTCCTGGGTCAGGGATAAACCCATGCCACAGATGCAGCCTGAGCCACAGCAGTGACAAAGCCAGATTCTTAATCCACCCTGCCACCAAGGAACTCCAACGCAGCTCTTTTAAAAATTAGATTATATCTTTATGTGTGAAAACCTAGAATAAAAGATCTTAGAGCTTTTGATGGTTTGATGGAAGTAGATCTGGATATCCCTTGTCCTTCACTGCTCTTAACTGACAGTGAGTCTTTAATAATCTGAAATATTCTCAGAATCCTACAAAATTGTTTAGCTCCTAATTCTCACTTAGTCATATTCAAAAATAAACCTTCACTCATAACGAGTTCCTTAATTATGATTCTCTTTTGGAGTGTGAGAACAAAAGGGTATTCTTATTGTTGCTTGCCATGTTTCAGTTGCTTTTGACTGTATTTGCTTGAGGTTTCATGATAAATTGTCAGCAAATTTTGCAGCTTTACTTCAGGATACATGCTAAATTTTCATAATGCCATGTACGTTAAATTTAATCTATTACTATTTTAAAAATATCATATCATGCTATTGAAAAGCAGACAGTCTTCTAGAGGAAAATCTAAGAATACGTCAACAAGAAAAAATTTTCTCCTTCCCAAAAGAAGTGGAAGAAAAAAATGTAACTCTCACCAAAACAAAATCAAAAAAAGAACAATAAAAGAAACAGGAAGAAAACATAGCAGGAAATTCAGAGTTTGTTTATTCTGAAGTAGTATGGGTTTTATGTTTGGTGAGAATGAAAGAATGCCACATAACAGACAATATAATCTATAATCTTATTACCTCCTTATTACAGTCTATACCTTATTACCTTCACTAAGGTTAAGCTTCCTCCCTGACAACTCCATCACTACACCTATTTTTAATTTCTTGGGAAGTGGCTAGATTAAATGTTTTATTTGGTGAATATGATTCAACTAAAATAATAATAAAGTTGCCTGATGGGGGAGAATAGTCAACAAAATAGTTTAATAAACATTTACTGGGTATCTTTTATGTACCATACCTATTCTAAAAACACCACTTCCATCGTCTCTTTTAGTCCTTGCAACAGTATTATGAAGTAGATATGATCAGCATGTGCTTGGCTGGTGTTGAGCAGAGTAACAGTTAGTTGAATATATTTTGAATTAACTATCTCCATTTTATGGATGAAGATGCTGAGACTTAGAATTGCTAAGTTACTTGCCCAGGTCCTAATCATTGTCAATAATAGAGTCAGGTCTCAGACTCATATCAATATACTGACAACATTACATTCTTAGCTCCAAAGTCTAAGAGTCTTTCATTGTCTGGCAAGTCAAGTCAAAACGCTTGGTTCGTCTATTGAACAGTTCTCCATAACCAATGATAAAAGAACAATTTGCCGACCTGGTTAATCTCAAATATTTATTCTAAAATTGCCAGCCTCGCAAATAGTACCGAATATCATTTAGCCACAAACATTCTATTTAGGCTTCACTGCACATATTTTATGAAATCTTCCTTATTCTTTCTGCAGTCCTTACATATTTTGAGAAGGCGAATTTAGAAAGCATTACCAGTCAAATGCAAAAACTAAGAAATGATTAAGAATGCCTGTGTGGGAATTCCTATTGGGGCTCAGCAGATTAAGCACACGACATAGTATCCATGAGGATGTAGGTTTGATTCCTGGCCTCACTCAGTGGGTTAAGCATCAGGTGTTGCCACAAGCTGCAGTGTAGGTCACATATGTGGCTGGGATCCTGTGTTGCTGTGGCTATGGTGTAGGCTGGAAACTGCAGCTCCAATTCGACCCCTAGCCTGGGAACCTCTATATGCCACAGGTGTGGTCCTAAAAGAAAAAAAGGAAAAAGAAAAAAAAAGCATTTGTAATTCACAGATAGAGGAGAAGTTCATCCTCCTGAAGTGGCTGGAGCTGCAATAAATTCTTATAGTTCTGAAAAAGTGGGGATTGGGGAGGGGAGAAATGCAGACCCATTCCATGGCCCCAAGGTTTCCTTCATGTGTTTGTTTTCCTGTGTGAGAGACTGATTGCCTGTTTCCAGTTATGAAACTCAAAGTATAACTGTAGTAAAATTATGACTAGGCATTGTTTGGAAATTCCAGTGAGTGACCCTAGACTTGAAGCAGCCTGGACATATATGATAAAAGTTAGAAATGTAGGAGTGGTTCCAGAGCTGGTACCAGACTCTGCAAGGAAACTTTCTCAAAGAATCTTATGAAACCTACAGGAAGATCTACAGATATATATATCTTTCTAAGTTGTATATTTATATGCATGTAACATGTATTTTTTTTTTTTTTGTCTTTTTAGGGCCGCACCTGTGGCATATGGAGGTTCCCAGGCTAGGGGTCTAATCGGAGCTGTAGCTGCCGGCCTACGCCAGAGCCACAGCAACACCAGCCCCGAGCCGCATCTGTGACCTACACGACAGCTCACAGCAACGCTGGATCCTTAACCCAGTAAGCAAGGCCAGGGATCAAACCCGCAACCTCATGGTTCTTAGTCGGATTCCTTTCTGCTGCGCCATGATTGGAACTTCTGTAACATGTATTTTATAAATTAATCTTTTAACATAATGTAATATTGCATGCATATGTCTGAGTTCATAAACATACAGAAAATGTAATATTTTATAATTTTTTTTAGAGACAATACTGATAAAAGTGTCAGGTGCTTTCATGCCCATGGCCTCATTATAATTCAACACCCTAATGTGAACTTCTTTAAAAAGAACAATATTAAATCTGCCTCATAATCCCTAAGCACTATTTTTTAACAACTGCCAAGTTTTTTTTTTCATATTTTTATTAACCTTCCTTGTAGAAACTGAACCTTAGAAAGAAATCCATAGGAGAAATTGATATTTTCTGTCAATGAAGTAAGACTATTACTATTTAGGTATGGACAGTAGGAAGGAGAGAAAGTGAGGCAATGGCCCTTTTTTCAATGTGTCTTTTTGTCTTATGATCACAATTAATAATAAAATACTAAGAATTCATTACTTTAGCAATATTATAACAAAAAGATCTAGTTATTTACTCTGAGTTGAATTTCTGTTCATGTCAGGTCTGCACTGCTTCTGAATATTAATAATTAAATTGGCTATATTATTACTATTTTGTCATTGAGTACCAATACCATGATGGCCCAGATTAAATAAGCAAGTCAACACCCACTGAATTTTGAACTTTACACAAGGATTCCTTACTTCGGCTTAGATTCCCTTCATTCAATAAGTAAAAAGAAACTGGCTGTCTCCCCAATAGCCTGTGAAAGGTGAGCTGGTATCATAATAGACAAGTCTCATATTTTAATTCGGTAAAATTTAAAATCTCCACTTGTATCCACTTCAGACTCTAAAGGAAATATAATTTCACAATAAAATGTTTTGCCTTTATTTCTCACATTAATGTTGGATTTATTTATTTATTTTTTGTCTCTTTGCCTTTTTCCTAGGGCCGCACTCACGGCATATGGAGGTTCCCGGGCTAGGGGTCAAATAGGAGCTGTAGCTGCCGGCCTATGCCAGAGCCACCGCAACGCGGGATCTGAGTCGCGTCTGCAACCTACACCACAGCTCACGACAACGCCGGATCCTTAACCCACTGAGCAAGGGCAGGGATTGAACCCACAACCTCATGGTTCCTAGTTGGATTCATTAACCACTGAGCCACAACAGGAACTCCAATGTTGGATTTAAGAGTGTATCCTAAGTTTGTTAAGAATTTAAGATTTTAGGCACAAAATTGAATCTTGTATGTCGGAAAGAGGGCAAAAGTGTCAGATTTCTTTTCTTTCAAACTGGTTCTTTTTAAAAAGTATGAATCGTCAAGGAAGACATTTTTCTTTTATTCATCTGAGTTCATTAACATAATTTTAGGTGAATAGCAAAAGGACAAGAAATAACACAGTGGTTCTTCTGTTCATTTTATATATTTTTAAAAATCATTGCTTTTCATTGAAAGATATAACAATAACTTATGATAGAATTAAATTCTAATTTTGTAATGTCCCTGAGGTCTCCTTTGTAGATATCACTAAATAACAAAGACCAAGTTCTTGTCTGAGGACAAAATATAGTTACATAAGTGAATGGTATAATACAAATGAATAGGCAGGATTGTTTAAAATTCATTTTGACTAACAAATATTATACCAGATCTTTCATTTTTTCTTTGTTTTTTGCCCTGCCTTGCCTTGCCTTGCTTTGTCTTGCCCTCTTGGTGCTAGTTTACATTGTGGGGATAGGATGAGTAACTTTAGCAAGCATAATGAAGTGTAGTCCTGTGAAAATAATCAACACACTCATTCTTCATTAAAAAAAAGAAAAAAATTCCAGTATTTTATGTATTTAAGAATCACAAGAACCATCTGGGTAGCAAGTTCAAAACACAGATTTCTAGGCTCTATGCTCATAAATTTTGTGAAAATGTAGTAAGGACTTTAATTTTAAGATCGTATAGCCAGCTGATAAAGAGGAAGTCCAGACCACATTTTGAAAGTCATTGTCTTAAAGCTTCCTCCTTAAGGAGGGAAAGGGGCAGGACAGAAACACTAGATAAATGAAGAAAGGGTGTAGCTGTGTGGATGTGATAAACACCGCCTTGAACCAACTGAAACCAAGGTTGCTCTGAGATTGTCCTGATTATACCTTCATTTGTAATACTAAAATAATTTCCTCTTACACATGACAGTTCCAAGTAGGACCATAAAAGGCCAAAAGAGTGGGCATTGGCCCAATTCCTGGGAAATCCCAATCCTACCCTAAATAGCAAGCATATTCCTCCCACGTGTTAGCTTATGAAATTAAAGAACACATAAAAACCTACAACCCCATGCCCTGGGGCTGATCTCACTTTCTGAGAAGGTCTGCTTTCTGCCTATGGAGGTGACATTTTCCTCTTCTGCAACACTCCAAGCTGAAATCTCTCCTTTCCCTGTGGCTGCTAGGAAATGTAACACACTTGGCATGCATCGGTAGGCTATATTCTCCCGGGTGTTATTGCTCCATTTATAGAAACTGTTAAGCTTTATCCAGTACAGTGATGGCAGAGGAAAGATGAAAATCATGGAGCTTTACATAGTCATTCCAAGTTCTACAACTTTTAAATAAAACTAATAAATTATACACAATTCATAAGAACTCATCGCCCTGTAAGATTTTAATTTCAATATCCAAATAAAAAGAAGCCTCTTTATGCTAAGTTTATTCAGTAACTACAATGATTTTTTTCTCTGAAGGTGTAACCACAGAACTGATTTTTTACTGACATTTTTACCAGCATTAAGTGGAAAAACTGCTCACACTAATAAGGAGGCATGCATAAATATTGTATAAATATTGTATAAAAGTCTTACTTAAAATTAAGAACCTCTCTTCAGCAGCAGCACTCAAAGAAAAATATCATCCTTATGTCTAGTCAAAAAAAAAAAGAATCATTTGAAGCACAAAAATATGTCTAGCTCTTAAAAAAAAATTGACAGTAGCCATAAGGAAGGAAGTTAAACATATTTTTCCCCAAAATATAGCCACCCAATTATAGCAACTGAAAGACAGAATGGCATTTCCACTACTTCTTAAATGATTGTCATTCTACGTCACACAGACGCTTCTTACTTGAATGAGGTACAATTCCCTGTAGCTTGAGATATTATGCCAAAAATATCTCTCTATTGGATCTGAGCATTAGAACAAATCATGGGCTTTCCCGCTTGGCACATGGATCTAGAGAAACTTTTTCTGCACATAGCATTTTTCTCAAGGCATTTTCTTTACATGTAGTTCATTAAATTAACCCATTCTCATTCATGTGTATTTGAATGAACTACATTAAACAGAAGGGATTTTAAGAAATAGATAATAATTCAGAAAATAAAATTATTTTAGTGGCAAACAACCTATGGAAACATAAATTTATCTGTTAAAAAACTAGATTTTAGTTACATGCATGCTTGTATACATATATGTCTATATATTATATATGCTATAAAATACCCTTAGTATCTTACTATTATTTTAATTTTTTTTAAGTTGAGGTATAAAAAGCCTATAGTAAAGTACAAAAAATGACCTAATCTTGATTGCTCTGTTCAATAACTTTTATACATTTTTATTTTATTTTATTTTATTTTATTTTATTTTATTGTCTTCTATCTTTTTGGACCACACCTGCAGCCTATGGAAGTTCCCAGGTTAGGGGTCAAACCAGAGCTCAAGCTGCTGGCCTACACCACAGCCACAGCAACATGGGATCCAAGCCACGTCTGCAACCTACACCACAGCTCTCAGCAACACCAGATCCTTAACCCACTGAGCAAGGCCAGGGATCAAACCCATGTCCTTATGGATACTAGTCGGGTTCATTACCACTGAGCCATGATGGGAACTCCCTACAACATATTTTAATACACGTAATTTTTTACTCATGTGGCTACCAACCTAAAAACATTTTATAACAATTTATGATTATATCATTATATATTAGTTTGTTCTCAAACTTCACATAAATAGAATTACACAGTACATACTTGCTTGTGTCTGGCTTATTTCACTCAGCAAAATGTTAGGATTCAATTACGTTGTCTAGTGTTTTTCATTGTTACAGTGTATTTCATTTTATGAATTTATCACAATTGTTCAGTCTCCTACTATACAACATTTTAGTTCTTCCACTTCATGGTTATTAACAATATAAATGCTATGGTTATTCTTTTATAAATATTTTTATGGAAATATGAACTCTTTTCTTTTGGATTTATACTTGGAATAATGGAAGTTCTAGGTCATTTGGTTTAATTTCAAACATTTATTTCTAAGTGGTCAATGTCCACAAGAGGAAGACACTAAAATGGGACTAAATGTATAGTGATTTGATTAGAGAATGCATCTGTGAGAGAAAATGGAGAGTTGGGAAAGGCCAAAGGAGGTGTCTGG
Source organism: Catagonus wagneri (assembly GCA_004024745.2). Taxonomy (NCBI): domain Eukaryota; kingdom Metazoa; phylum Chordata; class Mammalia; order Artiodactyla; family Tayassuidae; genus Catagonus; species Catagonus wagneri. Next base: position 8,749,116 of record PVHT021183519.1, read on the forward strand.
GTGCAATACAAGTCTGGACCCCTTACAAAGAGTGGGGAGAAGAAAAGTTGCGTAAAGGCATCTTACACTTTCATGCAGTCTAAGGAAGGCTACTTGTAGCTGGAGACCCAAAGGTATGTGCTCCCACAAACTCCATCCAGAAATGTATGAGAATTCTAGTTTTCTCGTAACTTCACTAAAATTTGGTATTGTTAGTCTCTTGAAAATTTTTTCGTACTGGTGAGTGTATAGTAGAATCCCACTGTAGTTTTAACTTATGTTTTCCTGATGAATAACAATCTTGATTATTTTTTCAGATGGCTATTGGCTACTTTGCTATCCTCATTTGTGAAGTCCCTGGTCAAATATTTTGTCAATGTTTGGTATTATATTTTATGCTCTTTTTTCTACTGAGTTGTAGAATTTCTTCTATGTTTTACATATGAGTCTTTGGTTGGCTATGTAGATTACCAACATCTTATCCCATCTATCAGGTCTCTATTTTTTTAATGGCACATTTTTGATGACCAGGGGTTCTAAATTTTGACTAAGTCCTGTATATCAGTGTTTTAAATAGAAGTTGTGTTCTGTTTTAGAAAATTTTGTCTATATTAAAGGCATGAAGACTTTATCCTATATTTTCTTCTAGAAGTTATGTAGTTTTTCTTTTATACTTACATATATAATCCATCTCAAATTAGCATTTGGTTATCATATGAGGTAGAGGAGCAAGATTTATTTGTTTCTTATGGATATCCAATGCTCCAGAATTGTTTATTGGGAAAAAAAAATCTTCCTATTGAACTTAATTGGTATATCTTCTTTAAATCAAATAAACAATTATTTAGTAAATGCTAAGTACTATTCATTATTTGAAGTGCTTTATAAGTTCTAGTAAACTAATAACTAATTTAATCTACCTTAAAACCTTACAAAGTAAATTCTACTACATCTACTTTATAAATGAAAAAAACTGAAGTACAAAAAAGACAAGTAAGTAGGTATCACTTAGCTAATAAACAGCAAATCCAGGATTCAAACCTAGCATTTCTAGGGCCTGTGCGCCTAACCATTATCCATGCCAACTTTTGGGTACTGAATCTAAAATTTATGATAATTCATATAATAGCTTATTATAAATTATCTTGAAATGGTTTGTATAGTTATTTTATAAGATAGTTGTTGAGATGAGCTTATCATATATTATATGATCACTTATAAGGGATTAAATTATACAGATGTAAGCAAGATACCTAACTTCTCTGAATTTTAAAAAGTGTTGAGGAGTTCCCACAGTGGCTCAGTGGGTTAATGATCCAGCTTATCTCTGTGGAGGCACTGGTTTGATCTGGCATTACTGCAGCTATGGCATAGGTCACAGCTGTGGCTTGGATTCAGTCCCTGGCCCGAGAACTTTCATATGCCACAGCTGTGGCTGGAAAAGAAAAAAATAGTTTAAAATGTTTTAAAAGTGTTTATGAATCTTTATTAAAAAGTATAAAGTGTTTTTGGAGTTCTTGTCCTGGCTCAGTGGAAACGAATCCGACTAGAAACCATGAGGTTGTGGGTTCGATCCCTGGCCTCACTCAGTGGGTTAAGGATCCAGCATTGCCGTGAGCTGTGGTGTAGGTCACAGACGCGGCTTGGATCTGGCATTGCCGTGGCTCTGGCGTAGGCCAGCGGCTATAGCTCCGATTAGACCCCAGCCTGGGAACTTCCACATGCCGCGGATGCGGCCCTAAAAATGACAAAAAGACAAAATCAATCAATTAATCAATAAAAAATAAAGTATAAAGTGTTTTAAAAATTTATAGGAACTTACGAATATGTGAAATTGTATTTTATATCATTAGCTTTGCTGCATGCCTGTATTAGTTTGGGAACATTAATGTGAACTAGAAAGTAAATATTTCAAGCCAAAATAAAAACTTTTTTGTCCATGGGAAGAAACTAGCCATAGTGCAAGAAAAGTAAGTTTTCCCTTAAGCGAGTATATCACACATCATTTTATCTTTTTTTTTTTTTTTTTCTTTTTTAGGGCTGCACCTGCGGCGTATGGAAGTTCCCAGGCTAGGGGTAGAATTGGAGCTGTAGCTGCTGACCCATACCACAGCCACAGCAACACCAGATCTGAGCCACATCTGCGATCTATACCACAGCTCACAGCAACGCTGGATCCTTAACCCACTGAGCGAGGCCAGGGATCAAACCCTCAACCTCATGGTTCCTAGTCAGATTTGATTCTGCTGCGCCACAACAGGAATTCCAATATCACATCATTTTAGAGGTGGTTAGCAGTTCTTGGGGGGATGCTAGAGTGAAGACATAGGCCTTTTTTTCCTGTAGTATGTTCCTTTAATAATGTTTATTATATTCTAAATATAAAATTCATAATGCCTCTCCTACATAATCTTGTAAATATAAGTATAAAGGAGAAAATTACACACATGTATATGTAAGTTCACCACTTACGATTATGTTGCATTTTCTTCCCACAATTATATTTATACTTATATATACATACACACACACATACACACACATCCTTTTAAAAACAAAATTAGCGTATATTGTATATATAGTAAAAGTTGCTTTTTTCACTTACTATTATTTCGTGAGTCTTGTAAACTTCAAAAATGAGCTTTTAAAATAGGCATGCAATAATGGAGAAAAAGTCTCTTCAATAAATGGTACTGAGAAAACAGGACAGCTCCATATAAAAGAATGAAATTAGAACATTTTCTAATACTATACACAAAAAATAAACTCAAAATGGATTAATGACCTAAATTTAAGACTAGATACTACAAAACTCTTAGAGAAAAAGATAGGCAGAACACTCAGATTTTGCTGACTTATTAAATCCCAACATTATCTTTTGGATCCTCTCCTAGAGTAAGGAAAATAAAAACAAAACTAATCAAATGGGACCTAATTAAACTTAAAAGCTTTTGAACAGCAAAGGAAATCATAAACAGAACAAAAAGACAGCAAACAGGATGGGAGAAAATATTTGCAAATAATGTGGCTGACAAGCTATTAATCTCCAAAATAAACAAAATACACACAAAATAAACTCACACAGCTCAATATCAAAAACAAACAACCCTATCAAAAAATGGGCAGAAGACCTATATAGACGTTTCTCTGAAGAAGACATACAGGTAGCCAAGAGGCACATGAAAAAATGCTCAATATTGCTAATTATTAGAGAAATGCAAGTTGAAACTACAATGAGGCATCATGTCACATCGATTAGGATGGCCAACATCAAAAAGTCTACAAATAATAAATGCTAGAGAGGGTATGGAGAAAAAGAACTCTCCTATACTGCTCGTGGGAATGTAAATTGGTGCAGCCACTATGGAAAACATTATGGGGCTTCCTTAAAAAATTAAAAACAGAGTTACCATGTGGTCCTACAATCCTACTCCTGGGCATATATCTAGAGAAAACCATAATTCCAAAAGGTAATGCACCTCAATATTCATTACAGCACTATTTGCAATATCCAAGATATGGAAGTAATCTAAGTGTCCATCAACTGATGAATGGATAAAGAAGATGTGGTACATATATACAATGGAATATTACTCAGCCACAAAAAAGAACAAAATAATGCCATTTGCAGCAACCTGGATGGATCTACAGATCAACATGTTAAAATGAAGTAGGCCATACAAATACCATATAACATCATTTACATGTGCAATTCAAAAAATAACACAAAAGAACTTATTCACAAAACAGAAACAGGCTCACATACATGGCAAACAAATTTATAGTTACCAAAGGGGAAGGGAGAGGGGAGGGATAAATTAGGAGTTTGGGATTAAAACATACATACTTCTACATGTAAAACAGAAAACCAACAAAGGAAACTATATGCAATATCTTGTAATAACCTATAATAAAAGAGAATGTAAACAAAGTATATATATACTTGAAACTAACACAACACTGCAAATCAACAATATTTCAATAAAATTTTTTAAAAAATGAAATAAAATAGTCACGTGATAGAACATTATGTAGCTTCAATCTAGTCTTTACAATATGTTTTCAGTTTCTATTGAAGTCCTATAAATTTGCAGAATTTTAGACTCCTACACATTTCGAACAGTAAAAAATGCCTTCTAAATGTAAACGATTTACAAAATATTTACATTTCTTTATTAGTATAGCAATCAAACTTAAATGATAATAAAGAAGGCCTATGCCATAAGCCTACAAGAAATTCATTAACCTGTGAAACCATATGACAACTTATAATAATTCAGAAATGTACATTTTTCTAGAACAGTGATTCCCAGCACAGTATCTCTTGTCTCCTAGGGATCCATGAAATAGTAATATCAGGCTCTGAGCTATTTTCAGTATTTCAAAAAGCTGAATACAAATCGCATATTTATCTACAACAAAGCAAAATGCCAAAATGGCAGAAACTGTAGAACTCAGTATGCTGCCACTGACTATCACATAATAATCCAAAAATTTGATTGACTGTTACATCATTTTGATTAGTTGAAAAGAGGAAAATAAGTTATATGATACTTCATAAATTTACCGTTTGGTAGATAAAATCTTTTAAGATATGGCAAATGGGCAGGAATTTCTTTTTTTTATAAAAATGTGTTATTGGTGGTAAAACGTAAGTGCAATTTCAAACCATATCTTCTCATATCTCCTTGAATTTAATAGCCATTAATTATCAGATATATTTTGATATCAGAGATTTCCAGATGTGAGAAAAAAAGGGTGATAACAATCAACAGACATTTTCAGAGTTCTCATCGTGGCTCAATGGCTAATGAATCTGACTGGCATCCATGAGGATGTAGGTTCGATGCCTAGCCTTTCTCAGTGAGTTAAGGATCCAGTGTTGCCACGAGCTGTGTCACAGATGAGGCTCGGATCCTACATTGCTGTGGCTGTGGCACAGGCCAGCAGCTACAGCTCCAATTCGACCCTTAGCATGGGAACCTCCATATGCCACAGGTGCGTCCCTAGAAAGCAAAAAAAAAAAAAATATATATATATATATATTTATTTTCAATTATGAGTCATATCTTGATTTTAGAGATGACAAAATACATGACAAAAATCAAGGATAACAATATCAGTATAGAACAATAACTTTATTACAACCATCACATGTATTCTGGAGTTAAACTAATGAGTCAAATAAATCAAGGTGGCAAGCCCCACAATTACTCAAATTTAGTTAACAGAAGAAATGGAATTGCACTGTGAAACTTTGCAGTTCTTCCTATTGGAGTTCCCTTGGTGGATGTCACTTGTGCCCACTTCACATCACTACAAAAGTTGCTTGATTAAATGCATGGTAGGGGGCCAAGTAACTGGGCTTTCATTTCTAGAGATGTTTTTAACCCATGCAACAATGATTTTCAAATGAGTGTATTTTATGTTTATAGTACTAAGATTATAGAGAAGACCAAAACGTATGTTTATGAAGATGTTTATATACTGTTTTTTCGCCATTTGATGAAGCAGGAACCTGAAGCTCAGAGATGATAATTCTTACCTAAGGTTGGCCAGGTAGTCGATAACTGAGTCAAAACAATATTGACTAGTTTTTCCTTATCAATGTGTTTTTGAATACATGTTACTCTTTACTTTACAAGCTTATTATTTTTAGTAAAATACTATAGTATTCCCTCTAGCAAAACAGAGTTATTAAAGCAGGTGTGCATTTTTTCCACAAAATGAAAGGATGACGCTGTTTTAATATATTTATTTGGTATGGCCTTTATACATACTGATCTGTTTCCCTGATAATATATTGGCCAGAATTATTCTCTTAGAAAAGGTAAGCACAGCTGGATATATGCAAAGTAAATAAACAAATAAATGCCTCACATTTTCTCTTTCATATGGACCTGGCAGATCTCAAGGGATTGAAAAGGAATGAAAGGGTGAATTGTATAACGGGGAAATAGAATGCATTGAGTATGAAAGAAAAATGATATTTCAATACCTATTCCTTCTGCATATGCTGTTCATTTCATTAAAGGTCTATTATGGATAATTTAACTTCATGAAACTCAATCTTATGTGTATACTTTTAATCTTAAATATCTCCATATTTTTGACCTTCCTAACTGCAAGTCCAACTTCCAAAGACTTCATAGAACATTAAAGTTATAGAAGAAAAAGTTGGGTATTCAGTCTTCCTTGTATCAGTATTATTTAGGAGGAAGTACTACTTTTGTTTTCAACTGATAATTTAATGCCAAAGGAAACAATGGCCTTTAACATTCATTCTACAGCAGAATAATCTTGACTATGGTATAAAGCTTGATTATATTTTGTGATACTTTGATTTATTATTTCAGCAAGTTGCTTTATTTTAAATCTTAGTTAACCCTAAATGTTTGCATCATTAAACTTTCAAGGACCAAAAGCTGTTTAAAATCGTAAAGTGAATAAATCAAAGTGGTGGAGCCAAAGTTTAAATTCCAGTTTGCCTCATCCCTTTTCACTCAATCCTTCAGTGTTCTTATAATTCTATTTTTTAATAAAAGAGATAATCCTGTATCTTATTTTTATGTAGAATATTCCTGTCAAGATAATAATAATGATAGGATAACTTCCTACTATTTTGCTCTTTCTATATTGCAGTGTCTCCTTGACAAAATAAATCACATGGAACAGAACAAAGATAATAAGTACAGCAAACAAAACTAGGCCATCATTACTTTATTCCAAATCCAAAAGTTGGTCCAAATTATCTTCCATAGAGAGTTTCAGAAATGTGTATAGCATTCCAACTTTGTAATTTCTGTATCTAATATTAACTTGAGATCATTGACTATGAATTTAGACGAGCAAAATAAAAGCTTAATATTAAGGGAAGTAACAATATTATTGAGAGACGAACAATAGAGAATTTGGGAAGCTTTTGTGTATAATATAGACTGGAAATGGTTGACTATACACTGTCAGGAGACATTTCAGAATTCTACAAAAATAAAATATTTGAAAATCATGAATAATAAAGCATGTAACGTCTTTTAGCACTACATATTTTTACAGCTTACATAGGTTTTCACTATGTTTGTTTCTAAATAATGTGTGTTTTTATGTCATAACTTGAAATAATGGCTTATCCCCTGGATCCTGATTAGGAAAATGAAATATATACAGTCCTCTTTGAATATCATTTATCATAAAATTCTTTGAACAATATCCATATGTCTCAAATTGTCTTCTTAGATTTCCATGTTGACAAATATTTTATGACTTTTCGGAATGTGACCAGAATCAAATCTGGTTCCTTTAACTTCCCCCTGAATCTATTTTACCCAACCTCTTTCCCATGTCAAAAAGGCCCACTGCAACTAAATTTACCCTTATTAATTAATTTTTTTTCTCCTCCACATCTTAACTTCAGCCCTCTAGCATCACCATCTTCCACACTGTGCTCTCAGTGTGACATTTCCCTTGACTGCAAAATCTGATCATGGCTTCCTATGCTAAAAATCTCTTGTACCATCATTGTAGTAATAATTTACATTTCCTGGGCATTCACTATATTCTGCACTATTTTCACTGCCTTACATAAATTCATTCAGCCAGTCTTCACCATAGTCCTATGAGGTAGTTATCTCCACGTTCCAGATGAGAAAACTGAGATATAGAGAGGTTAAACAACTTTCTCCAGTCTGCATGGCTAACGAATGGCAGTCAGGACTCAAACTGACTCAAAAGCAATTTGACTTTAGCACACTGCTGTAAGCCTCCACATGATGACTTTCATAAGTATTCTATGATCTGCAAACTAAGTTTAATTGAATGAAGCTGTTGGCACCCAATATATATCACCTTGTCTTAAGGCTTCAGTGTACACAGATGAACTCCCAACTCCCAGAACCTGCCTTTCTTTGCCTGGATGCCTTATTTGGCCTCTATAGCCTGCTTTACTGCCTGGTTGGAAGTACCAATGAATTAGCACCCACTCTTAAGCAATGACCAAAGAGAGCTGGTGTATAAATACTTCAGCCCTATTTGCCTGCTCTAATGGAATAACTCTCAGGCCTTATACTCTCAGTGTGAACATTTATTGGAATGTTTCCAATAAAGAAGGTTGATGGGGGGGGAGTGTCCCAAAAGAGTTCCCAAAAATTTCCAGAAAGTCTCCCAAAAGAGCAGACTACTAATTGTAGGAATCATTGCACTCATAGAGGTGCTAGTGAGTTTGGTGGGGGAACGAAATATAACACTGTCACTGCATACAAACTAACAGCCACTGTGGTGACAGCAGCCAATGAGACCGCTTCAATTCCAAGGTATTAATTACAAAAGTCCATTGACTCACTGGCCTATGTGGTCCTTGATAACCAAACTGCCCTAGATTGTCTGTAAGCTGACCAGGAAGGGGTATGATACATGATGCTCTTATGACCTTAATGCAGTGGCCTAATTGAAAAAAGCACAGATGACTGGAGAAAGCATCAGGACTAGCATAAACCAATCGGCCAATCCCAGGCCCACTCTAGGGTCTCTAGGTTTTTACCTTTCCTGGACCCTTTAAAGACCATTAGAATTTCTAACACTCCAGGAGTTCCTGTTGTGGCTCAGCGGTAACAAATCTGACTAGTATCCATGAGGAAGCAGGTTCAATCCCTGGCCTTGCTCAGTGGGTTAAGAATCTGGCATTGTGAGCTACAGCATAGGTTGCAGACTTGGCTTGGATCTGCCATTGCTGTGGCTGTTGTACAGGCCGGCAGCTGCAGCTCAGATTCAGCCCCTAGCCTGGGAGCTTTCATATGCTGCAGATGTGGCCCTAAAAAGACAGAAAAAAAAAAGAATCTAAGAATCTCTAACACTCCAAAGGGTGGTTGCTCAGGGAGAAAGAGCAGTGAGGGCTGAGGTCTGGAGACGATCAAACTCATCTAAAGGCAGCTTGTGTGTAAGTGGCAGGGGGAGAGGGGAGGGGGGTTCTGCCCCTTTACCCGGGGTATGATGATGCACAAATCATCAAGAAGCAGTTATAGAAGGTAACTGCACACCCCAAGAATGAGGAGCAGGACAAAAGGCAGAGGAGGGGATTGCGACCTGCAAAGGCAATTAACAATTCCTGGGGAATAAAATCTGATCAATAAAATAAAATCTAACCTTTTTTCTTTTGTGCTTAGTCTTGCTTCTTGGGTTCCACGTGCAGAAACTTCACACCGGCACTTCAGAAAAGAGTTCCTGTGCGAAATGGCTACACCAACCCCTCAATTCCCACCACTAGTGCAAACATGCTACCTGCATTGCAACCTGGAGCCTAAGAGGCACAGGTGCCAGCATGCCTCTTAATTAATCCTTAATTGTCTACCTTCCTATCTTGATTACTCTCATAAGGGTATTTTCAGGGTTCACCTACAACATAAAAAAAATGCATGTCTATCTTTTGCTTAAGTACTATTTCTACAGGTACTCAAACAAAGTATATGTATGAAATTGAAGGTCTGGATTCCTGTTCTTCTCTACCAACTCTCTCATTTCACAGTTCTGACATATACTAATATATTTAGTCTCTGGGGTTACCACACTCTCTCAGTCTTCCATGATTTTGGAAGGGCCTTTCCCTTCTGAGTTGGCCTGAAAATTCCTGTGCATTTTAATGCTCAATTTAAAGCTAAGACACTGTCCTCCACATTATGAAGTCTTCCCTGACTGCCAGGGAAAGGCAGAGTAACATTTGCTGGTATATTTTGTGTTGCATCCCCACGACAATTATCTTAGTGATTTTAAATAGACTTGCCTGAGTCTACACAAGAATCCAGGAACCTAGATGATAGGGGATTAGATTACTACACATCTATATCCTCAACACAGAGTAAGCATTTAGTAAACATTTCTCAAAAGAGTGGTGGATGAAGCATTTTGTTATATCTCTAGTATTTTGATTTATAAAAAATATTTAAAAGATTTTTCCTTACAAATTTTATGGTTCTTATTTAGTAACTAAGGGTTTTTCTGTTTTCAACATGCCCAATTTTACAATTCAAGCTTGACATTATCTACAGATTCTGAACTGTGTGTCAGTGTTACCAATGTTACAAAGCCATCTACTGTGTTATAAGTGTCAAGGAGGAAAAACTTCTCCTTCTACCCTTCTAGGTTCTTTAGCTGGCCTAATAATCAAATTAGCATTAAGGCAGATGAGCAGGAGAAAAACAAATTAAGTATTACAGCTGGGGGTTAGGGGTAGGTGAGTCCCATTAGAATAATGAGAACCACAGGCAGTCAAGCAATAGGTTTTTATGTCATCCTGAGTTGAGGAGGGTAGGGGTTTGTGACTTCAAAGGGAAGGAAGAGAATTAACAGGAAGTTAGACAAAACAAATGTTCAGTAAATAAATATTTATCTTGCCATGCCATGCAGAAATTGGGACACAGGGGGGATTGTGATCAAGTAGGCCTTAGTATGAGAGTCTCTAGTTCCATCCATATTGCTGCAAATGGTGTTATTTTGTTCTTTTTATGGCTGAGTAGTATTCCATTGTGTATATATACTACATCTTAATTCATTCACCTATTGATGGACATTTAAGTTGTTTCTGAGTCTTGGCTATTGTGAATAATCTTTTCAGCAAGTGGTGTTGGGAAAACAGGACAGCCACATGTAAATCAATAAAACTGGAATACACTCTCACACCATGCACAAATATAAACTCAAAATGTCTTAAAGACTTAAACATAAGACAAGACACCACCAAACTCCTAGAAGAGAACACAGGCCAAACATTCTGACATCAACCTTACAAATTTTTCTTAGGTCAGTCTCCCAAGGCAACAGAAATAAAAGCAAAAATAAACCAGTGGGACCTAATCAAACTGACAAGCTTTTGCACAGCAAAGGAAACCATTAAAACAAAACAAAACCAAAAAAAGTAAAGATTGGGAGAAAATAGTTTTCAATGACGCAACCAACAAGGACTTAATCTCTAAAATATACAAACAACTTATACTATTCAACAGCAAAAAAGCAACAAACCAATTGATAAATGGGCAAAAGACCTGAATAGACATTTCTCCAAAGAAGATATACAGATGGCCAACAAGCACATGAAAAAATGTTCAACATCACTGATTATTAGAGAAATGCAAATCAAAACTACCATGAGGTACCACCTCACACCTGTTAAAATGGCCATCACTAACAAGTCCACAAATAACAAATGCTGGAGAGTGTTTGGAGAAAAGGGAACCCTCCTACACTGCTGGTGGGAATGTAAACTGGTACAACCACTATGGAAAATAGTATGGAGGTACCTCAGAAAACTAAATACAGAACTTCCATATGACCCAGCAATCTCACTCTTGGGTATATATCTGGACAAAATTTCACTGAAAAAAGATACATGTACTTGTACGTTCATTGCAGCACTATTCAAATATCATTTTGAAAGGTGCTTCTTCATCAAGTTATCTTTCCCTTTGGCTAGTCTGAATTTACAGTTTTTATTTAAAGAGTATAATTGTTTTAGGTACTTTTAAAAAACTGCATACCAGTTTTTTATTCCTAGGTAGTTTGCCCCTACCTCTGAGAAGAAGTCTCAATAAATAACTGTGGCAAAAAGAGACACTTTGGGTGCATATATATCCCAGGCACCAGAAGAATCCAGGACTTTTTCTTCTGGGTTAGCCTAACATTGTGTCATAGCTGATATTTTAAACATGATTCTGAGAATTGAGAATTGAGTTTCATTCCCTCAGTGACACTAAATCATACTCTCTCTTGAACAGCTATTTGTGTGTCTGGCTTTTACATCTAACACTTTTCTTTTTCCCACCTTCTATTCGCAAGGAGAATTTTTAAGATGCATTCAAGTCCAGAAATCCAAAATTATGGTTCCCAAAGCATGTGTGACTCAGCCAGGTTGTGAATTAAGGCAATAAAGCAAATGCCTATGTTCAACTTTTATTTTTATTCATTTCAAAAACGTTATTCCCTGGAATGGCCTCATGAGACAGACACCTAAGAGTGATTTGCTTCAGCAAGCTTCTTACCCATCTGGTGATCTCTAGAATGAAAATGGAACTGGCACAAGTGACAGAAACCCAGTTAACACAGAATAGGCCAATTTCCTTCCTGCCTCAAGCACATACTCTTCCTAATGGTTTGGAATGCTTTTACCACTCTCCAGCCTTCACATATCCAATCTCTAACCTCAGTCTTTCAGATCTGAATTTATCTACAACTTGCTAGCTAACCAATGCCCCCATTTTGCATGCATTTATTTAACTACCAATTTGCCTATTTCATAGAATTTGTCATAGCTGGATTTAAATAATAGTGTACTTACTTGTAGATTGTATGTGCTTCCAATAAGATATTAATTATACCAAGACAGAAACCTCCCACGTTTTCCAACAAGTAGCTAATATAGTGCCTTACTCTTTATAGGTACTCAATAAGTATGAACTAATGAATATCTCCTCTTGTTACCAACTCGTGCAATATTTACATTAACTGCTTTTGGAGAACCATCTCCTCCAGATTTGGTAGTAGCATCCTGATAATCCTTCTTGTGCCAGTCAAGTGAGTTTTCCTTTATCTTCTTGTTTAAAGACAAAATCTCCCTGTTTCTCTACCTCAATATCATTTCTAAGTGTATTTGCACTGATGTGCTAAAAATAACTCCAGATTGACTCAGACTCTGAGCACCACACAAGGAAGGAGTATTTTGTCCTTACATTCCCAGAAAACACTGTAAACTAAATATTAAATAAATGGATGGATGAATAAATGAATTAAAAGCATACATCAGAGCACTTCATGGTGCTGCATCCCACATTATAAACTTCATACATATTGTAATTTTATCAGTTGATGACTATGGGAACCAGGGACTCATTTTACCTCACAGACCCATCTTAAACCATCTATCAGTTTAGGTAACATGACATATTCTGCTCTATCAATATAATACCATGATAGTCTGCGTTTTAAAGACTCTCTGAGGGAGTTCCCTTTGAGGCGCAGCAGAAACAAATCTGACTAGGAACCATGAGGTTGCAGGTTCGATCCCTGGTCTTGCTAGTGGGTTAAGGACCCAGCATTGCTGTGAACTGTGGTGTAGGTCACAGACACAGCTCGGATCCGGTGTCACTGTGGCTGTGGCATAGGCTGGCGGCTACAGCTCCGACTGGACCCCTAGCCTGGGAACCTCCATATGCTGCGAGTGTGGTCCCAAAAAGACAAAAATAAAATAAAATAAAGAGTCTCTGAGGAATGAGTTTTGGAAGTCAAGGGCATCTAGTTTTAATCTAATGGGGTTAATTTAGCAAATCAATTGGTATTCACTTTTATTGATTGCTTTTTGAATCCCATAGGTGTTTTGAATTCTGTGCTAAATACTGGGCGTACAGAACTATAAGGCATGGTGCTGATCTATAAAGATAAAATGAAGAAGCATAAGTGAAAAAAATATTAGAAGGTAACACATAACGTGAAGATGAGTGGAAGTGACTAAAACTTCTCTTGGCATTCAGAGAACTAAGTCACTTTGTATGGAGGAGTCAGGAAAAGCTTCATGGTGAATTTGAACTTAAATGACAATTTGAAAGATTCAGAGCAAGTACACAATAGACAAAGAAGGAAGCACAAAGAAGGCTACAGGGGTTGGAATTCATATGCTCTTCAGGCAGCAGGCAAATAATGGCCAGACACCAATGATTAAATAGGCTGTGTTGTCCAGAATTGAGGTTTGGAGTAGGTGAGCTATTCGTGGTAAATCTGAAGACATTATAGATAATTAGATAGTATATGGCTGTCAGCAAAAGGAAACTTCCTCCACCCTTACAGATTGTTGCTGGGGTCATGTGAATTAAACTAACAAAAAGACTAATAAGGGGAAAAGGAATATAGTTTTTATGGATTTTTCCTTGCATGGGGGTTCACAGAAGAGAAGTGAAACTCAAAGAGGCGGTTAGACTTGAGGGCTTATACACCATTTTGACAAAGGAAAGAGTGTTTAAGCTTCAAGGGATGAAAATCATGGAGAAATAAGAAATACAGGGATAACTTGTGGAAGATAAGGTCTGTTTATGCAAACTCATTTTGGTGCTGACCTTCTGTCTCTGGTGACAAGAATGCTCTCTCTCTTCCTCCTCCCCTGGGTACAGGTGTTGACACCTTCACAAAATAAACTTTATGATCTACTTTTAGACAATTCAGGGGAGGACACAGAACTCTTCCCACAGCTGCTGATTCTCAACTTCCTTCAGCTCAAAATAATACTTATGGCAAAGGTCATATTTAGAGTGGCATATCCTAATTCCCTTCAGGCCTTGGATGCCTACTTATAGATGTTGGACTTTAATCTAATGTGTAGACAAAGCCATTTAGTGATTTGAATAGAAGATAATTGTTTCCTATCCCTTCACCTCTTTTAGCATATATGTTGTACCAGCTAAGCTCTAAATATTCTCCTTTGCTGATATAAATATGGACGAGCTAATCTCAGATCCAGTGCTCACCTGCAGTCTCCTGAAAATCTGCTTGAGATGGATACAGTGTCAACTTACCACCTCTGACCTCGTGATCTATTGATAAACCTTATGATCACATGTCTACTTCTTCCAGTTGGTGATAAAGATAATACAGGTAGGTATGAAATGGGAGGAGAATAGGAAAAAAAAAGATAGGACATTTCAAATTGAAATGTCATCTTATATGGTAGTATATCTTTCTGTGTCTTCTGCATCACTGTATGGGGAAATAAAGATAAAATTAAACTACATCTGAAAATTACACTTGACCTGTCATATCATTTTCTGACAAATATCATGAAATCCAAATTTCTCTTACAAATCTTGAATGTTATGAAAGGAATTTTATCTTTACCAATTCTTTGAATAATTATGATAGGTTTTATAATTACAGTCTGAGATAATACCAGCCTATTTGCAGACAAGATGAGATGAAACACCTTGACATCAGTTGCAGAAGCATCACATAATTCCATTAGGAGCATTTAGATTGCCATAGCACCATCTGGATATCTCTTTGTTAAGGAGTTCTTTTTCACAGATTAATGTACTTCATCATACATTTATTCATGGGTGAAGAGTTAGTTGATAAAAACAATGAAACAGTAACTTGCTGCTATTCCTTTATCTTCAAGCAAACATCGATGCCTCCTTTTTCAATACATCCTGGAGAGATTCTTAAACCTAATTGTAGGATTTTAAATTTCTAAGATGTTTATGCACAGCACAATTTCACTTTTATTTTTGGATGAACACTCCTTGCTAAGCATGGAAGGGAGAAGAATCAGATTTTAGCATGAAAAGCACAGCAACAAAAGTTCTATCTGCCAATAAAAAGACTGTTTGAGGTGAATAGTATTAATCAGAAGGCACATCTACAAAGAAGCATTCAATTAAAAGAAACCAAGCAGCTTTAGTGAATATAGAGTAATATCCTTTTCAAATCTGGGCTCCCAATCTAGTACCTTTAAATGTTTATTTGCATTTTAATTGCTTGAATAACAGTAGGGTATTAGTGAAATTCCTCAGAAGGCAAATAGTCAAAAGACTCCATTTAAGGCCTGTAGTTAGTGATTCTCATTGCGGTACCACAGAAGCTTTCTTTAATAGAATGCTTTTAGAAGGCAGCCTCAATTTGTGATTCTGGGGCATGTAAAATGCTATTAACAGTTGTGTTTACCATGGCTTTAGGATGCCTGAGACAAAGGCTATGGTATCCTTTCATTATAATGGCCACGAAGGATTATAATTATGAAATCATGCATGGAAATACCCCTTGAATTAATAACTCTTTACCTCCACGTCTGCCTATCTTGAAATCTACATCATAGAAAAAATTAGTAATGTTTTCATTAGTTGAAAAAAAAACTCCAGTTGCAGGAACCAAGTTATTGTCAAAAACCTTTTGTATAACAATAGATTTTTAAAAAAATAATGACTACCCCTAATCCTATCCAAAACCTGGAATAGTATTTTGATGTTCTGTTTACCTAGATCCAAACACTTTTGCGTCCATGTGCTCAAATGCCTGAAATGTCAACAACTGGAGCAGCTAACATTTAGGGACACTTTATTTCCACTACAAAAATCAATATAATGCTTAGGCAAAAATACTGCACAAAACACATTCTTTATGTAGATTAATATATCAAAAATACTAAACAGAGCAAGAGAAATATTTTCATGAAAAATTAATTTCTTGGGAAAATAAAATGGGAAGTAGACTATGTATGACCAATTTTATTGTTTTAATAATTTTTTTTGGAGTGTCCCACTGCCCTTCTTATTTGCTGACCTATAATCAGATTGCTGTAATGAATAATTTATTGACTTATTTTTTCTCACTTTTGTTAAGAGAAGAAAGGTATTAAGCACAGCAAGGAATTTAGACAGCAGCCATTCTAGGCAGTCATACATATTACCCTTTAACTATAGGCTCTGAGACAGCGTATGTGGGTATAAGCGTGTGTGTGTGTGTGTGTGTGTGTGTGTGTTTATGTACATCGATGTGTGTTTATATGCATATGTAAATATGTATATCCAGATCTGGATTCATACACATTGCAAACCGAAACAATTCAAAATAAAATTCAACAACATGGACAAAAAGCAATGTGATTCGTTTTGTCTTGCTACTGCTCTTTACCACAATCAAAACAGCATCACCTACATACTAAAATACTATAAGTAGCTCATAAGAAATAATAGCTAATATTTGTTGAGCACTTGCTTTGTGGCAAAAACTTACTGTATAATTTGTTTTGCATACATTAAAGTTTACTCCTTTTACTGTATAATTCTATGGGATAACTGAAAGTTAATGCACTTTTTATGCATTAACTAGTTTGCTCCTTATAACCATACTGTAAGGAAGGTATTATTACTATTCTCTCACTTTTTAAAATAAGAAAACTAAGGTATAGAAATTTCACAAAAGTTTTTCTGTGATACAGTGGGATGGGTGGCATCTCTGGAGCTCTAGGACACAGGTTTGATCCTGGCCCTGCACAGTGGGTTAAGGATCCAGTGTTGCCACAGCTGCGGCATCACAAATGTGATGCTGCGGGGAAGGGAAAAAAGAAAACAAAAAGGTTTAGAAATTAAAGAACAAATAATTTGTGGAGATAAAACTTGAGTCCAGTAGTTTGTGGCAAGTCCTTTCTCTGAATCAGTATTTTATGTTGCAGCCTGGTTGGAAGCATGACTTAACCCTAAGGAGCAAGTGCCTAAATTAATAAAATCTAAAGGATTTTAAATTTGCACCAAAAAATTTAACGCAATTTTCTATGCTTTTGCATTTAACAGTCTTCAAGCTTCTTGAGAGCAAGTACCATCCTCTTTGTTGTACTTCTTTGAAATGCCACCAAACAGATAACATAATGCCACATAAACATCAGGTTCTCAAGAAATTATCTATTATTTGATAAACAATATGTTTGAACCTCATCCTCCTTATTTCATTTGATAAATTCTATTTCATCGTTTTCAGTATTAGAAGATATATTGTGTTTAGATTTTTTAGTTTTGTCACTGGAAGTATAAAGTCCTCCTATAATATCCCTAGAAATGGACCATCTATTTCAGGCAGGGACTTCTCTGTTGACAAGGAAACGTGAATTCCTGCTTGAATCTTATGGAAAATATATTCAAAAGAAAGGTTCTCTTAGATTGATATTGATTGTTTATTTTCAGATACATTCTCCACTGTCGCCTGCTCTATTCTGCAGTACTGACCACAGGACCACATTTCCTAGGCTTCCTCTTGCCCACTGGTTCTGGGCAAGGCTTCCTAAAATATGCAGACAAGGAGTGGGGAGAAGAGAGCCTGATAATTTGGGGTAACTTATCCTGAAATTGGCCCTCACTATGGTTTACAAGTTGTAAGCTTTACTGAAGCTTTACAAGTTGGTTCCTGTATCACTCTGACACACATCCATCTTTTGTTTTTGAATACTTCCTTACTTTCTGGTGTACAAGATGCCCCAGCCCCATCTTATATTTTCCCTGATCTGGCCCTAGAGTCAGCCATTGCCCCAAGGAGTCTTGGCTAATTTTGTTGAAGAGTGGATCTGGGTGCTGGGTGTGTACATCACCTCTCCGGTTTCACTACTTCCAGACATTCTTAATAGATAGAATAGGTATTATATTTATGTATAGTAACTCACATATCAACACATATATAGGTTGTCTCTGTTTATATCCCTCTGTATACATATGAAGCAAAATTTAAGAACATACTGATGTCTCTGATGGTAATTCAATAGGACAAGGTTTACTCTAGCTTTACTCTCCTGTTTATCAGTAACTTTCCTCTCCAGCATTGAGAACCCTGACTCCTGCCATCTGCCATCCATTTACTTATTTGCTCATTCTCAGTATACACATATAGAGTTTTCAGAATTTTTCGTTTGTATGTCTGTAAGAAACAACTTTACCAACTAGAGTATGGTATAATTCCTTTTGTTTATAGTCTTATACTATCCAGTCAAAACATTCTTTTCTAAAATTACTTAAGTCATCTCCTTTTATTTGTTCTTATTTCCTTTGCATACATTAAAGTTTTACTGTATAATTTGTTTTGCATACATTAAAGTTTACTCCTTTTACTGTATAATTCTATGGGATAAAGTCAGGTATCTATCATCCTAGTACCAGAAATAACAGTTTCTTCATTCCAAAAGTCCTCTCCTGTGTGTCCCTTTTGTATTGACTTCATATAAGTCAAATAATCATTATGAAAAAACATCCACTGAGTGACAAGACGGATATATTTCTTTAGCTTTCTAATGCCAATCTAAAATGTTGTCAGATCTCCAAATTGATAACCTTCTTGGTATGATCCATAAGATTCTTTTTTTTTGTTGTTATTACAGAAAGAAAGTTAAGGACAGTTTTTATTTTTTTCTTTATATTTTTAAATTTTTTTATTAACAATAAATTTTATTTCAGTTATAGGTGTACAAAGATCATAAGTCAATTAGATTTTGTGTCCCAAACCCACAGTGCATCCCCCCACCCCCGATTGTCTTAATTGAAAAACCAAGGTTTTCCAAAATTTGTGAGGCATTGTCTGTTCTTCAAAGAAGTTCATTGTGTCTCTTTAGTTTCCACATGTAAGCGGTAGCATTGGGTGTTGCTGTCTAACTGTATGACTGGTTTCACTTCGTATGATAATTTCTACATTCATCCATGTTTATAAATGTTGTTATTCCGTTCCTTTTAATGGCTGAGTAATATTCCCTTGTGTGTATGTACCATATCTTCCCTATCCACTCCTCTGTCGATGGGCATTTAGGTTGTTTCCATGACCTGGCTTCTTCCCTCTCTGGCTGCTTTAGATGTAAATTTCGGTTGTTTATTTGAGCTTTTTTACCTCAGCTGTCCTGAGGTAGGCTTGTATTGCTATATACTTTCCTCTTAGAACTGCTTTTGCTGTATCCCAGAGGTTTTGGAGTGTCGTGTCTTTGTTGTCATTTGCTTCTAGGTGTTTTTAAATTTCCTCTTTGATTTCTTCAGGGATCCATTGGTTGTTTTCTTGTTTTTGTATCCATTCGGCTAGTCTATGTCTTTTGGATGGTGCATTCAGTTCGTTACGACATAAGATTCTTTATGATCTGGTTCCTCATTCATTTATTCTCATCTTGTTTCTTCCTACTGTATGACTCATCTTCTTCGAATGAGGAAAAGTTAGTCACATTTCTTGTATTCACATAGCACAAGTAACAAACTTTTATTCTAGCATTTCGCATACTGAATTGTAACCATCTATGTATATTTCTGTCTCCCTAACTTGAAATGTGTACCTTCCGAGCTGATGTCTGATGTAACTCATATGTATGTCTCCAACAATTTGAACAGTTCCAGGTATATAGCTCTTGATCATTGCTGGCCAGATGAAAAAATGGTGTAAGTAGTTTGCTTAATGCTGGGGGTTGCAGAGGGAAATGAGAGACAAAGGAAAAGGGGATGATTGGGTTTCTGTCTTCAAAAACTATAAGGTCTCTGCTATGCACTGAACTCCTACGTCCCCACTAAATTTATATCTTGTAGCACTAATCCTCAGGATGGTGGCCTTTGCAGATGAGGCCTTGGGAGTTAATTAGGTTTACATGAGGTCATGAGGATGGAGCCTCCCGTTATGGGATTAGTGCCTTTATGAAAAAGAGCAAGACATCAGAGTGCTCTCTACCTTTCTCTCTCTCTCTCTTTCAACCATACGAGGATATAGCAAGAAGACAGCATCTGCAAATTAGGAAAAGGGCCATATCCCAACCTCACATTTGTTGGCAATTTAATCTTGTACTTCCCAGCCTCCAGAACAATAAGAAATATATGCTTGCTGTTAAATCATGGTGTTTTTTAATAGTAAACCAAACTGACTAAGTTCTAAAGATGTAAATTATCAATACAAATCAGTAAAAGTTAACTGGCAAATAACTTTTGTCAATTAGCATTTTTTAAAGTTCTGTTTTTGACTTTTAACTCTGCAAAAACAAGAAAAGGGGTGAGAAATGCATTATTGTTTCCCACCTAATTTTTTTTTTTATTAACTCCTAAAAGGAAATATCATACAGACTATGTCAGGGTTATATAAGAGGTTTGGTTATCTAGCAGGGTTTTGTTAAAAATGTAGCAAAATCGAAGATGATTTTGTTAGGATATCTGACAAGGAAAGAACGTTTTAATTCTCAAGTTTATCAAATTCTGCCTCCTTGAGTAAAGTAAATAAATTGAACCAAGTAAAAATCTTATTTAGATTCTAATGAGGGAAGCAGAAAATCAAAGAAAAAAATTCCCAGCTTTGCTGTAACAACTTTATGGAGGTGAGTCTGTGAGAAAGAAGTCCATTCATCTGGTAGAAAAAGCTCATCAGGTTCCAGGCTGTGGCTGCTGCAATTAGCTTGACTTTCATCCTTTTGCAATTGAAATCCACTCTATTTTTTTCTGACTAGCTACCTGCCCAACCCCTTCCCCTCTGTCCCAAATATGGACAATCACATTTACGTCAATCAGGAGACCATCTGGAGGCTATGTTTGTTTACTACTATTCTATTTTCATAAAGATTACAGTATTTCTGATCAAAGCTTGTGCAGAATGAGTGACCAAATTGGTTAATAAACATGCCTAACTCATGTAGAATTGAAATAGGCCATTTGAATGTGACTAACTCAGAGGTATCGACTACATCAAAAGGATGAACAAGAAGTAAAACAAATACTCAGAGGGAAGATCATTTTAGGCTTGTATATTTAGGGCATTGTTTTAAAGAATTGGTCAGTTTTTGGCCAAGTCTTCAAGAGTGAGTGTGATTTTAATGAGTGAAACGGAAAATTTTTTCTAGGAAAGAGAAACTGCCTAGAGGTGCGATCATGCAAGTGTATGTGGGTCAGTGACTACACTAGTCTGAGTAGAATAGTAGGTTTGTAAAGGAGAACAAGGCATTCAAGGACTTAAAATATCATTTGAAAGTTGTAGAAACCATGGAGATCAAAATATTACTTGCCAAACAAACCTACAGAGATATAGTCTCCCCGAAAGGAAAAGCCCATATCGGTTCCACAACTGACTAAGTAACAGACTAGGAAAGTGGATGGGGTGCTTTCTGGAATATTTCCTCACAACTGGCCTCTAGCTGTTAAAAGTTTGTCTTGATTATGGTTTTGACCCTACTGTATCCTTTGCTTACTGATACGGCTTTAGTGTTAGAATCTGAATAAACTTTAAAAAAAAAAACAAAAAGTTGCTCTGAAAGCAAGGTCAGAGTTCCCTCATTGACCAAGGAAAACTGAATTTCTTTCACTTTTTCTCAGTTTCCTCTCACGTCTGTGCCAACTGACAATATATAGGATGTCTGTGCTGCAATCATGAATGCTTATCTTGAAACTGCAGACTCCTGCAATTCCATGGTTTCCAAGAAAATTATATTGTTTCTAACAACTTAGTCAAAAGGTTTAATTGTTCTTCCACTTGACGGCTTCACTCAGTTTTCATTTTATGAGGCAATAAGTGTTTCCTACTAGCTGGTTTTACTCAGCACATTTATTATTACTAAGCATATATGGGTGAAATAAAAAAAGCACACTTATTCCAAGATGTAACATGAAAGTGGTTTAAAAAAAAAACTCACTGCAGCAATTTACCTTCTAATGACTACCTCTTTAAATTATTTTTAAATTCCTCCTGTGTAGGAGGATTTTGTGTTGTGTATCAAGGTGCGTGTGTGTGTTGTGGGTTGGGTATTAAAGTCCTGGCAAATATAATTATGAATGCATCAAAGGCAATTAGGCTACGTGACTCTGATTAGGTATATTGTCAAACTGTATTAACAGCTGGTAGTATGGGGGAAAAATCCTCCAGCTACTCAATTTACTGTACAACAGTATTCTATTCTCTTAAGTTGACAAAGCATTTTGAATAAAGCATTATATTTTATCACATAAAATACTATTCTTGATGCACAATGAGTTTCAACTAACATTGTGTACAGTGACTAAGGCTGGAAGGTAAACATGTATCTAGTTTCATAATTATTCTCATTATTATTTGCATAAACATAAAGCATAACCACTGAGAGTCAGCTTTCCCAGGATCACTGTACCTTGGTTGGCATCATTCACAAACCTGTTTCATCTCTGTAGCTCTCTGATTTCTTTTAGGTCATAATAACACCTGTCCTTGGTTCAGGCACTTATGCAGCCAGCTGGTGGAAGAACACTTAGCACAGTGCCTGGCTCAATACAGGCACTTGATGCCTCTCTCTATGTAGGTAGGGCTAATGTGGGAGCCTGAAGGGTAAACAGACTGTGACCTAGAATTAAAACTCAAAGTTAGTGTCTCAGTCTCACCGTTTTGGCTTGCTAACTCTCAAGGCGTTGCAATTAGCTTCCTTGCTGCTAACCAGCTCTCTGACTACACCCACTCCCTGACTACCTCTGCTCCCTGGCTACACTTGCTCCTGGATTATACTTGCTCTCTGACTACACAGTGTTCCTGACCACACTCTGTTCTGTGATACACTTGGCTCCCTAAAGAAAATCTCTTTGTGAGACACCCTACTCCCTGTCTACACTCTGCTTTCTTCTTATAAACTTTCCCATGTCTACACTCAGATTGGTGACCACATACATTCCCTGACTACCCATCCTGCTACCCAAACACATTCTACTCCCTGACATCCTACAACCTGGCTACACCCTACTTCCTCACTACACCCTCACCCCTAACTACACTCTGCTGCTTGGACACCCCATTACCTGACCACACTGAACTTGCTGACTTCACCGTGCTCTCCGATTACACTTAGCTCCCTGCTATAACCTGCTTTCTTCCTATATCCTGCTCTCTGTCTCTGTCCTGCTCGGAGCTGACACCTTTCTCCTTGATGTCACTCTCTTTTTAGACCACACTCTGTTCTATGACTACACCCTGCTCTCTAACTGCATTCTGTTCTGCGACTACATTCTGCCACCTGACTACATCCTGCTTCCTGATGAGTTGCTGTTCTATGGCTATATTCAACATTTTCACGTCCCCCTGCTCTGTGGCTGCACCCTGCTCCCTGACTATCCACCCTCCCTGACTGCACTCACACCCTGCTTCAACCATATTCAACTCTCTGACTAAATCTTGTCCCTGACTAGAGCGGCTCCTGTTGTCTGACCACATTTCGCACTTCAATTTTACTCTGCTCCATTTATTACCCTGGTCCCCGACTACCCCCTACACTAGGAACACACCCTGCCCCCTCACCACATTGCTCAGTGGTCACACGATTTTCTTAGTCCATTCTGCTCTCTCACTCTAAGACAGTGGGCCTGGCACATAGAAATTCTCAGTTTCCAAAAATATTCTTTTTATTTGCCCTTTGATGCTTAAAGGAACTTCACATGAGGAAAACCCCTTTATCTGATCATTTGAAATTCATCTTTTTTTTTTGCTTTTTAGGGCGACACCCATGGCATATGAAGGTTCCCAGGCTAGGGGTCTAATTGGAGCTGTAGCCACTGGCCTACACCACAGCCACAGCAATGCGGGATCCGAGCTGCATCTGCAACCTACACCACAGCTCATGGCAACGCCAGATCGTTGACCCACTGAGCAAGGCCAGGGATCAAACCCACAACCTCATGGTTACTAGTCAGATTTGTTAACCACTGCACCACGATGGAAACTCCTGAAATTCATCTTAAAATAGATTTTTGCAGATGGCACTGTATGGGTTCACTCCTACTTATATCTCCATCTTCGTGTTGAGCCCTTTCTCTTTTGTCCTCCCCCTCCACTTAAGCTGGAGGGCCCTCTCTTCCTCAAACTCTCCTACACCTAGGTCCTCCAACTTGATTTCTTTCCAGTTGAAAACAAACCACTATTCCCTTGCAACTGCCATTAACACTTTATAGTTCAGCATACATATCATTTCTTTAAGAATGCATTTTATGTGCCCTCATATATAGGGGCATATAATTATGAAGTTATTATAATTATTTAAATGTCAGTCTGAAAGTATTTTCTTTATGTCTTTCTTCCTCAATAAAATATAAGGCCCACGGTGGCAGGAATCATATCTCTTTTGCCCAATACTGATTCCTCACTATCATATACTCTGCTCTCAATATTCAATTGACTGAGTTGCATTCCTACTCAAGGGTACATAACCAGTATCACATCTTTTCCTGATAAAATAATGATAAAGGATTGAGTGAGGGGATGAGCTGAGATAGCATAATGATGCTATCTATGTGACTGAGGTCACAGAACAGGAGGCGGAAATGCCATAGAAAGGGACTGTTTCTGAGACTGAAGAGAAACACAACCCATTCACTAAATTACTTTTCTTTACATCTAAGTAGAAGACAATGAATGAAGTCTTCTTTCTTCTACATAGTGCACTGATGTGGAATAGGAATAAGAATATGATTGTCGGAGGCACAGCGGAATCGAATCTGACTAGGAACCATGAGGTTGTGGGTTCCATTCCTGGCCTCTCAGTGGGTTAAGGATCCAGTGTTGTCGTAAGCTGTGGTGTAGGTTGCAGACGCAGCTAGGATCTGGCGTTGCCGTGCCTGTTCTGTAGGCCAGCAGCTGTAACTCTGATAAGACCCATAGCCTAGGAACTTCCATATGCTGTGGGTGCAGCCCTAAAAAGCAAAAAAAAAAAAAAAAAAAAAAAAGAAAGAACCTGATTGTCAGAAATCGATTCAGATGACCGAATGGTAGCTATTGCCCATGGGAAACATTGTAAAAAGAATAAAAGATCACATGCCCGAGAAGGTCAATGTGAAGCCTCATATTCAAACGGTCACAGAGCATTTGTCCTGGCTACAGGGCTCCTGAGCACAGTGGCATGAGTTGTGAATTTCACACAACTCATAAGGGGACATCATTCACATATATTTGCAGCTACCTAAGTGGGCTGTTAGATATTCTTTTGTTTTAATTATTCCAGGGAGGACAGTGCTTACGTCTCAGACTAGGACCACCAAAATGTGAAATTGATGCATTAATTAACATTTGATCAGGCCACATTCAACAGAGCCCTAACTTTACCAAGTAAAGAATTAATTTATCACCTAAAAAGATACACACAGTTTGGGACTACTGTAGCTTGTTGTGAAAATCAGCAAGGACTGAAATTCGCTATACGTTCCTGCTTTATCACCTCTGCTTATAAGATATGCTGTGACATGGATGATTTGAGCTGGGCATAGTCTCTTAAACAAAACTGGAGTACCTGAACAAAGGAAGAAGAGGAATAGTAGATGCTGGGTAGGCAATAACAGTGTTTGGTGTAGTTAGGGTTACATCTAAATGCGGGACTGCAGCTCCTGCTTTCTGGAAGGAGATGAGGTTTGAACACTGAGTCTCAGCCAACTATGCTCTGGATCTACTTCCTAACCTAGTTAAACATAAGTATGGGTCTGTCATTTAATCAGCATGTGACTTGAAAACATTGATTTTTAAGGTACGAAAGAATGGACAGAGGTAAAAGGAAAAAGGACAAAAAGCATCTCTTTTTGAATGAGATGCTCGAAAAGGATCAGAAAATAAAAAGGCTTAAAGAATTAGTAGTTAGGATAAAATGAATAATAACATTTAATTTTTAAAATAGTAAAAGGACTATTTAGGTGTGGGTGGATAAGAAGGAACATGCATTTAGATGTTGGCCCAGTAATTATTATATATAATATTAGACTATTACAACAGAACCTGCAGAGACCAGATCCACTGAATAATAACATTTAATTATATCAACAGGGATAGCACTATATTTTACAGAATAGGCCTGTTTCATGTAAGAATTTGTGTGCTATACTTGGGATTAGCAGTCTCTTTAAAAGGTACACGTATATTCTCTTTCATAAAAAATAAGAGCTGCTAAGGCACCCAAAGGGAATGAATTTAGAGTCTTCTATTTTATTTTAATGACTCGATCATTCAGATATTCCCAGGGAGAAAAATGTCTCCAGCATAAATGGTAAATTAAGCTCTTTCATACGTAATAACTGTTTCAGCTAACCAGATATCCTCTAATACATTGAATCTTTTGAATTAAATTGTTCCCACTAAATAACTATGTACTTTTGGGTGCTTCATTTTGTAACTAAAAATCCAAATTAAAAGAATTTAATTTGGAAACACAACTATCCTCATAGCTCTCTTTAGTGTTTTTTGGGTTCTTTTATCCTTAATTTCTACTTTTTCTTATATTAGTCCCTAAGAAGAGCAGTAGCAAGAACTTGAGCAGTAGTGTGAACTACAGAAAATTATTCAGTCTTTCTGAGATTCCATTTTCTTATCAGCTGTTCATAGATAAGAGGTACCTGCATTGGTTTGAAGGAATGATTAGAGACGTAAAATGTATGAATAATATCTAGCAGAGCCTGGCACATAGTAGGTACTCGGAAAAAGTAAATGTCATAATCTGATCTCTCTTTTTTTTTTTTTTTAATTAAAAATTTTTTTTCCATTATACCCAGCTGGCACAGCGTGATGACAGGGTTACACATACACATATGGATTCATCACAAGTGGTTAGACATGGTTCCCAGCGCTATACAGTAGGATCTCCTTGCTTCTCCAGCCCAGAGGCAACAATCTACAACTATTAGTCCCAGACCCCCCCTACCATCCCATTCCCTCCCCCACCCTTTTGGCAACCACAGTCTGTTCTCCAAGTCCTTGATTTTCTTTTCTTCATAAAGGTTCATTTGTGCAGAATATTAGATTCTAGATTATTAGTGATATCATATGGTATCTGTCTTTCTCCTTCTGACTTACTTCACTCAGTATGAGGGTCTCTAATTGCATCCATGTTGCTGCAAATGACATTATTTTATTATTTTTTATGGATGAGTAGTATTCCATTGTGTATATATACCACTTCTTCCTAATCCAATCATCTGTCGATGGACATTTGGGTTGTCTCCATGTCTTGGCTATTGTGAATAGTGCTGCAAAGAACATGCATGTACAGGTGTCTTTTTCAAGGAAAGTTTTGTCCGGATATATGCCCAAGAGTAGGATTGCTGGGTCATATGGCAGTTCTATGCATAGTTTTCTAAGGTACCTCCATACTGTTTTCCATAGTGGTTGTACCAGCTTACATTCCCACCAACAGTGCAGGAGAGTTCCTTTTTCTCCACATCCCCTCCAGCATTTGTTGTTTGTGGACTTGTTAATGATGGTCACTCTGATTGGTGTGAGGTGGTATCTCGAGGTGGTTTTGATTTGCATTTCTCTAATCATCAGTGACGTTGAGCATTTTTCATGTGTTTGTTGGCCATCTGAATCTCTTCTTTGGAGAACTGTCTATTTAGGTCCTTTGCCCATTTTTCAATGGGGTTGTTGGCTTTTTTGCTGTTGAATTGTATAAGTTGTTTATATATTTTTGAGATTAAGCCCTTGTCAGCTGCATCATTTGACACTATTTTCTCCCATTCTGTAAGTTGTCTTTTCATTTTCTTTTTGGTTTCCTTTGCTGTACAAAAGCTTGTCAGCTTCATTATGTCCCATTGGTTTATTATCTCTCCTCTTTCCCTCCATCTCTTCCTTCCTTTCCGTTGTATCAAGCCATTCCTCTTAATTTTATAGACTATCTCTTCTCTCTTGACTGTCCCTTTGCTTTTGATTTTTTTTCACTCAGTTGCATCTTGAATATTATTGTTATATTCAACCATACCTGATTTTGAATTTGAGAAAGTGGTTAAGACTCAAGAATAATCCCATGTGGGAATATGGGAATTAAAACTGTTATAAACATTAGGCTCCCAGTAATGCATTAAAACCAGTCCAGTGAGAAATGTCTTGCTGGCAGTCACTTCAAGGATCCTCAGAAGGATTTCATTTTCCATGCTTATGCTGGTTGGGTTAATGTTACCAACATTCAGGTGAAAACACAGAGAGAGTCATTCTCTGCATGGAGGCAGTGCCTGCAGTTGTTCTAAATGTGGCATTTGAAGTTGCCATCCCCATTCAGTTGGGGAATTTTTAAAATTAGAATTATCTAACATTGCCTCAGCTAGCTTACAGGGTTTAAAGCAGAGCTATATAACTCATTTGATCTCAGCAGGACAAGCTCATTGGAAATATAACATCTGTTCACCTAATGCTTGTCTCTTCATGTAAGTCTCATTGCCTGATTGCTTGAAGTAAACTTCAAGCAGGCAAACCCCAAAATGAGCAAGTATACCAACATAATGCTAGAATTGTATCACTGCCTTTTACCATAGTAAAACATTCTCATTATCTGACAGGATCCATTACCTCATTATTTAACCTTTCTCTCCTTAACCAAACAAAACAATTTCCTTTACATACATTTACTTATTTATGCAATAAATATCAAATATCTTTGATTCTTCAGATAGTAAGATAGGTAATAGAATAAAAGTGTACGGAGAATAGACACATTCCCTGCTTATCATAAAATATAAATATTAAACAGTGAAACAAAGGTAAGCATTTTTTTTTTTGGTCTATTCAGCATACTTCTAGATTGAATCCTTATCAGACTTACACACTTTTTTTTTTTTTTGTAATGGACACCATCCTCTAGAGGGGTGTTCATATTTCTCTGACTCGGCCAATCACATTATTCCATATTTCTCTAGCCAAAGAGATTTGTCCAGAGTTGGGCATGTGAGTGACACAAACTGGCCCAGAAGGATTCTTCCTCTGGATTTTTCTGACTATAAACAATGGGGAAAAAGCCCAGAAAATTTTGGTTGGCATGATGCCCAACAGATGAAGATGGTTCATTTAAAGGAGAGGATAAAGCCAAGCATAGACAGAGTAAATTGGATACAAATGGGAGATTAATTAAATCCTACTTGTTTTATCCTTGTTTCCAGAACCCAAATTCCCTGGAGGTCACCTGGCTTTTATACTGTCTCTTAAGATTCTGGGAAAGAGGAAAATATTATGAAATATTCACACTGTGTAATCCCATTTTAGTTATATTTCTGACCACTTGCAATTAAAACATTCTTTCCAATGGAAAAAAATTAATGTATGTTATTAAAGGTAGCATCTGCTTTAAAGGAACTATTCGAACCAGGAGAGCATAAAGCAGGGCAGTCATCTCACCTAAGAAGGCAGGGAAATCTACCCTGAGGAAGTGTATTTAGGCTAAAATCTGAATGATGAGTCTGTGTTAACTAGAAAAGGAGGGAGAAAGATACAGCAAGTACAAAGGCATCATGTTTGTTCCTGAGTGAAGCCATAAGAGCTGAAAAGAAAATCGATGTCCCACAAATTTCAATAGGACAGGAGATTCTACTGGTTAGGAAAAAATGAGTGATTATCCTGGCTTAATTTAGTTTGCAAATACAAATATTTGACCAGTATATAGGGCATTCCTGAAGACAGGGCAATCCTGAAGATACTGATAGATCCAAAAATCCAGAAAAAGAAAGTATTCTTTTTAAGGTTTGGAAGAAAGATGAGAGAGCAAAGGTGGAAATAAAGTAGTGGGTATTCCTGCTTAAACTTCTTACATTATCTTTTCAAAGCATATAGATTTTCTTTAAATTCTAGAGGGCTATAGCCATAGTTATGCACCAGAGAGAATAGACTTTAGTGGTGATTTAATGGGAACAGATATATCTAGAAAGAAAAATAACATTAACCAGCAGCATTATGTAAAAATTTAACAGAGAATCATAAACCTGAGCCCACTTATTATATTTTATTGCCTAGCAAAAGTCATCAGTTTATAAAAACATAGCTTCTCATAAAGACCATGGTCATTTAAAAAATAATTTACCAGTAACTTGCAGAAAAGAAGATTTTTAAGAAAATTATAGCAATGCCATTTCATTAGATGGTGTAGCGATGTGCGTCATGTTAAAGTACAGGAAATGGCACTCATTCTGGCTCAGCCTGTTTCTATCAGCGGGAAATGACTGAGTAGCTCAGGCCCAAGACTAGCTGTGTGTTAAATTAAGGAACCCCTTCAATTATTACTGTTATCCATATTCCTAACACAGCTTATTAACTGCATATTTCTAGGTTCAATATCTATATATAGTAATGTAATCTTCTTTATTAAGCATTTCTTTTGGTAAAGTAAAATAACATGTCACTAAACAACAGTTGTTAGAATTGTTGCAGTCCATTCTCCTCAATTATTTATGAAGTGAGTTTTTAAGTCACTTAAGGGAAGGAAGAATCAAGGAAGCTTAGGTTTCATTAGGGTGAAAAAAGGGAACAAACAAACAAAGGGGAGCAAAACTTGCTGCTTAAGTGGAGGTGACTTGCTTCCTTTGAAGTCCTTGTTAATATTGCTTAGTATTGCTAATTTAGAACACTCATTAGCATTAGAAAGCTTTAATTAAAAGTTTAGTCCCTTGTGCTGGGTACCATACAACTCTGTAGGCTGAAACCTTCGAGTTACTTAGGTTGAAGAGGCTTAGACTTCTACTAGATCTACAAACCCTTAATTCTCTGGACCCTGTCTGCTTCTCTAGTCTCATCCTCCCAACCTTTTCACTGATCATTCTCACCCATATCTAATTACTTTCAGATTCCCCAAACTGCAAGCCTCTTTTACTCTCAGGGCTTCCAGAATACTGTTACTGGCTTACAAGACCTTCTTCCCTCTCTCCTCTTCTTTCACTTAACTCCTCTTCTCTCTTACAGACTCAAAGAAACACTGTCTTTTTCAGGAAGCCATTATTGATCTCACCAGGTTGTGTTAGGTATTGCTCCTTTATATAATCTCTTGGCTTCGAATGCTAAGCTCTAACATAGTCCTTTGTACTGTGATTGAACATTTTATTAGCTGTTCTAGTGTCTGGTGTAGTTCATATAATAAACACCAGCTAAATATTCAATGAATGATTAAAAAATGAATTACAAGTGAAAAACTATGAACCAGGAAATCAGAGTCACTCATTCCTTTACAAACTGAAAAAATGGTTTGATACCCTAAATAACTCTGATGTCTTCAAAACTTCTCATCTAATTATCTCTATTTCCCCCAGTCCAGTGGAGGTCCTGAACTCAAGTCTTCCTGGCCTCCAAAGCCACCCATTCTCTGGGGCTCCTTCTCTTGGTGCCAGTTGCCCAGGCTCAGGAGCCTGAAGTGGGGATCAGAATTTTCACTCCTATGGGAAACTTTTGCAATATAATTATTTTTCAATTTGTGAGTTGCCCCCATCCAGCCCCGGCAGGGATGGAATTTGATTATATTGTGAAAGCACTCCATTTACTATGTTTTTGTGGCTTATTCTTTGTCTTTGGGTGTATGTATCTTTTTTTGGTTGGTTCCAGTCTTTTGGTTATTCAGCAGTTAGTTTTGATTTTGGTGTTTTCTTCAGAGGAAAACTCTGTCATCTTGTCTTTCTCCCTCCCGTCTAGTTATTTCTAAACTAATCACTATACTGCTAATTATTATATTGGTATCTTAAAGGTCTTCTCTTTCATAAATCTTTTGAGTAAAATTAAATTGACACTTACCTTATATTTAACTAACTCATCTATATATCTGACCTGCAAAAGTCATATTCATCTAACACTCATTTTTCTCTGAAATATGCAGTCTTAAAATGAACTGTTTCATTGCTGATAGCTATGTGGATAATGCTAATCTTGACTAACTGAATAAACAATTCATTTTGAAAAATGGCAAGCAACTCCATAACTTCTCAATTAATTGGCTATGTTGTATATTACTCAGAGCAGATTTTACTTAGAATTATAGAATTTTGGTTTTGGGGAACCTTAGCAGTCAGCTAGTCAGGGTAGGACTTAGAGTTCAGGTCCATCTAGTAATCTGCTTCAACTCTCAAGACTGTTTACAGCTTTACAATTTCACAGCACAGCTTGGCTCAGTGCTGAGGATATGTATGAAATATGTAAAGCTACCCAGACATGGGAGAAATGCACAACTCTACGTTTTTTCCGTCCAGGCTGACTGCATTTAAATTGCTCCAGATAAGGAGATGCTGATTCTACTTCACCATTATCTTTAACATTAGGTAGCTGAAATAGTCCATTTGATAGGAAAATATTAAATATCTACTTCTTGCTATAGTCAATGTTTAATAAATTAGGTTTTGATAGTAGCTGCTCAACCATTTTTTCACAGTTTTTCCTATGATATTTTTGCTTTTGTTTTTCAGTTTCTGTCAAGTTTAGAGAAATGATCATTCACAAAGAATTATAAGTTTAGTCGTAAAGATAATTAAAAGTAAATAAGCATTACTCTCCCTTCCTAATTTTACTGTAAATCATTGAGAGTTGATTTAAGAGTTACTTTTCTACTTAGATATGTTTTTCTTTAGGTATGTTAGGGATCAAGACTTGTGAAATGCAATGAAATATCGACATGTAACTAGTTCAAAAACATACTATCAAACTTTGATAAAGATCAATCAAATGGCACACTAATAACGTATTGGGATATTATAACAAATATGGTAAAGGCCACTTTTACCCTAACTAGTAATAGAAAACGGACATTGAAATTGTTGAGACTTAACTCATTTACTAACTTTGAGCTGTGGTAAGTCACTTAAATTATTAGTTTTCTCATCTATAAAATAGAGAAAATAATCCTCGCAGGTTGGATGTGAGTATTAATTATATTAAGCCCTTAAACAGTGTCTAGCATATACTAGGCTTCAAAACATGGTGGCTATTACTGTTACTGGCATATTAATGTTGAATTTACTAAGTGTGTATTACTAGGTTCCCTGCATTATAATTACCAACTGATCCTTAAAAAAAATGTTCCTGAGTTACAACTGAGGCCCCAAATTAGATTCGGAAGTTAGACTGAGGACTTTGAATTTTTAAGAGACATAATTTAAAAATTATTTCTGTTCTATTAACTGAGCATTACTGTATTGAATGAAAAAACTCAGTTTTAATAAGATGAATAGAGTGTACGTGATCACAAGGTAAATGTGGCATCTGAACTTTCTACTTACTCTTATGAGATTATGCCTATGATTTTATATAGCCTCACAATGTTCAGATTAATATGATCATTTGTATGCTCAGGAATCTATAGTGTAGACTAACCTTTCCTGTGTTGAAAAATTGTACCATGGGCACTTAGTAAATCACATTATAATGAACTATTTTTAAAAACTGTCATTAGATAGTTGTACTATATTAACCTATACGGTGCTAGAGTTAATTTTAAAAGAAAGAAAAAAGCTTTGCTAGTGTTTTTGGTTTGCACTTTATGTGTTTCTAAGGTGTACTTTTGACCTATATACTCTGTACAACTGACCCAGGTACTACAACTAAAGTGTAAACTCCTCAGTTTAATGTCTGCTAAATATTTTAGACTGTTCTTTTCTGTGGCCCAGGAGGCATCAATTCAACAGGGGTGTCATTTGGAACAGCTAATATCTATCTTGTGGCAATAAAAGTCTTCGTCAGCTCATAGGGTGGGAGCAACTCAATTGCAAGAACTGCACAGATTTATTCAACATTTTACAGACCCTCTTATAATGCAATCTAGAAAGCAATTATCCATTAGCACATCTGCACTGGCCCTGGGAAAAAATAAACAGTTAACATTAATGAAATTTTAAGCATTGATTAATCATTCCTTTTGGAATCATCCCTTTTGGTTTCAATAGCCAAGAATAAGCCTGTCATCACTCAATTTAATAAGGGGATCCTCCCATGCTGGTTTTACTATTGTTATTATTAATTTTCATATCTATGATTGTATCAGCTAACTTCAGCTTCAACTGCCTGAGCTCTCAGAGGCAAGTGCTACTGACAGTGCTCAGCTGAATGTACAATTAGCCTTGTCAGAAAACTGCAGTGCATAGATCATATGTTATTACAAAGATATCTGGATGTTTCCATTCTAAGGCCCATCAGGACTTAAAGGTCAGCAGGGAGTTCAGGAAGTTTTCAACACTATTCCTTTCTCTCCAATTAACTTCAGTTCTAAAGTATCCAAGGGGATAGAGAATTTTAATTTTAAAGTATTCTAAATGAAATGGGGTTTTATGAGGCCAAACACAGATCAAACTCATTTCAATCTATTTCTAGTCAAGTAGGATGATGAAAGAGGTTAAGTATCCCAGGTTTTGGTCATGCCAGGATATTATTACTGGCTTTTGAACAGAAATGTTTTGATCTAAAAGTGATCTTCGAGATTACTTCAAATACCTCAATTAAAGTGACTTTTTGAAAACACTTATATATGACCTTCTTCATTTTTCAGATAAGTAAAAATTAAAATTGAGATAAAATGAATTATTTGCCTAAAGTCCAATAATTCGAACCCCACAGTCTAGATTTTTATCTAGTACTTCTTCTAAACCATTCATATACCTTAGTAAGACTTATCTAAGAAAAAGAACTTGCACCTTTGCATGTTGCCTCTATATTGCAGAATACTAGAGAAAACTTCCTAGATTCTTCTCCCATTCGCTCCAGGTTTTGCAAAACTTTGTTAATGGATTTCAAAGATCTATTAGAAAAAATTATGAATGAAATTCCCTGGCGGCTCCACAACTTGGAAGAGGGCCGAAAACCCCCTGTAATTTCTCTGGAACACTTCTGGCCTCAACATTCACACTTGTGAGATTTAGGGATTATAAATGTATGTTATAGGCTATCATCTTGTCAAAAGGAGCATAATACGTTTAATTAATTGCAAATGATAAGCTTAAAACAATTAAAACAAAAGATTTAACCTGATTAAACTGTAAGTTCCAAATGAGATTTCATAAACAATTTTTATTGCGGAATAAAAATGTATGACACTTGGGAGTTCCCTTCGTGGCTCAGTGGTTAACGAGTCCGACTAAAAACCATGAGGTTGCGGGTTCGATCCCTGGCCTTGCTCAGTGGGTTAAGGATCCGGCGTTGCCTTGAGCTGTGGTGTAGGTTGCAGACACGGCTCGGATCCTGTGTTGCTGTGGCTGTGGCAAAAGCCGGCAGCTACAGCTCCTGTTAGACCCCTAGCCTGGGAACCTCCATATGCC
>PVHT021183519.1:8789286-8806583 GCA_004024745.2 Catagonus wagneri
TCAGAGAGTGTTTGGCCTATGTTTTCCTCTAAGAGTTTTATAGTATCAGGTCTTATATCCAGATCTTTAATCCATTTTGAGTTTATTTTTGTGCATGGTGTTAGGAAGTGTTCTAGTTTCATTGTTTTACATGTAGCTGTCCAGTTTTCCCAGCACCACTTATTGAAGAGGCTGTCTTTTGTCCAATGTATATTCTTGGGGATGCACTGGGGGTTTGGGATACAAAATATGTAAAATTGACTTGTGATGATTTATGCACACCTATAAGTGAAATAAAATCCATTAAGACAAAAAAAAAAAGCAATAAAACAAAAAAAAAAGAAAAGCTACCAGCCTACATAATATTTTTTAATTTTTTAAAAATGCATTTTAAAGATTATCTGATATAATTATTTTGCATATATGATTAAAAATCATTCCTGCAGTTGACTATTGCAGTCATCATCAGTGGGCTTAGAGGTACTTTGTTAAACAGGGGAAGAATAGCTTGTCTATAAATCCTTCCACAAAATTAAATGTCTTTTTATCTCTATGCATTGGACCTTGGATATATATTTTTTCACAATTGAGCTCAAACATTTTATATAATTTTGAATTCTACTTTATTCCTGAAGAATGTTTTAATAGTATAATTATTTGAATAAATCCAGTTTTATACATTTACATTTAGTTATGCAGCCATAAGCACCAATTTGGATGTAGTTTCCTATAGGAACACACACACACACACACACACACACACACACACACACAAATCTATTTGGAAAAGAAATTGAAGACATGAGATTTATATTAGTCAGAAATTTATAATATTATATAATATTAAACAATGTTATAAGTACTGGTAAATTAAGGGGGGATGCTACTAACTGAATTTAAGATATTTGTTAAATAAGTATCAAATTAGAAAATGATACTTGGTACTCACATATAGTAAAATCTCAGCTCTATTTTAAAATCACATTATGTTTCAGGCCTTGTCATTCTTTGGATATGAACTAACTCATTTTAATATGTGAATTTCAGTACCTCGATAGCTCTTTTCAATGAATAGCTGCAGATTCTCAGTCTCCTTTTCAGATCCCCTCTCTCTTAATAACTTTGGGAGTCCACAAGCAGTAGCTCCTCTGTAATGATTAAGATACCCACTCCTGTGTACCTTTTGGCCACTTCTCAAAAACCCTGTAGCTCCAAAACTGTACAGATTATATTTTTATTCTACCATAATGGGTATAGATCCCCTTCTGTGTCCCTAACTTTTAGATGAGCTGTGGGGTGAATTCAAGTTCCCTAACATATGTAATCAGTGTTCTAGAATGTGGCAGAAACAGGGAGAAGAGAAATTATTTGAAGAAATTATGGCCACACCGTCCCCAAATGTGATGAACAATATAAACTCGGAGATATTTGCAGAAAATGTCATTAACATACATCATAACCAAATTTCTAAAGAAGAGTGATAGAAAATCTCAAAGGCAACTAGAATAAAAGACATGTTATATAAAGAGGAACAGCAAATATAACACCAGATTTCTTATTGGAAAAAATATAATTAAGAACAAAACAGAACAATTTTTAACTTGAAAGAAAAATGACTGTTAACCTAGAATATATATTCAGCAAAACATTTTTTTAAAAAGGAGGTAAAATTCAGACTTTTTCCCAGATCAAAAACTGAAAAAAATCATTAACAGCAGACTCACACTACCCAATATGTTAAAAGAAGTTTTTCAGGCAGAAGAGCATGATACCTGATGAAAATATGAATCTATACAACAGTATGAAGAATACTGAAAATTGATACATGCATAGTGTATTTCTTAGTACTTAATATATTTTAAAGATATGCGATTGTTTAAGCAAAGTACCAAGAATGCAGTATGTAGTTTACAACATAAGTAGAAGTAAAATGTATGACAACTATAGTACAAGTCCCAATGAGGAGAAATGAAAGCATAATGTTTCAAGGTTCTTATAATGTATGCGTAGTGGTGTAATAATACTTGAAGGCAGACTGTTGTAAGATGATATCTATGCTGTAAACCCTAAAACAACCACAACAAAATGAAACATATAAATGTTACAATAATTCAACAAGTAGGATAAAAATAGGGAGATGTCGGTAAAAGGTTACAAATTTTCAACTACAACTTAATAAGGAGTGAAAAATGTAAAATAAAACATGGTGGCTGTATTTGATTAACTGTATTGTATGATAAGAATTTGCTGAGATCAGACTTTAAATGTCCTCATCCTCCTGCTTCTTTCAAGACTAGTTAAATATGTTGTGACATGATGGATGTTAATTAACTAGTTAGGGAGAATCCTTTTATAAGGTATATGTATATCAAATCACCACAATGTACACTGTAAATATGTACAATTTTACATGTCAATTATAGCTCAATAAAGCTGAAATAAAAAATAAAAAGTACTCATTTGAGGAAATTAAGGCTAAAAGGAAAAACAGAACAAAATATAAAGGACAATTAGAAACAAATTAGGTGGTATATTTAAATTTCATCATATTAATAATCACATTAGATATAAATGGTCAAAACTCCCCATGTAAAAGCAGAGATTATCAAGCAGGGGGAGATAGCAACACCCATTTTATGCTACCCACAATAAAGACATTTTATATATAAACACACAAGTTGGTTAAAAGGAAAAAGATGTAAATACGTGGTAACACCATTGAAAAGAATGTTGGAGTGATATATTAATATCAGACAAATTAAATTTTGGAGCAAAGATGATTACCAGAAAAAAAATCATTTCATAATAATTAAGGGGAAAATTTACAAGGAAGACATACAATCCTGAATATTTACGCACAAAAACATCTGGGTTTCAAAATACATGAAGTGAAACTGATATAATTGCAAGGAGAGATAAATACAAACTTACAGTTGGAGATTTCAACACCCCTTTCTTGATAATAGAACAAGTAAACAGAAAATACACAAGGAAAAAGGAGATGTGAACAACAGTATCAACCAACTTGACCTAATTGATATGCATACATTCTGCCACCTAACAACAGTAAAATATATATTCATGTCCAAGAACACTGATGAAGATAGGCCATATTCTATAAAATATGGAAAGAGCATAAAATAAGTGTTTTTTAAATTAAAAATATTCAAGAATTCAAGCCATACAAACTATGACCTCTGAGCACACTGGAAGTATAAATTAATTACTTTCTGGGACAATTTAAAATATCTGGAAACCAAATAGTAAATTTTTAGATAAACCATGGTTTAAAGAAGAATTTAAAAGGAAATTAAGATTTATTTTGATTTAAATGAAAATAAAACCACAACATACTGAAACTTGTTGATTATCACTAAACCAATATTTGCAGGAAATATTTATACTATAGAAGAAAATTCAGCTTCCATATTAACACTAGGAAAAGAGGAGATAACTACACAAAAGCAAGTAGAAGAAAAAATAATAAAACTCTGAAGTAAATCAATGATTAGAAAACAGAAAACAATAAAATTAATGGAACCAAAGCTGTTTTTTCTTAAAGGAAATTGATAAAATTGATTAGTTAACAGACAAATTGATGAGGGGTAAAATGAAGACAAAAATTCCTAACATCTACATTGAGAGATGTGACATCACTAAATATTTTACATATATAAGAGAGGAAATAGGGAAATATCATGGACGATTTTAAGCCAATACATTTAAAGGTATAGATAAAACAGACCGATTCCTCAAAAGATTAAAATTACTAAAGCTCACTCAATGAGAAATATATAACTTGAGAAAACCTATTTTTATTAAAGATACTGAATTTGTAGTTAAACATCTTCCCACAGAGAAAAATCCAGACCCAGATTTCTTCACTAGTAAACTTTATCAACATTTAAAGAGGAGACAAGACTAATTCTATATAAGAATGGGGGAATTTAGACACAGAGACATGCATACACAGAGGGAGAATGCCAGGTAAAGATGGAGGCAGATATTGGAGCAATAAATCTAACAGATGAATGCCAAAAATTGCTGACAACTGCCAGAAGCTAAGAAGTGGGAAGAAAGGATTCTTCTCTAAAGTCATTGGAGGGACCATGGCCCTGCAGACACGATTTCAAATGTGTAGCCTCCAGATATGGGAAAAAATAAATAGCTCTTTTTTTAAGTCACCTAGTTTGTGGGAAATTATTACTGTAGCCCTAAGAAACCAATATAAACGACATTTAAAATTTCCATATACATCTTTGTAAAAATTGACTGATTTTGAAATTCATGTGGATATTCAAAAGACCTAAATTGTCTAAAAGAAACTTGGCAAACAAAAGGCAAATCGTGAGGACAAATATTACCTGATGTAAAAACTTCATATACTATATGTTCTAGCAATTCCGTTCTTAGACACAAAGATTTATAAATAAATGTCCATAGCCCCAAACTGGAATCAACCCCAAAATGCCGATGTATATATACATCAAGTGAATATATAAATATATTTTTA
Source organism: Catagonus wagneri (assembly GCA_004024745.2). Taxonomy (NCBI): domain Eukaryota; kingdom Metazoa; phylum Chordata; class Mammalia; order Artiodactyla; family Tayassuidae; genus Catagonus; species Catagonus wagneri. Next base: position 8,793,779 of record PVHT021183519.1, read on the forward strand.
TATATCTGTATTATAAAATGCTATTCAACAATTAAAAAGGAATAAACTATTGGTTGATGGATGAATCTCAAAATAATTACTGTGAGCAAAAGAAGCCAGGTCCTTCCTTTACCCTGTAAATAAGGAGAAAATGTATATACTGTGTGATTCTGTTTATATAAAACTCTAACAAATGCAAACTAATGTATTGTGACAGAAAGATGGGGTTATGAGATGAGAGGGAGAAATAACAAAAGTGCTAAATGAAACTTTTCAGATTGATGTATATGTTCATAATTTTGATTCTGATTATGGTTTTATGGATACATACATATGTCAAAACTTACCAACTTTTACATTTTAAATACAGAGCATTAGCTGTATGTCAATTATAACTCAATAAATTTGTTAAAAGCAAAAGTAACAGTCACCAACCTATATCCAGCATTGTTACTGCCTCGTGCCTTGTGAGGATTGAGACGCATTTTGGGATGGAGTGTTTCATTGTGACGAATGCATATCTTAAGATACCTGAGTCCTTTCTTGATATTTGTGTACTCTCATCTGGACCCCTATCTCATTTACCAGGCACACTCATACAGCGTGAACTGATTTTGGTTCAACATCTGCTATTTCATTCCCTATCTTCACCAGGAAGAGAGTTCTTCATTCCATTTAAATCTGTATCTGGCAATTGCTTGCTGTTACTGCCTAATTCATTATCAACATCTCAGCCGTGACGAAATACAATTACAATGCCAGCATAATGCTATATCTTAAAGTACTAGGCCATTTCTATGCATTCATATAGCTTTTTAAATTTTCTACTATATCACTGATATATATGCATATGAATACTATGATATATATAGTATTGCATTAATGATATGATAATGTTAACATAATATACATATTAAACCATGTAATCATCCATATGAATGGGATCACACAGTTTTAAAATTTATAAATTAATGTATATATATATATGGATTCAATGATCCATCATACTTAAAGTTCATAAGGCCATGAAGATAAATTTTAATCTATAAATAGGACACAATAAAATAATACGGTGATAATGAATTGAAATAGTATTTTGGGGCTTCAGTTTTACCCTGTGATAAACACATACCCACAGACATTTCACTTCATGCATCTATTCATGTATTTATGCATGCGTGCTTTTATTCATTCTTTCTCTCAACAAGCTTTTTTTTTTTTGGCTGCACTCATGGCATGTGGAAGTTCCTGGGACAGGGATTGAACCTACGCCACAGCAGTGACCTGACCACTGCAGGATTCTTAACCTGTTGAGTCACTTGGGAACTCCTAAACAGGTTCTTACCAAAAACCTGTTGGTAAGAACCAAGTGTGAAGTTAGGCCCTAGAGGTAACATGTTAAACCAAAATTTATATAACCCCTATCCCTAGTATCTTAGAATAAATAAGCGACGCAGATGTTAATCAGATAAAGTTATATCTAGCACAGTGCCCATAAAGTATGTATTCTTTGCTATGAATATCTAAAACAGAGATATCTGTATTAGAGTTATCAGGGAAAGAGTATCTTAATGGAGCTTAAGCTGAGATCTTAAAGATGAGATTCGGTTAACCAGATCAGAAGATAAATGCAAGAGATTTTTAGGCAGATGAAATACTTAGATGGGTCAGCGGAATGTATACTGAATAACGTACATCTCTTCCAGACCTAACCCTCCTATATACTTAGTATTTGACAAGCCAGAAGCAAAGAGTTCAACAAGGAACTCTGTGTCTCTAAGGGATGGATAAACATTTAGACTAAGCGAGCCCAGTTACTTGTATAACTTCATAGAGCAAATGATGCCACCTGACCCTCTAAAAACACCTTGGTCTTTGACAAGAATAGTATAAATCTGTGTTTTATCAGGCAATGTGTTTTGCAGTTATTTGCTACAGGAGCCAGCATTAAATACCCTGACTAATTCATGGAGATTGATTTGTTTATCTCAAAAGTCTTTTCCAGTTGGAAAATTGTGTGATCTAAATTTACCATTTGAATATAGAGATGATTGTACTCTCCGTTACATTGTGTGTTTTATTGAATCTCTCAAACAGAATTGTAAATACTTCATTTTATCTGTTTTGTTTATTCCACTTAATAAATAACTCAGTAAATAGCAGGTAGTTGATAAATGTTTCCTGATTTATCAATCAATTGATCTTTCGTTGGTATAGAGGAATGTTCTTTCTTCACTGCACTATACTGCTTTTCACCTGAAACTCATATTGTTTACTAAAAAAAAAATACATTTATATCTGACACTTCCTGTGCTTGGAAGCTTGGAATAAATTTTTTCCCCTACTTTTCTGAGGTTTATAATGACCAAATCTGCAATTAACATTACTTCCATAAAAGACTGAATGATTGATTATTTTAATAATATTAAATTGCTTTTAGTAGATTGCTAATGACATTAGGATCAGGATATAAACCAAAGCAGCTGGCCATAATTACTGATGTCGTAAACATGTGGCTTTCAGTTGCTCATCTTCCAAATTAAGTATAAAATTTTCTCAACCAAATATTCTTAAAAAATTAATAAATAGTTATAAATTCAAAACTTAATTAGTGTTTGAGACTACATCAAGAATTTTGAGGCGTGTGATTAATTTCTCTCTAATTATATCTAGCTACCCATATTTTGAAAATATACATCTTTCAGAAAACCCAAAGGATTTTATGACTAATAAAAGAACTAATCTTATCAATTAACTGATTTTGGATAATGCTGTCATTTTCATTGAATAACAGAACAAATACAGTCTTTGAGAAATCTATACTCCTACCACATAACAATGCTTTGGTTTGGCTCACAAAATCCATGCTAACAGCTAGCTTGTCCTCTCTACCATAAAGCAAAAAAATAAAAAAAATAAAAGCTAAAATCCACCACTGCTGCCAGAAAAACATTATTTTCTATGTCTTACTTTGAGATAAAGATGGCCAAAAGACACAGATCTAGCCAATAAGATAAATAATCTGGCAATGTTGCATGTCCTTTAAGAGGTACTAAATCAGTTGATATGTGCCATTTAACTTCATGTTTTCCACCCCTTCCTGATTTGACTACAGATATGATACCTGGAGGAAAAATAGCCATCTCATGATTGCGAGGTGATAAACACATGCTAAACGATGGAGCAGAAAGTGTGTGGTGATTGATGGCACTGTGAAGCCACCAAGCCTGTTCGTGGCTACCTTTATTGAAATTTTTATTATGTTGAAAAATAAGGAGTTCTTGTACAGTGCAGCAGAAAAGAATCTGACTAGGATCCATGAGGTTGCGTGTTCAATCCCTGGCCTTGCTCAGTGGGTTACAAATCCGGCATTGCCATGAGCGGTGGTATAGGTCGCAGACTCCGCTCGGATTTGGCATTGCTGTGGAGTAGGCCGGCAGCTACAGCTCCGATTAGACCCCTAGCCTGGGAACCTCAATGTGCCATAGGTGAGACCCTAAAAAGCACACACACACAAAAAGAAAAATAAAACACTTCATTTAAGTCACAGCCTAACATAGTTCTTGACTCTGCAGTTTTTCAAATTCATTTTACATTCTTTAAACAGTACACTTAATGGTTAAAAACATGCCCTCGCAAATCTCATGTATATAGATATTACAAATTTTGTCATCATTAACAGGTAGCTGGATGTACAGCTATATATGCATATTTCTTAGGTTAGAATTTTAGTTGTCAATGATGTGCTTTTAGGAACAATAAAACTCAAGCAAGAGCATCCTATTTTTATAATCACATTATGACATTTTATCCTCTGAAATAGAAGAAAAGCACAGGAAAGAAGGTTGTATACTGGATCTTCTTTCAAAGAAAGTAAAAAAAATAGCAATAGGATGTTGGGAAGCCCTGTCAGGAAGTACATAGATCTTTAAGACAAGTTTCTTCTTGGCAAAAGGAATCACTAAAGGCATAGTAGCTTTCTGCAATTCCTCAGCCTCTGCCTGAGTCTTTATAAATCCAAACAAAATCAACATTTATTTGAAATCACTGATAGCTGTGTAAGACATTGTGCTAGACACTGTGGAGGAAATAAAGATAACTGAGTCTCAATCAATGCCATCACATTGTTTATAATCCAATCTAAAAACACCAGACAAAATAATGTCATTTGGTGAGATAGTTGGGCCTAGATTTCATATACAATCATTTAAAATCTTCCACATAATCTAATATTTAGTACACTGCTGACAAGTATATATGTTTGCATTTAGTAGATTGTGGATAAGTTACTGGGAAGATGAAGAGGTAACAGTTTAAACCAATGATACAAAAGGAGATAAGAATGTGGAAGGGAAAATACTGACTTCAGTTTTATCCATGCGGTGTCCCGGGTTCCAGAGAAGTATGTTTACATTAGTGGCATAGAGAAGCTTGCTCTTCATGCTTGTTTTCAGGAATTCCAGGTAGGATGATATTATTAAGGATGCCTATATTTTTAGAAGGTGCAGTTTCTAACAATAACTACACTGACTGCAGTGTAGTCACAACAATAACTTTATATGCATAATAATTTACAAATATATTTTATACTCATGTTTCCATCTAATTCTCACAATAATTATATAATCATTGGGGCAAAATATATTTATCCCAGGTTTTTAGGTGAGTTAACAAAGAGTGAGAGAATTGAAATTATTTATCTGAGGACAGAATGCTAAATATATGTTGAAGTGGCATGGAACACAAACTTTTTTAATGATTAGCCAGGGATATTTTCACTTTATTATTGATTTTATGAACAAAGAGACAAGCTGAAAGTTTGAGAGAGTGTACATGTTATAAATACTATGCATATACATGTAAAGTATATATATAGATATAAGTGTATGCATATTTCTTTACTTCAGTCAAAATAATATATTTTAAGAGTGCAGAAACAGCAAAGAAAATGTACTTTTTCTATCGACAGATATTAAGAGAATTTTCAATAATATAAAACAATGCCATTAGAATGTTTTTGCTTTGCAGATATACTTATTTAAAAAACATGTAATTATTGATGTTATTTTAAATGAATTAATAAATACTCATATTTTTTCTTTCAATTTCAATTATAGTAAATGTTGACAGATATTTACTCATGAAAGTAAAAGCTCACTGAGGTTCTTAATAATTTTTAATAGTGTAAAGGGGGTCCTGAGACCAAAATATATAAGAACTGTTATGATAAAATTTCAGAAAATTTACATGTAGGTATCACTTTAAAACCTCATAGTACCACTACAAGGGTTGAGAAAAAGTATAGCTGGAGCTCACAGGCTCTACATGCAAGACACCCTTGTTCAAAAGCCAGCATCACAACTTACTAGCTAGGAAATCTAAGCAAGATACTTAACTCCTCAGTGCCTCAGTTTTATCAACACTACAATGGTAATAAAATACGTAACTGAGCAACTCTCAATGAATCCAAGAATCATGCCATAGTGTAGCAAGGGTAAGGTGGTAGAAATAGTCCACCCCAGCTGCAGGCAATGAAAAGATACGCTGTCTGTAGCGAAAAATAAATTAAAAAAAAAACTTAGTAAAAAAGTCAATTTGCTCTTATTATTGCCATGCACCTGCAATTCTAAACACTATCAGTGATGAAATACTCATCCTCCAAAATGGCTTTTGTTATACTAAGTTTGAAGCAATTGCCTGCGCCTTAGATCGATGACTTGAACTGCTATGCAAGTACAGACAACTGTGTAGCTCCTAGATTTGCTGAAGAGCCCCTTGGTTATAGAGCTCCAGTGGCATTAGTGGCTGGGGCCTCTGTTTCAACTGCATCTCAATTCAACCTTCCCTGCTCAATTCCACTGTCTAACAGAAGTTGTTTCTGAGAGCACAAGCCAAAAAATCTTGTGTAACACAAAACTATCTTATGTCAACTTCCTGTTTCCCAGAGAATCTGATGTAAAACAAGTAACTTAGCCGTGATTACAGTTAGTTCCAGCAGCAGAATTCAAACGTTAGCAAGTCTGACTGCAGTGTACCCATAACTGCCTTAATCACTACCTCATTATATAACACAATTGCTTGGTATCCTCTGTTACTACAAATAAAATGATGACCAGTGTTTCAGTGAGGCAGGCAATCCTAGATATTCCCTTTGGCCTGATGTTCAGTCAAGAACTTTTAATCTTGAGTTGTGATGACTTTTATACACCTATAATTGTAATAAAATTCATTAAGCAATGGAAAAAAAAAGAATGGGATTGCTGGGTCAAAAATAAAAACATTAATGAACAAGAAAAAAAAAGAACTTTAATCATTATTGACTATATTAGACTATAACCTATAATTGGAGTCACTGGCCGTAATTAACTTTGAGGGGCAACCTTCCTAACTGGGAAAAATCTCTGAATCGACCATAAAGAAAGGAAGATTAGAATATTGCTCAGGAAGTAAATATTGATATTTTACCTCATCAGCAGAGCACCTTTCCTTAATGTCCCTTTTTTAGCTATGTTCTGAGTGCCAGTTGCCAGATTTCATACTTATTTCCCTGAGGAAATAAGACTTTGCTCTCTTATGGACCCTGACTGTCTACCATATCTCAGTGAGGCCTTTGAGGAGCCTCACGCGGAATACCTGCTTTATTTCTCTTAGTTAAAAGTAACATATTTTCTAATATTTAGGTGGCAAAGGGTTGGAGATTTACCTTTACTTTGTCCAAAACCATAAAGAAGTAAAGTTAATACACATAATCACTTCCTAACACAGCTTTCATCTTATTTCCTCACAGCACTTGTCACTACCTGCTATTGTTTCAAATTAATTTGCTAAATTATTTATTTCTTTTTTTGCTCCATTAATGTAAACTTCATGAGAGTAAGGACATATTCCATCTTCTTTAAGCTACTAGAACAATGCATGACACATGGTTCATGATCAATAAATGCTTGTTCAATGATGCATAAATGGAAAGTAAGGAATATATCACAAATTTTGAGGAACCCGAAACCTCATGGTTCCTAGTCGGATTCATTAACCACTGAGCCACGACGGGAACTCCCGTGTTAATGCCTTTTCATAAGTTCTTTTTACCTAAACATGGATATACCTTACTAACTGCCTTACAAAATATCTGCCTGTTTTAAAGAATATTTAGAATAGTGTCTCTTTAAAGTACTCATTTTCATATGATCCTGAGGACCTCATTGCAAAGACAATAACTGAAGCATCCTGTTTGTTGATGAGTACACTGGTGAGAAGACCTTTAACTTCAGTGGTGGTAGGTTCAGGAAATAATTTAGAAATTATAATATGATTTGAATATTTAGATAACTACAATTACAATGACAATAAAAATGAACTTCTAAAAATATATGAATATAAATCTAAGTAAAAGTAGGAAAATGAAGGTAAGAGAGAAAAGAACTTAATTTGGTGTAATATTAAAGTAAAAAGGTATCTTGACTATCCATATATTCTTCCCAGTGAGTATCATGTCTAAAATACCAAAAAATGTGTGGAACATGGGCTCTGCCCTCGAGGGGCATATTTCAGTTCTTCAGGAGAAAACAGCCGCTGCCATGGAAGAAATAAACGAGCCAGGGTCCTAGAGTCAGGAATTTTCTATTTGACCCACCTTCAACTTTCATAGACAATATCAACTTTTAATAAACTAGAGACTTAAGGATGTTTTCAGAAGCTATTTTCTTTCTTTCTTTCTTTTTGTCTTTTTGCCTTATCTAGGGCCGCACCTGCGGCATATGGAGGTTCCCAGGCTAAGGGTCTAATTGGAGCTATAGCCGCCGGCCTACACCACAGCCACAGCAACGCCAGATCTGAGCCGCGTCTGTGATCTACACCACAGCTCAAAGCAACGCTGGATCCTTAACCCACTGAGCGAGGCCAGGGATTGAACCCGCATCCTCATGGTTTCTAGTCGGATTCTTTAAGCACTGAGCCACGACAGGAACTCCTCAAAGTAGATGAAGAGAAAATTTGTTCACTCAGACCTCTGTCTCTGAGGAGTGATTTATGGAAAAGCCATTTCTACCCAAGTGACTAGCCCTGAACTGAACTTAGAAGCTGAGTACTAACCATCCCTGAGAGGTGGTGCTAAGAGCCAGGAAGAATTCATGATAGGAAAAAGGCAAGGAGAGACAGTATAATGGTGGGACATACATTTTTAGTAGGAATATTGTGAAATGGCTTTATTTTCTTAAACACATAGTCACTCCTCACTACCAAATAATAGTGAAAACTCTTCGCATAAAGATAAGATCTCAATAAGTCTATGGGCATATTATTTGTTTACCTTTGCAAATTCTAAATCTACTATAAAGTAATATATTAATTTATAAAGTAATATATTAATTATAACACTCTCATAAATATCTATATAAAATATCTGTGAGTCAATATAATTTTAGAGTAATAAAATTAATTTGAGTAATATTTTAAGGATTTAAAATATTACAACTATATATATAAACAGATTCCAATACACTGACCTCTATCTTATTTAGTATTAGAAAAGCAATATTGAATAGTGAATAAGAATGTCATCTATGCAACTGGCACCCTGGTTTCAATTTCCAACTGAGTCAGTAACAGCTGTATTAATCTGAGTGAGTTAATTTACTTATATCTGAATTAAGTTCCTTATCTACAGTGGGATGTGAATAGTGCTAATTATCTCATACGTTTGGTGTGAGGATTTAAAAAGCGTATTATAATAATATATGTAATATATATTATAATACAGAAAATTATAATTATATTCTAAGGATTTTTTTTCTTTTTAAGGCTGCACCTATAGCATATGGAAGTTTCCTGGCTTGGGGTCAAATGGGAGCTACAGCTGTCACCCTATGCCACAGTCATGGCTACACCAGACCTGAGCCACAACTGCCACATGTGTGACTTAGGCCACATCTTGGGGCAGCAACAGATCCATAACCTACTGAGCAGGCTGGGAATTGAACCCATATCCCCACAGATACTATGTCCAGTTCTTAACCTGCTGAGTCACAACAGGAACTCCTAATTTAGAATATCTTTAGATAGATAGATGATAGATAGATGGATAGATAGATAGATAGATAGATAGATAGATAGATAAAGAGATATCTTAGGAGTTGTGGCTCAGTGGTTAATGAATCCGACTAGGAACCATGAGGTTGTGGGTTCGATTCTTGGCCTCGCTCAGTGGGTTAAGGATCCGGCATTGCTGTGAGCTGTGGTGTAGGTTGCAGCTGTAGCTCGGATCCTGCATTGATGTGGCTGTGGCATAGGCCAGTGGCTACAGCTCCCATTAAACCCCTAGCCTGGGAACCTCCACATGCCACGGGTGCAGCCCTAGTAAAAGGCAAAAAGACAAAAAAAAAAACAAAAACAGACAGATATCTTAGAATATCTTATACTATATATCTTAGAATATTACTTGATGCATTTAAATACTTGCTATCATTATTTAATAATGTGCTGTAATTAGATGGACACATATTCATCTGGAATTTTTTTTTTACTGTTTTATGGAAATACACTGTAATTTTGTTCAATAAATCAGGATTATTCCAGTCCCTCTTGTCTTTGTTTTCAGCGATTTGAAAGGTACCACAGACTGATCTCTTGGCTAATGATTTTAAATATCAGCTATGTCCTAATGAAGCCAAATTTAAATCTCAAAGATATTATAAACACAAAACAAATACATAGGCCAATGGAACAGAACTGAGGGCCCAAAAATAAATCTACACAACTAATATTTAACAAGGGAGTCAAGAATACTTAGTGGAAAGAGGAGAGCCTCTTTAATAAATGGTGCTGGAAAAACTAGATATTCTCATGCAAAAGAAAGAATGTGGCCGCCTATCTTTCCTCACTTAAAAAAATTATCCTGAAATGCATTAAAGACTTAAATATAAGACCTGTTACTGCAATACTATGAAAAGAAAGTGTAGAGAAAAAAATTCCTTGAAATTGGCCTTGGTAATGATTTTTTGAATTTGATGCCAAAACCATAAGCAACAAAGGCACAAAATGAAATAGCGGGACTACATCAATTCTGCAAAGCAAAAGAAAACAATCGACAATATGCAAAAAGACAACCTATGGAATGAAAGAAAATGTTTGCAAAACATCAATCTGATAAGGGATTAATATCCAAAAAATATATGGAGAGTTCATACAGCTCTATAGCAAAAAAATAAAAAATTAAAAAAATATAAAAAAATGGGCAGCAGGCTTGGATAGACATTTTTCTAAAGAGGAAATACAAATGGCCAACAAGTAAATGAAAAGGTGTTCAATATCACTAATCATCAGAGAAATATATATCAAAACCCAGATGAGATATCAACTCACACCTGTAAGAATGACTGTCATCAAAAAGGCAAGAGATTAAAAAGGAATAAGAAAAGACAAGAGTTAAATGCTGACAAGGATGGGGAGAATAGAGCCCCTGGTGTACTGTTGGTAGAAATGTAAAGTAGTGTAGCCACTATTGAAAACTTGTGAGGGTTCCTCAAAAAATTAAAAATAGAACCACCAAAATAATTAAAAATAGCAACCCTATTTCTAGGTATATATCAAAAGGAAATGAAATCTCTATCTCAAAGAGCTATCTGCACTCTCAAGTTGATCGCAACTTTATTTGGGATAGCCAAGATATGGAAAAAATTTAAGGTGTCCATCGGACATAGATAAAGAGAATGTGACATATATATCACACTTAGTCATTAAAAATAGGAAATCATGCCATTGCAACAAACACGGATGGACTGGGAAGGCACTATGCCAAATGAAATGTCAGAGAAAGACAAACATTGTACAATCTCACTTACATGTAAAATATAAATACTGAACTCAGAAACAGAGGATAGGAAGGTGTTTGCAAGGGCTGAGGGCTAGGGGAAATGGGGGAGATGTTGGCCAGAGGATACAAAATTTCAGTTATAAGATGAACAAGTTCTGGGTATCTAAGGTACAGAATGGTGACTTTAGTTAATTATATTGTATTATATACTTGAAAACTGCTATGAGAGTAGAGTTTTAAAATTCTCTCCATAAAATAACAACAAAATGATAATTATATGAGTGAAGGTTATGTTAACTAACCTTATTTTGGTAAACATTTTAATATATATCTATCAAATATCACATTGTATCTTAAACTCACACACTGTTACATGTCAATTACATCTCAATAAAGACAGAAAAAAGGAAAAATAAAAGGGTACATAAGTGAAAAAAAAAATCACCAGTGCCAAACTTTTTCAGAAAGTTCAAATTAAATATTCACTTGCCAGTTTGATATGTACACTTGAGCAGGCATCTCAAAATTAACACATCTACAAACGAACTGAATATCTGTACTTTGTAACTTTTTTCCTTTCAGTAGTTCTGTCTCCTTCACTGGCACCACCATCTACCCAATTGGTCAGATCCAATATAGACTCGTCATTTATCTTTTCTTTCACATCTCAAATCCAGCCAAGCCATCAGTAAAATCTCATTTGCTCTACATTCAAAATATCTTATATTCTAGATCTATGCATCTCACCTTTCTCTGCTACCACTCTGGTATAAGTAATTAGCACTTCATACCTAGGCCACTCAGATCAGTCCTGCATCCCTCTTTTTCCACATATAGCCTCATTCAGTCTCCTTTCCAATAGCAGTTTGAATATTTAATAAAAAATTAGACAATGCGACATCACAGCTAAAAACTCTCCACTAGCTTCCTATTTAACTCAGAATAAAATCTATTCTATAAAAACCTAGCTGATATGAACCAAAGCCCCTTTCCTACTTCACTTATTCAATTTCTCCTTCCCATTCACTGGGTTCCAGCCACATCCTGATATTCTTGGTACATGTTCATGCTCCCAGCTCACTCATAGTCTTTGAATTTGCTCTTCTCTTTGTCTAGAACACTTTTCTCCTAACTATATGAGTACCCGACTCAATCTTTTACTTCAAGGCTTGATTAAAACATCAATCCCTAAGAGAATTCTTCCCAACTACAAAACGGTACACTTCTCATCTCTCAATCACCTTATTTTAGTTATCTTCATAACACTTACTATTAATGGCATCTTTAATATTTATTTGCTTAATATTCATCTCAGTAGAGTATAAATTAAACTCTGTGAGGGCAGGGGTATTATCTATTTTATTTACTTCAATGTCCCCATGCCTAGTTAAATTTCTGGAAAATAAATATTTACTCAATGAATAAATAAATGATTGGTCAATTCAAGTTTCTTAAGATCATCACAACACTAAATGTGGTTTACTGAAGTGGTGGTAGTGATTGTTTTAATAATAATAATAAAAAAACCTGAAAACTTATGACTCATAACCTCTACTAGTCAGGATTTGTTTTCCTGTAGTTCTAAAATTATCTAACCATGCTGGTCGGCGGCAAGATGGCGGAGGAGTAAGAGGTCGTGCTCACCCTCTCCCACAAATACATCAAAAAACGCATCTAAATATAAAACACGTTGGACAAATCATCATCTGAATGCTGATCAATTTAAACCTCCAAAAACTGCAAGAAACCCTTGAAATAACTGGGTAGAACAAGTGAAGAAAAAAAAAAAAAGGTGAGAGAGAAAAGCAATTAGGACTGTAACCAGCACTCCAGGGAGGGAGCTGTGAAAAAGAAAAGTTTCCTGGGAAGAAACCTAAACAACGATCAGTGGATCAACGACCATCGGAACTAGAGGGACATCAAAGCCTGAGAAAAACGCAGCAGCTGGATTGAGACAGGAAAATCGGAGTTAGAGACCTGAATACCGGCGCAGACACCACAGCCTGAGGCGCCGGG
>PVHT021183519.1:8812876-8842113 GCA_004024745.2 Catagonus wagneri
CTTATAACTGGAGTCTAAAACACTACACAAATGAACATCTCAACAGAAAAGAAAATCACGAACTTGGGGAACAGACTTGTGGTTGCCAAGGGGACGGGGGAGGGGTGGGGGAAGGGTGGGAGGGAGTGGGGATAACTATTGCTTTAATGATGGAATAGCAAGGAGCTCCAACTGTAATGCACGGGGAACTATATCTAATTACATTTGACAAATCCATATATGTACATGTAACCGGGTCACCACGTGGTGCAGTTGGAAAATCTGACAGAAATCTGTAAACCAGCTATAATGCAAAAATAAAAAATAAATAAATAAATAAATAAAATTATCTAACCATGAAATACTCAACTGATTTGTGAATACAAATCAAGATGAATTGATTTATTTACTATACTCAATACATTTTCCCTAGAGCAGTTAAATGAAAATTAATTACTGAAAGCAGTTTTAAAAGAGGGAAAAAAGAACCATAAAGGGCTGTGTTTTTTTAGTTTATTACTGATGTAAGCATAAACCTTTAGGTGTTAATAAATTATTTTTTATAATTGGTAAATTAATTTTTAATGCCCATAATATTTATAAATCTTTAAATTTTCTGACTTTTTGTCATCATTAGCAGTTTTTTAGTGGGACCATTAGCTGCCAAAATAAGCATTCTTTTGGGAGTTCCTATCATGGCTCAGTGAAAGCGAATCTGACTAGTAACCATAAGGACACAGGTTCCACCCCTGGCCTCACTCAGTAGGTTAAGGATCTGGAGTTGCCATGAGCTGTGGTGTGGTCACAGATGCGGCTTGGATCTGGCATTGCTATGTCTGTGGCTTGGCAGCCGATTCGAAAAATCAGAAACAAAAAACAACAAAAAAATCCTTCTGAGTAGGATCAAGAAAATGTTTAAAATGTCTTCTTCCTATATAGGGTATATAAAGCCACAGGATTTCCAAACAAGTTTTGTAATTTGATTTACAATCTTTGATGATGTATCCCTTGAAAAGCAATATGGTGAAAGGGGTGGTGAGAAGAAAACACACACACACACACACACACACACACACACACACACACACACACACTCAAGTGTATACCTTGATTTTATCCATAATTGTCACAGTACATAAATAGCACAGAGAGGGAATAAGATAATGTAATAAGATAGATGAGAGATTAGGAAAGTATCATCACTCTTATGATTTTATTCGTCTTCCTCAGCAGGCAGAGAGGAAAATTTCATCTCTTTATCTTCAGTTCAATAAAGCAAACTTTGAATGATGTCACCATGAATGAAAATGATTTCATGGAAGTCATTATAAGATGTGTTGAAGAATATCCCAAGGGAAAACAAAGACAGGAAGATTGTTTTATTGAATGACAGAAGATGCATATAAATATTCTACACAAGGATATTCCCATGTGAGATACAGAATCTAATTTAGGATTTGCAACTCTTTCATCAAAGCATCAGGTTTGTGATCTTGGAAAGTCATTTACCTCAAAGGCATGACAAATCATAGCTCCAGGTTTTCAGACAACTAGGAATGGACTTCGCATATCTCCATTCTCTCATTTTTACACATAAATCCTATTGAATAAGTGTCCAAGAAGTTTAAAATATTGTGATATGACCTTGTATAACTTATTTGACAAGGGACTGACTAATAAAATAATCTTTAATAGAGCTGTAATTTCTTATGGCATTTTATTGGCAATTACTGTAATCTAATAGATGTTTTACAGCTCAACCAATTCTCTTGGGAAATTTATGTAACATATGAGAAAAATAGGTATTGAAAAAAAGAGTGCAGAAGTGATACACTCTCAAATTAGATCATATTTATATGCTAAAGAAATGATTTCATTGTGTTTTACTTAAGAGAAAAGGTCTTATTTTTAAGATTTCTCAAACAATGGTTAAAAGAAGCTTAATTGATAAACTCTTCAAAGGGATCAGATTCTAAACATTTACAGGTAGTTTTAAAAAGGAAAAGACAAAAAGTCTTATACCAAGAAACGTTCTGAAGTGGTCTATCATTATTAGCTTAAAATTCACTGTCAAAACATTAGTCATATGTTTGCTATTAATGTCAAATTAACAAGTGCTTTCATGTGGAAATCTCGGATTTTTGCCCGATACTGCCTTCCAAGACAATGCTCCAAAAAAAAAGGGGTGATTGGAGGGTAGTGGTTAATAAGACATGTCTAATCATTCTTTAATTATCGTTTAAAATAAGTGGCACTCAAACAGAAAACATGAAAAAGAATAGATTAAAATAGAGCTATTGTTCACATATGATAGACAGTTTTCTCCCTTTATTTAAAAGCCAACCCATAGCAGATAGGCAAGGACCCAATTAATTGGATAAAAGAAACATTTACTTAAATTCTTAGAAAGGAATCTAAGACATAATGGTCAAATGATTAGTTTTTAAGTGCCCTTTGAATAAATGAGTAAAAATAAAATAAAAACCTTTCATTGTCCTATTTACTTCCTCTCATTTATTCATGTTTATAATTTTGTCTTATTTTATATCTTTAAAAGCATGTTTAAATAAGTGTGATTGCTGTTAAATATTTCAATGCTATACTGGTTTAGCAGTTATAGGGTGGTTTAATGGAAAAAGTATATTACTTTAAGTTGTGGGATTCAGATCTAAATCTCAATTATCTTTTCTCATAAAAGATATTTTATTCTTTTCTTAAATTTCATTTTTTAAAATTGTCACTCATTTTAAATCATGGCTATACCACTTATTAACTATGTTCTTTGGAACATATAAGTTTTCTAGTCTCAGATTCCTCATTTGTGAAGTACTGAAAACTGACACCCATTTTAAATCTTTGTTGTTAAGTAATTTATGCAGAAATGTTTATCCAATATGATGACAGAAGCATAGGAAGCACGGTAAATATGGGTTGAATCTGAAAAACTGTGTATCGGCATTAAAATATTCAGCTCATTGGGCTAGGAAAATTAACTTTTTAAGCTACTATAAAAATTTGCAGGCATGGACATAGAACCTCTTCCAGTAATCATGAGACAGTTTAAAATAGAAAATGGGTTAGAAAGCTAGACAACAGGAAAAAATGATCTCCTGGCTTCTTCAGAGGGGAAGAAATGAATCCTATAAACTACTGCTAGATGAATTTAATACCTCTCAAAATCAAGAGTCTAGAATGGATTAATAGATGCTTTGCGAGAATTTATGACAAGTGATGGTCAAGAGCCAATGGGTAGTCACAGAATACACTCATTTCATAAGCGCTTCTTTCATCTATTTCACAAACTACTACACAACTAGACCATGAAGGTGTTTGATTTTATCAAACATTTGGCAAAGTATTTACTAACATATTTTGTGACACTGATCTAGTGCATCAAATCAATGGTATGATCAGCTGGATTTCTAGCTCATTCCAGAATCATACCAGAAAAAAGCTAATTAATCGGACTATGCCTAGAGGGACAGTAGACACTAGTTTACAGCAGATCTTTGTGTTTTAGTCTAATTATAGTTAACACTTTTAAAATTGACGGTTCAAATAAAGAAATGGAACTCCTTACTAGTTAATGCATTTTACTCAAAAAACCTCTTTGGCATAAGATAGGAAGTGGATGTCAAGTAAAGCCAATCAGATTCAATCTTGCAGGCTGGGAGAGCATGAAAAAAACAGAATAAGATTCAAAATAATTTTCAAAAGGTAGAATGATGGCCCTCAAATAATTAGATCAAAAATACAATACATAAATGCAATGTTTCCACTGGAGTTTAAAATGTCAGTTTTACCAAATATGTGCATAAGACATATGATTATTTGCTTGGCAATGGAATTTAGAAAATAAAGTAATGGCAGTTTTAAAAAATAGTTAAATGGATAATGTGTCAATACACTTATGCTCATGAAAAATAAAAATTTGCCATAAAAGTGTCCCTTTGTCATTCTGTATCTACCTCACCCCAGTTTCTCAGGAAACTTTTTTCATCAGATTGTGCGCATTTTTTTAACCCTTTTAATGCATTTATATTTGTGGAAAGTGTATCGTTTTCTTCTGTTTTTTTTTCTTATTTTATAAATTACATAAACAGAGTATAATCATTAGCACCTCTAGCAGTTATATAGTCTGGGCATATATGTATAACCTAATACTGAAAAGTTTCAAATCAAGCTAATAAAGAGTTACATAAAAGTATTTTCTATGCTCCAGTCTTGAAAATATATCTTTATTATGATAAAATAAAGGTATGGTTAAAGCTACAGTTTTAATATGACCAAAAGTTGAAAAATTTCAAAGATGATGACATTTTTTGTCTTTATTTAGGGCCATACCCACGGCATATGGAGGTTCCCTATACCGCAGCCGCATCTGCAACCTATACCACAGCTCACAGCAACGCTGCATCCTTAACCCACTGAGAGAGGCCAGGCATAGAACCTGTGTCCTCATGAATGCTAGTCAGATTAGCTTCTGCTGAGCCACCATGGGAATACCAAAGATGATCAAATTTATTTAAGATTCTATGTGTTTGAGTTTTTGCTGAATGGCTAAAGATGTTTGGATAAGTAATAAAGGCATGCATAATTTATTGTTACATAGTTATCCCATAAAAATTATTTTTCTTCCTTTCATTTTGGCAAAATCGTTATGTATACAGGAATAATGAGGAATCTCATTGATTTTGGTTCTTCTGACAGTATTACATAAAAAATTAAAATTTAATTGTGATAGCATTTGAAATGTATACAATTTAACATTATTTTATAACATACGTTAACTAAAATTTAAAATAGTAAGTGTTTTAAAAATGTTTTGTAAAATGTCATTTTCCTTTGAAAGTATTCATAATTATTTAAGAAAAATAGAATACACATAATAATTAAAATTCTTAATTTTAAAATTATTTTACAATTTTGTCTAAAATAATTTTTCAATAAAGCTGATTTTAAAAATTAAATCACTAAAATTTCTTCACACTTTATTTAGAAATAATTTTAAATTTATAAATCAGTTCCAATTTTTTTTAAATTTGTTTAGGGCTGCACCTGCGACATATGGAAGTTCCCAGCCTAGAGGCTAGGGGTCAAGTCGGAGCTACAGCTGCCAGCCTACACCACAGCCACAGCAGCACCAGATCCAAGCCGCATTTGCAGCCTACACTGCAGCTCATGGCAATGCCAGATCCTTAACCCACTGAGCGTGGCAGGGGATCGAACCCTCATTTCTCATGGATACTAGTTGGATTCATTACCACTGAGCACAACGGGAGCTCCTTAACTGCAAAATAAAAAGCAGTGTAAAGGACTCTGACATATGTTGTACACAACATTTTACAAAATTTTTTTTTGTCTTTTTGCCTTTATCTAGACTGTCTCACTCCCACTTTTTTCTATGCAAACATGTATGCACACACACCCACACACATTTTTTTTTCTGGGCAGTTTGTGGGTAGGTTAACTTTCACAACAAATCTATAATATAGAGAGTACACTTATCATTGTCATTTTACAGATGAGATAGCCAAGGCGTGGAGAGAATAAGTAACTTGCCTAAGGTTATGGAGACAGTACGTTATAGAACCAAAAATCCAAACTTAGTTCAAAAGTTTGTATTTTAATCCGTAACAATATAGAGAATTATAAAGTTTTAAGGGAAAATTTTGGGAGTTAATGGAAGCAGAAAACAGAAAAACTTTAGTATTTGCAAATCACTTGATGAATTTCTAAAAGGACTACACATCCTTCTTGCATCAGGAATTCTGTATGGAAAGTCAGAAAAATGTCTTCAAAAAAGCATCATTTAACTATTTATAACTGAGTAGTTCTACTTGATTAATATAGCCCTGGTAGCTGAAAAAATATGTCCTATTCTATAAGATCAAGTTGGCCAAATTTGTTAATGGTGCTTTATTGGCATTGATTGACTGCCTCATTTCTTCTTCAGATAGTTTTGCATGAGTAATTGTAGGTCACTCCTTGTAAAGCGGATGAATTTGTACACTGCACATTAATCAACAATCACTCCTGCTTTGAAAAATAGTGAAACAGATGGCAATAGCAATAGTACAAGTGACTAACTTTTGCCTCAGCAGTCTGGATGGATGCTCAATCAAAAAAATTAGTTTATTGTTGTGATGATTTATTTTAGCTTCCAAGAGCCGTCTCCAAGTAGCAGTCCAAAGAATAAGACCTTCTGAAATATCTCTAGGCTTTTTTCCCCCTACAATTGCAACAGCGAAATGATGTCTTTCCTACTACATGTTAAAAGCCAAATGCCTTCATAGGCTATTTTCCACTGCTATTCATTTTTCAATGACTTTGAGGGTATAGGCTGCAATTTCTGCTTAATGCCACTTGTTTATAAATGACTTTGGTAAACATCACTGCTATATTTCTAATTCACACTTTAATCTGAGTTTATTGAAAGTTCATGCCCTAGGCTAGCCTGAACAATTATTTGGTATTTCTTTAAGAATCATAGAATCAGCTCTATAAAAACTTGTGTTCACAGTTACTCCCTGTCTTGTTTTTCTTGGAAGTTAACTGGAGGAAAATAAGACATATACTAATTTGACATGATCCTTGTAGTAAGCAGAGTGAGATGGGAAAGTAGGGTATCTAATTCCCTTGGGTGTATTTACTCTTTCATATAAGTGTTGGCTTTTAAGTAAAAAATAAAATATATTTTTATAAAAATCAGAGGAAAAGATCACAGTAAAAAATGTCAAAGTTGGAACTTCTAGAAGAGATAAGAGTGATGATACCAAGTATTCCAGACTGATGAGAAGGAAGATACACTGTATGCCCACAAAAGATGAAACAACACTAACACTAAGTCAGCAAACATGTTAGAAATAAGGGGGACCATTGCTAGATGAGGGCGATTTTTTTTTAAATTTAATAATAATTATTTTCTCTCAAATACCATATCAACTTTGTAGCACCTCTGCCCTTGGAAACTTAAAAAAAAATAAACAGATTAAATGTAGTGATTGATATCCAAGTGTGCAGGTGAGGAGACCAGATGGACCTTGGTCCTTTCCAATTACATATTTCTATGGTGATAGGAAATCCCAAATTCCAATCTTGCCTTGGCATATTTGGTTGGATTTTGACAAGAAAGCAGCTGGTGTTTGTGGCTGTGTTATGAAACTTCAATCACCAGTTGGGCTAACTGCAGTAAAATATGAAGAAAAACATTCTGGTTTGGTAATTTTCATTTAACCAGTTCTCCTAAATTTTATATACTTCAGTTTGAACTGGGTAATTGAGCTCTTGTTTTATTCACAGTCATTTAATACCAATATCAGCAAAATCTGGAAATCTGCACGGATTGGGTAGAGGAGAATCTGAGGACATGCACACAATCACATTTTAGCAGAAGTGAAATCGAGCAGGTAGTAGGTAGTATCTAGCAGATAAAGTCATTAGAACAACTTGGAGGAGGTCCCTACAACCAAAGGAACGAGTCTAACACTGAAGTAAAACACAAGAGCAAAGTCTATATGAAAAGCTAACAAACTGAACTCCAATCAGGCATCAACATCAAATTAGATGACCAGAAAGTAGCAGGGGCATAACCACGAAACAGAGACTTCAGTGCCTGATCTTGGAAGTGAGGAAAGCAAGACAGAAATTTAAACCTAATAGGATCAAAGTAATAGGTGGGACACCAAGAATGAGACTGACATAGAACAAGTTTCAAATCCAGCTTCCAAAAGTTGGCTAAACTGTATTCAATGACAATGATATAAAGAAAGTGAAAGCCCATTCTTCGGTAGGATACTGTCAGGGCAGGAAGAGAGTGGTTATGCAGAGTCCCTTAAATTACTTCTTCTTGAGTCTATTACGGGTCCTAGGAATTAGAATTGGCTTAAATTACAGGTGAAGGTCAAGGAAGTCCAACTGAGAGAAAGATTTGGGACCTTGTAGGTCTAATAAAAATCTTAGAGAGGAATGAGGTTACCTCAGGTGCACTCACTTGAAGACTGACAATGCTGTGGGATAAGGTAAAGATGAGAAACTTTGAGCCAGAGTAACAAGTAAGATTACGACTCCAGACTCAGCTGTGGCTGCCAAACAGAAGAAATTTGCAGTCATTTGAATGCAGCAGGATAAGAATAGTAGAGAACTAATTTGTTTAGCCACTGTTCCAGTTTATATCCCATCTTTGGCAGACAGAAGTGCCTAATTGCTATAGAAGTGGCCTATGATACTACTGCAGGGGTTTTTCTGAGATGTTTTTCTCTGAAATATTTCATAAGTGTGAATATGAGCTTTAAGACCAGAGATAGATTTAAATATGTATCTATATTATATGTACATATACATTATATTCTACCTTCTGCACCCTTGTATTTAAGATTTATTGTTATTTTTAATTTTTACACCCATACCTGTGGCATATGGAAGTTCTGCCACACCATGGCAACACTGGATCGAAGCCACTGGCAATGCTGGATGCAAGCAGCATCTGCCATCTACACTGCAGTTTACAGCAATGCTGGATCCTTAACCCACTGAGTGAGGCCAGGGATCAAACTTGCATCCTTACAGAGACAACGTCAAGTTCTTAACCTGCTGAGCCACAATGGGAACTTCAAGAATTATTTTTGAATCATTAAATTTCACAGGTGGCAATCAGTAAAAGTCAGCCAAAAGTCTATGACAATGACATGCTTCAGGAATGAAAAAGATACATTTCCATTAAATTAATTATTTTGGAGATCTGCCTGCACATGGGGTCATAACTTTCCAACCCATTTTAACAGGATTAACTAATAAAATCAAATGAGTGTTAACTTAGGTAACAAGGATCTGCAATTTGGATTTTTTCCAAAGGAAACAGAAAAAAATCCTATTACAAATAATTCCCCTATATCAGATCATTCTTTCCAATTTAATTTACTTTTCATATATGATGTCATGTCCTGAAAAAAATGGAGCTAATAGTAGAAATCAATTTTATATTCAGTAAGGGTTTCCTATTGGTCAAACATCTTATACAAATCAATAAATATGTATGTACAATAAAGACTACATTGATATTGCTTATGTGTGCAGTTGTCGTAGTTACTCTCTGTGAAAGAGTTGAATTGCCAAGGTACAATGTCCTAAGAATTATTAATGATATGTTACTTTTCCAACCTCAGAGAACCTACTCATTTGATGATCATTAAAACTGTTTCAGTTACCACCATACCATACCATTTTATCTATTTGATAACATTATTGGAAAGAGAGTTATAAAGGGTATAGCAAATATCTCTAAATCATAGTAATTTCTCCTTTCTTTAGAGTTAATTATAAATTGTTGTTTTATAAAGATTAACATAATTTAAGGATAATTGTTTTCCTGACTTATAAAGTATCAGATCACTTTGAAAAGTCACTGTATTTTTTTCAGAGAACTATATGTATATACATATATATATATATATGTGCATTTATATATTTCTATGAATGTCTATATCTCAATATTTCAGTTCCTTAACTTTTAGAGATCTAAAAATTCTAAAGAAAGGTTTGGAATGATTTCAAGAGAAAAGACACATGGATATTATGTGGCCTAGGACAAAATAATTATGCTGCAGTATTTAATCGTGTCAAATATTCATGCTAAAGATCTAGTTTTAGACTAATGAACAATTGAGAGTACACTGCCATTGTTTTATCGGAGTCTTATTATAAAATGAGGCCAGAGTATTTTTCAAGACAGACTGAAGACTTTGACACTCTACTCTTTAGTAAGACTTCCTTTCATGGCACTACTCCCACACATTTAAAATGTATTTTTTATGCCTTTGGACTATAAAGAACAGCTTTAATTATTCTGAAATATGAAGGTGAGAAGTTAAGACATATGCATTTAGAAAACAATAACAAAAAATAAATAACCTTCTAATGACAAAAGAGAGACTTTTACTTTCTCAGATGGCATACACTGTTTCTGGAAGATTTGACATTCTTCCAATGGAATTTCCAGTGACGCAGAATTTTCCTACTATATCTAAATATTTAATTAAATAAGGAAGTTTATTCTAAACAAACACAGATGTTTACAGTTCTGCTTGACTGACAACATTTCTCTTTGCCAAACATTATTGTTTGGAGAATCATTAAAGGTCTGACTAGAAACAACTCTACATTAAAAGAAGAGCATTACAATTTAGTTTGCAGTAATTAAATCACTTGATAGCAAGTGGGGCTGAACTGGAGCATGAAAAATTTTTTTCCAAAGCTGCTACACAGCTCATAAGTGAGCTTGGATGTCAGTATATGTTTTCCAAATAAATTAGGTATCCCTTTGCATATGCACTTAGTTGACTTTAGAAAAGCAATCTAATTCACTGCTAGACAGAAAACAACCTATAAGAAATAGGTTCCTGACCCAGTGAGATGAAAAGTACTCAGATAAACAAATTTAAGCAGGTTTCCTTATTTCAGCAACATTTTATAATATAGTCATGCCTTGCGAGTTACCTGGAGATGAACATGTTCCCCAAAATTACTACTAAATCTTCCCCCATAATGTTTCATGGTATTGGTGGTTTGTGGGACTCACATCTGGATGTGTTTTTCTGAAGTGTTATTCAGGTAGTAAATCTAGTCTACCTCTGACTTTTTGGGATTGATCAACCTCATTCCTCACTTCCCCAGACACAAATAGACTCATAAAAGAAACTATCTGAAGAGTTTGCTTTCTAGGCAGATTCTTCCTATGTGTCTACTTCCCACTTTAGCTTGTACTTGTTACCCCAGCTTTGGACTCCATAAACTTGTTATAATACCAGAATGGGCAAGATAAGTGGAGGAACCTCTTTTCTCTTTTCTCCACCACCAGCTCTCTAAAGTAATTTGGTATGCACACTTGTTCAGCTCCTTACCCTCCCCAGTTCTCTAAGAGAGTATTACCTATGTGAGCCCAGTTTAGGGTTTTTATAACACAGAATAAAAATAATTGATAGAGGCAGAGGAGAGATAGTGGATAAGAGATCAATAATAATAAATACCATACTCTTGGCTTTTCTGGAACAGCTACTGTTTGTCAAGAATATGGTAATAAATGAAATAGAAAGAAAATGAACAGAAGCAAGAACGTCAGTGAAGCCATTGTGATTATTAACAATAATCATAAAGGAAGTCAGGAGGAAAAGAGATAGAAAAGCCTTGCTGACTGAAGAGGCACAATGGGATACAGTATGTAGGAATAGCTTGAATAAAGCCTTTGGAACCACTACTGGATGAAAGACAATTTAGGGGGAGAGTAAAGGTAATTTTGAAAAGTATCCACAGATTGAATTAAGATGGTGGAATAGAAGGACTAGAGCTCAACTTCTCTTCCAAAAAATAGCAAAACTACAACCAAATGCCGAGCAACCTTCAACCAAATGGACTGGAAACTTCTAAAAAAGATATTCTACTCCAGAAGACAAAGAGGAGACCACAACAAGATGTAGGAGGGGTTATTATGTGATAGAAGCAACCCCATACCTCCCGGGTGGGAAGGCCCACAGACTGGA
Organism: Catagonus wagneri; assembly: GCA_004024745.2. Classification (NCBI taxonomy): domain Eukaryota; kingdom Metazoa; phylum Chordata; class Mammalia; order Artiodactyla; family Tayassuidae; genus Catagonus; species Catagonus wagneri. Next base: position 8,824,390 of record PVHT021183519.1, read on the forward strand.
AAGTAACTGTATCTCAGAGACTCAGCTACAGGACTGAGAGTTCTGAGCCCCACGTCAAATCCCCATGCCTGGGGATCGGGCACAGGGAGAAAGAGCCCCTGGAGCATCTGGCATTGAAGGCCAGTGGGGCTTGTGTACAGTAGCTCCACAGGACTGGGGGAAACAGAGACCCTATTCTGGAAAGGCACACACAGAATTTCATGTGAACTGGGTTCCAGGGCAACACAAAGTTTCCATAGGAATACGGGTGGAACCTGACTGCAATTCCTGGAGGATCTCCTGGGAAAACAGGGGTGACTATGGCTTGTTGTGGGGGAAGGGCATTGGAAGTGATGCTCTCGGGAACATTCATCAACCTGCATTTCTCTGGAGGTGGCCATTTTTGGGAAAATCTGGTCCTTCCCATCAGCACTGAGAAGCCCCAAGCCAAACAATAATCCAGATGGGACCACAGCCCCACCTATCAATAAACAGGCTGCCTAAAGACCCCTCAGGTACACAGCCAGCCTCCAATCTCATCCAGAGACAAAGCCCCACCCATCAGAGGGAGAGGAATCATCCCCACCTACCAGTGTGCAAGGACAAGTCCCTTCCATTGGGAAGCCTAGAGTAAGCCCCCCATAGCAACTTTAGCCACAAGGGAGGCAAACACCGGAACTAAGAGAGGCTACAGCTCTACTGTCTGCAACAAAGGCCACCACACCAAAAACCCACAAAAATGAAAAGACAGAAAACTATAACTCAGATAAGGGAGAAAGAGAAAAGCCCAGAAAAACAGCTCAGTGATGAGCAGATTATCAGCCTCTCAGAAAAAGACTTTAGACTGTTGATGCTGAAGATGATGCAAGGCATTGGAAATAAACTGGAGGCAAAGATTGATAATTCACAGGAAACACTGAGCAAAGAAATACAAGATACAACAATTAAACAAGAAGAAATTCAAAATACAATAACTGAAATAAAAAATTCATTAGAAGCAGCCAAAAGTAGAATACAGGAGGCAGAAGAATGAATCAGCGAGGTTGAGGACAGATTAGTGGAAATCACCAATGCAGAACAGAAAAGAGATTAAAGATAGAAACGAAGTGAGGAGAGTCTCAAAGAACTCTGGGATAATGTTAAACGTACCAACATCCATATTATAGGGGTGCCAGAGGGAGAAGAGAGAGAGAAGGGGACAGAAAAAATATTCAAGGAGATAATAGCCGAAAACATCCCTAATATGGGAAAGGAACCACTCACTCAAATCAAGGAAGCGCAATGAGTACCATAAAAAATAAACCCAAGGAGGAACACCCCAAGACACATATTAATCAAAATGACCAAAATTAAAGACAAAGAGAAAATATTGAAAGCAGCTAGGTAAAAGAAACAAATGACATACAAGGGAACCCCAATAAGGTTATCAGCAGATTTTTCAGCTGAAACTCTGCAGACTAGAAGGGAGTGGCATGATATACTTAAGGTGATGAAAGGAAAAAACTTCCAACCAAGATTACTTTACCCAGCAAGGCTCTCAATAAGATTTGAGGGAGAGATCAAAACCTTTACAGATAAGCAAAAGCTAAGAGATTTCTGCAACACTAAACCAGCTTTACAACAAATCCTAAAGGAACTTCTCTAGGCAGAAAAGAAAAGGCCACAACCAGAAACAAAAACACCACAAATGACAAGGCCCACCAATAAAAGCATATATGCAGTAAAGATACTAAATCATCCATGCACAGTTATGCTTTCAAAATCAGAAATCAGGAGAAGAGAGCACAAATGCAGATCACTGGAGATGCACATGCAACTAAGCAATCAACAACTTAAAACAATCTCATTTATATATAGACTCCTATATCAAAACTTTAGGGTAACTGCAAACCAAAAATCTACAATTGATATGCAAACAAATAAGAAAAATCAACTCAAATACAACATTAAATATAGCCATCTTGTGAGAGGATACAAGAGAATAAGGGAAGAAAAAAAGAGCAACAAAAACCCCAAACAGTTAATACAATGGCAATAAGAACATACATATCAATAATTACCTTAAATGTTAATGGACTGAATGCCCCAACCAAAAGACATAGAGTAGCCGAATGGATACAAAAACAAGAACCATATATATGCTGTCTTCAAGAGACCCATTTCACTTCTAGGGACACATACAAATTGGAAGTGAGAGGATGGAAGAAAATATTCCATGCAAATGGGAATCAAAAGAAAGATGGAGTAGCAATACTCCTATCAGACAAAATAGATTTTAAAATGAAGAACATTTTAAGAGACAAGGAAGGACACTACATAATGATCAAAGAATCAATCCAAGAAGAAGATATAACCATTTTAAATATCTATGCACCCAATATAGGTTCACCACAATATATAAGGCAATTGCTAACAAACTTAAAAGGAGAAATCAACAATAACACCATCATAGTGGGGGAATTTAACCCACCACTTACAGCAATGGACAGGTCATCCAGGCAGTAAATCAGTAAGGAAACACATGCCCTGAATGAAGCATTAGATCAGATGGACTTAATAGATATTTATAGGACATTCCTTCCAAAAGCAACAGAATACACATTCTTCTCGAGTTCAAATGGAACATTCTCTAAGATTGATCACATCCTGGGCTACAAATCAAGACTCAATAACTTTAAGAAAATTGAAATCATATCAAACATCTTTTCTGAAGATAACGCTATACAATTGGAAGTCAACAACAAGAAAAAAATGGCAAAAAATACAAACACATGGAGACTAAACAACACGCTACTAAATAAGCAATGGATCACTGAGGAAATCAAAGAGGAAATTAAAAACTACCTAGGAGCAAATGACAACAAAGACACGACATCCCAAAACCTCTGGGATGCAGCAAAAGCAGTTCTAAAAGGAAAGATTATAGCAATAAAAGCCTACCTCAGGAAACAAGAAAAAGCTTAAATAAACAACCTAGCTTTACATCTAAAGCAGCTAGATGGGGAAGAACAGACAAGACCTAAAGTTAGTAGAAGAAAAGAAATCATAAAGATCAGTGCAGAAATGAATGAAATAGAAACAAAGAAAACCATAGAAAAGGTCAATGAAATTAAAAGCTGGTTCTTTGAAAAGATCAACAAAATCGATAAACCCTTAGCCAGACTTATCAAGAAAAAAAGAGAGAGGACACAAAAAAGTAAAATTAGAAATGAAAAAGGAGAAGTAACAACAGACATCACAGAATACAGAGGATCATAAGAGACTACTATATGCAACTATATGGCAATAAAATGGAAAACCTAGAAGAAAAGGGCACATTCTTAGAAAAGTACAATCTTCCAAGACTAAACCAAGATGAAATAGAAAACATGAATAGACCAATCATAAGTTCTGAAATTGAAACTGTGATTAAAAAACTTCCAACAAACAAAAGTCCAGGACCAGATGGTTTCACAGGTGAATTCTATCAAATATTTAGAGAAGAACTAACACCTATCCTTCTGAAACTCTTCCAAAAAATTACAGAGGAAGGGACACTCCCAAACCCGGTTTTGGTTTCAGGGCAACCATCACCCTGATACCAAAACCAGGCAAAGATGCCACAAAAAAAGAAAATTACAGGCCAATCTCACTGATGAACACAGATGCAAAAATTCTCAACAAAATACTAGTCAACCGAATCCAACAATACATTAAAAGGATTGTACATCATGATCAAGTGGGATTTATCCCAGGGCTGCAAGGATTCTTCAATATCTGCAAATCAATCAGTGTGATACACCACATTAACAAACTGAAGAATAAAAATCATATGATCCTCTCAATAGATGCAGAAAGAGCCTTTGACAAAATCCAACACCCATTTCTGATAAAAACCCTTCAGGTAGTGGGTATAGCGGGAACCTACCTCAACATAATAAAGGTCATCTATGACAAACCCAGATCTCACATCAGTCTCAATGGTGAAAAGCTGAAAGAATTCCCGCTGAGATCAGGAATAAGACAGGGATGTCCACTCTCGCCACTACTATTCAACATAGTTCTGGAAGTCCCAGCTACAGCAATCAGAGAAGAAAAAGAAATAAAAGGAATCCAGATTGGAAAGGAAGAAGTCAAACTCTCACTATTTAGATGACATGATACTATACCTAGAGAATCCTAAAGACTCTACCAGAAAACTGTTAGAGCTCATCAATGAATTTGGCAAAGTTGCAGCATACAAAATTAATACACAGAAATCAACTGCATTTCTATATACCAACAATGAAAGATCAGAAAGAGAAATTAGGGAAGTATTCACATTTACCATCACATCAAAAATAATCAAGTACTTAGGAATAAACCTACCTAAAAAGACAAAAGACCTGTACTCTGAAATCTATAAGACACTGATGAAAGAAATCAAGGATGACACAAACAGATGTAAAGACATACCGTGCTCTTGGATTGAAAAAGTCAATATTATCAAAATGACTATACTATCCAAGGCAATCTACACATTCAATGCAATCCGTATCAAATTACCATGGACCTTTTTCACAGAACTAGAACAAAATATTTTAAAGTTTGTTTGGAAGCACAAGAAACCCAGAATAGCCAAAGACATCCTGAAAAAGAAAAATGGAGCTGGAGGAATCAGGCTCCCTGACTTCAGACTCTACTACAAAGCTACAGTCATCAAAACCACATGGTACTGGCACAAAGACAGAAATATAGATCAGTGGAACAGGATAGAAAGCCCAGAATTAAACCCACGCATCTATAGTCAACTAATCTATGACAAAGGAGGAAAGAATATACGTTGGACAAAAGACAGCCTGTTCAATAAGTGGTGCTGGGAAAACTGGACAGCCACATGTAAAAAAATGAAACTAGAACACTTCCTAACACAAAAATATGCACAAAAATAAACTCAAAATGGATTAAAGATCTAGATATAAGGCAAGATACTATCAAACTCTTAGAGGAAAAATTAGGCCAAACACTCTCTGACATAAATGATAGTAACATCTTCTCATATCCATCTGTCAGAGTAAGAACAATAAAAAGAAAAATAAACAAATGGGACTTAATTAAACTTCAAAGTTTCTGCACAGCAAAGGAAACCCTAAACAAAATGAAAAGACAACCCACAGAATGGGAGAAAATATTTGCAAATGAATCAACTGACAAGGGATTAATCTCCAAATTTTACAAACACCTCCTATAGCCCAATACCAAAAAAACAAACAACCCCATCAAAAATTGGGCAGAAGACCTAGGCAGACAATTCTCCAAAGAAGACATGCAGATGGCAAATAAACACATGAAATGATGTTCAACATCACTCATTATTAGAGAAATGCAAATCAAATCCACTATGAGGTATCACCTTACACCAGCCAGAATGACTATCATCAAAAAGTCTACATACTTGGTGGGGATGCAAATTGATACAACCACTGTGGAAAACAGTATGGAAATTGCTCAGAAAACTAAAAATAGAATTACCATTTGATCCACAGTCCCACTCCTGGGCATCTATCCAGAGGAAACCATGACTGGAAAAGACACAATGAACACAATGTTTCCATGACCTGGCTATTGCATAGAGGGCTGCAATGAACACTCTGCATAGCCAGGGCATGGAAACAACCTAAATACCCCCCCCAACAGAGGAGTGGACAGGGAAGATGTGGTACATACACACAATGGAATATTACTCAGCCATTAAAAGGAACGAATTAACAACAGTTGTAGCAACATGGATGGACCTAGAAATTATCATGCGAAGTGAAACCAGTCAGACAATTAGAAAGCAACATCCAATGCTACTGCTTACATGTAGAAACTAAAAAGACACAATGAACTTTTTTGCAGAACAGACAATGACTCACAGACTTTGAACAATCTGGGGGGTGGGGGGATGCACTGAGGGTTTGGGATGGAAATGCTATCATATTGAGTTGTGATGATTTTTGTACACCTATAATTGTAATAAAATTCATTAAGCAATTGAAAAAAAAGAAAAGTATCCACTTCATTCTGATTTAAATCTCTTTTAACTGTCTAAGTAAAAACTTGAATGACTTGTTAATTAATTTAGTTATTGGGATATGTTTCCATGAATGAATATAACTTATACAAGGACAATGAGGTACTTTGAGTTAAGTTTAGGTTGCACTGGCTTCTTCCACAGGCAGACCTTCTGGACTTACAGCTCAGTTTTTTGGATTTTAGTTTCTTCGCAGTTGTTTTCTCAGTATTAGCTGATTTGAATGAGAAATTTCCATAGCATTCCTAAGCTTGTCATTACAAAAAAGATCAGACCTTAGCTCTGAGTTTTTTCTTTCCATCATCCTCTCCTATCCTTAGTAAGTGGGACAGGGCACTTTGTTAATACTTTCCACTAAGTTCTACTTAGAAATAACAAAGCTCTCATACAGTGCTAAAGAACTGGCTTATCTGTTGGTCCAATTTGCAACCAATTCTGTTTTGTTGGTCTTGCTTGTTAATTCATGTCCTCTCCGTGTCTTTGGTTTTAAGACCAAACAACTGAAAACTGAAATGATAATTTCTTTGTAGTAGACACTCAAGAAGTCCACAATTCAGCGGGGCTAGGAAAATTAAACTACTTAGACTTCTATCTATGACTATTCAGAGCCAAAGAAGTGAGAAGAAAGAGAAATTAGAAAAAGAGAGCTCAGAAGCTGTGAGAGTCTGAGTTAGGCATCAGAACAAAGTACAGAAGCAAGAATATTTTTATATGCATAGTAAGAACTTTGCCCTGATAGTCAATAGAATGAAGGGAGCCATGAAGTAGGCAGAAGACAGAGTAATGACACGTATGGAATTTCCCTTTACGCAACTAAGGCTTAGAAGATTCGTATCCACATCTTACTGGGCTGGAAATTTGTACCATCTCTGGAAAACTCTCAATCACACTGCAACTACACAAGGTTCAAATGCCAATTTTCAAGACCTAAAAAGATATATTTTTATTGTTATAATTTCCTCTCCTCTTAATTTCCCCCAAGCTAAGAAAGTTACTCTATCTCTAACATTCCTTATCAAATATTTGCACTCATTAATTATCTGATCATGACATGTCTCTACCTGTGCAACAATGCCTCTCACCTCTACCTACCCTGTGACTTGGCAGCATGCCTCACATTGTTTGCTTTGCTTCAGCTTGCTTGGCAAGAAAGCACACAACAGGTTCTCCTATTTATATATACATCCATGTCCTTTTTGTTATTTTCTATGATTTTTCTAATTGTTAATCCAATTCATTAACCATTTTTCTCCCATTAAGAGGTTTAAAATAATTTATACATACATTATAAAGGGATTCACATTCAGCCATGCTAATACATATAAGATCACACAATATTATATTTTTCCTCTACTGCTTTTTAAGTACTAAACTTTAAATCTTTTGTATTTAATATGTTCAAGTCTTATGACAATTTAAACTTTTTGCATTTAATATGTGCAAATATTATGATGATTACTCCATTGCTTTTATTATTAAACTTCTAATTACTTTTTCCTGCATAGTGAAAATTGTGTCTCATAATGATGTTAGATGACATTTTGAAGAGAGCTACTGCTTTTTTAAAAACAGTATTAGCTTTTTAATATAACATCCCATTAAAGCCCTCATTTAAGTTCCTATCAATCTATCATATATGATCTATGTTTCATATTTTGTTTGGACTTTTTAACTTTCACAATTGAAAGTTTCTTTAATAACACAAAAAAATCACTAAGTTTCCTTCGTAGAAAAACTGATGAGATTTTTCTTCTCTCGTTCTATACTAGAATAAATCTATACCTCAAGTGTTTAAGCAGTGGCTTTCAAACTGTACCCAAACTCTGCCCTCATTCAAGTATACCTGGGAGAGAAGGATAGAGACAGAGAGTTCTAGAACATAATGTTGAATCAACCAGAGACACTCCACATCTCTGCTGGACTTTTGAAAGAAGGAATATAAATATATATACATTGCTATTTTAAACAACCCAACAATAACATTATAGAGCCTTATTTGTATTTGTAATCTTTCCTCTTTGTAAAAAATGGCACTACTCAGTGGTGACTGAAATCGCTATACAGTTTATGGTATCTTCTAGCATTCATCATTTAGTATTTTATGTCTCTTCACTCAGTCATTGAAAACTAAAATCCTGCTACCTTTTATATAATTTTAATATGCATGGTAAATCTTGTTTCTTTAGTCCTTAGTTAAGTAAGTCAAATCAGGTATTTACATGTTTTCATTGACTTTCCCTTAATAAAACATGTATTTAATTTCTCAAAATTCCATAAAAATTTAGATTTGAATTGATGATTATGTTAATCATTAAGGAAACAGCAAGTCTTTTATCACCTTGCTGCTCTCCTTAAATTAGGCAGTTGTTATAAAAAAGAAAAAGAATCTCACTCATGGAAGTGAGAGAAAACATTTTTTAAAACTGTTGCTCATTGCTAGGCACACACACCTTCTCAGTATTAGTATCACTGAGTCATCATCATAATCATGATCAATCATCCTCTCATCCTTAAAGCCATGATTATTATCTTTAAAACTCTTTCTAGATGTAGCATTCAACAAATCTATAAGCAATTATTATTATTATTATTATTTGCCTTTTTTGTCATCTTTAGTGCCGCACCCGCGGCAGTGGAGGTTCCCAGGCTAGGGGTCTAATCGGAGCTGCAGCCACTGGCCTACACTGCAGCCACAGCAACGCAGGATCCGAGCCACGTCTGAGACCTACACCACAGCTCACGGCAACGCCGAATTGTTAACCCACTGAGCAAGGCCAGGGATCGAACCCGCAACCTCATGGAACCTAGTCGGATTCGTTAATCACTGCGCCACGACGGGAACTCCTATAAGTAATTATTAAAAGAGATTCCCATATTACTTTTTAACTAAATTTTTTATTTGGAATAATTTTAGGCTTGTGGAAAAGAGAATACAGAGCGTTCTTATATACACTTCAACCAGCCCCACCAATTAAGTTTAATGGTCTAAATAATTTTGTCATCAATATTTAAACTTGATATTTATTTTTATCAAATAAATCATGTTTAGATACCTCTGAGATGCACATGCAAATCAGTTTTTTTGAATAGCACAGTAGCCTAAACCAAAAAACAATAAAGCAAATGTTGATTATTTCCTGACATAGCATTGTAATGAAGTGTACTTTGTAAATCTGAAAAATCACAAATTAAAACTGGGTTATTTAATGACAGCCTGCATATATTTATAGCTAATTATTTACCCCATAAATGAAAGAAGAAAAGGGAAAAAAAACTTTTTACTATAGAGCAAGAATCTTGAATAAACTTAAAATATTTTTAACCTAGTTTTTAGTATTCTGGAACATGTTGTCAAGGGAAGTTGCCAAATCTATTTTTAAGGATTTTTTTCTTTAATAAAGCATACACTTTCTTGGAGATCTAAAGTGCAATGGTACCAGAAAATGAAAATAGATTCAAAGCATTCTTTGACTTTCTAATAATTTTTAAACGCTGCAATGGCTTCCATTGGTCCAAATAAACTGAGATGAAGGATCACCCCTGTAATGTCAATAGCATTATAGCACTAGCGTTATAGCATTACTAAGTTTATTTTCATGATTTGGTGTAATTAACTTCTAATACAATAATTATATATAGCATATAGATTTGAATCACTATCCAAAGCAAGAGTTGTCCAAACATTTGTCTATGAGGAACTGCCTAGAAATGACTAATTCATTTCACAAAGAGCAAGAAGAACTTTTTGATTCAAACATTTTTCACACCCTGTGGACTTGGGCCAAATGAAAGCTCTCTATCTCTCACAGGTTACAGTGTTCAAACACTTTGCTGTGTCTTAAAAACTGAAGTTTAGCCTCTCTTTTTCAATAGCTCTTGGGATGTTTCTACAGTGCTAAGTTGGCTGGCATGTGACATTTATGGGAACAACTGCTATTAGAGAATAAAAGCTATTATGGTTGAAGGAAGAATCACTGATAGAATATAATTAAATTTCCCTCTGGTCCCTGCAGGCTCTACACTGGACCACATATCGACATCTACACCTGACTTAGCAGCATGGAGTTGTACGTTTGCTAGTTTTCATTTCTTTCCATGTGCTGGCCTCTGATCCTGACTTTATAGTTATTCAGAAACCATACTTTTAAAATTTACTTCTAAGTAACAAGAAACTATCAGAAAAACAATTACCTCAATTTGTATAGAACTCCAGACTCATTTCACCTGTCACGCTTCTCTAGGATATGAATCTATCAATCATAAGTGTCTTTCTGGGTATAATCCAGGCCATTACAAGTGTGTAATGGGTATAATCCAGGCCATTACAAGCTGCCTTTTACTAACCTATGGGCACATTTTAAGTTGTTTGCTTAGTTTCAATCCCTTTTTTATTTTTGCTAGCAGAGCACCCTCTATTCCCAGGAATACAATAGAAAAATAAAATTGAAGTTGATAACCAACAACAACAAAAAATGAGTAAGTTTTATTAAGAAGCAACTATATTGGATGTTCTAAATTTAAATGAAAAATCAAGATGAATATGATAGCTAATGGAAGGATTGATATCATAAGTTGAATTGACAAAGTATTCAATCTAAAAAACAAAGTAATAAGACAGTCTGGAGGGTGGGGGATGCACTGTGGGTTTGGGACACAAAATCTATCAAATTGACTTGTGATGATTTATGTACACCTATAATTGAAATAAAATTCATTAAGTTAAAAAAGATGAAGTAAATATCTGCATGGGGCTGAACTCTAAAGTTTCTGGAGGAAGACGTTTTTAACTTCTGTGAATATAGAAAATGTCTAAGGAACTTGTTAAAAATTCAGATTCTTGAGACTCAGCTTCTACATATCATGAAATAGAGTACTGATAAACAAAGAGAAACTTACTCAACATTACAACTAATTAAAACACTACAACTTACATAATCAATGAAATACTAACTTTGCCTATCAAACAGGCAAGTTATGGGCAAAAAAGAAAATCTTACTTATTGATCTGTGAAGAACAGATCAATATTATTTTTTTAAAGACACATGAGCAACATTTATTAGAATATTTCAAGAAGTTTAAAGTTGTTACCATAATAAATCTACTATTAAAATTTAGTATAAATTTGTGTTCAAAATACATATACAATGATGTCTATTTTGCACATTTTTGGACAAATAGCACAAATTTCGAACGAATGTCTCATAATATACTAAATAAATTATAACATCCAGGCAATATACTATTATGTACTTATAAAATCTCCTGCCACAGTGATAACACCAGATCCCAATGTGCTGCAACACAAAAGAACTCCCCTGACAAATAATTTAAGAAAGAATGATGTGCAACTGGTGGACAGAAAACTGTATAATTTGTATATATTATTGTATAAGTGTATTTCTCGCAATATAATTGGCCAATACATGTCAAAATCCTAGAGAAGGGCTTGTTGAGTAAATTTCCTAAAAATAAAACTCAAGGAGATAGTCAGAGATTTAGACAAATACTGTTTGGACACACTGAACGCAAAGACATTATGAGAGTGAATAGTAAAAATGAATGCAAATGTCCAACATAAAACTAATAATTGAAAATGTGACAGGGTATCCATTTGGTTGTGTGTTATATAGCCATTAAATATTTACCAGTTTCCTTTGCTGTACAAAAGCTTTTGAGTTTAATTAGGTTCCGTTGGTTTATTTTTTACTTTATTGTCATTATTCTAGGAGGTGGAACAAATAAGATATCAATGTGATTTATGTCAAAGATTGTTCTACCTGTTTCCCTCTAGAAGTTTTATAGTGCCTGGCCTCATATATAGGTCTTTAATCCCTTTTGAGTTTATTTTTGTGCATGGTGTTACAGTGTTGTAATTTCACCCTTTTCCATGTACTTTTCCATTTTTCCCAGCACCATTTATTAAAGAGACTATCTTTCTTCCACTGTGTGTTCTTGCACGTTTGTCATAGATTAGTTGACCATAGTTGCTAGGGTTTACTTCTGGGCTTCCTATCCTGTTCCATTGATCTATATTTCTGTTTTCATGCCAGTACATTTTTGTTTTGATAGCTGATACTTTGTGGTATTGTCTGAGGTCAGTGAGCCTGGGTCTTCCATTTCTGCTTTTCTTTTTCAATATTGCTTTGGCTATTTGAGGTCTCTTGTATTTTCATACAAATTTTAAAATATTCTGTTCTAGTTCTGTAAGAATGTCCTTGGTAATTTGCATTGAATCTGTAGATTGCCTAGGGTGGTATAATCATTAAAACAACAAAAAGCCAACCAAAGAACTGGAGAAAATCTTTGCAAATGATGCAACAGACAGGGCCTAATCTCCAAAATGTACAAACAATTCATACAACTCAACAAAAACAACAACAACAAGAAAAAAAATTGAAAAATGGGCAGAAGACCTAAATAGAATTTCTCCAAAGAAGACATATGGATAGGCAATAGGCACATTAAAAAAAAAATGTTCAACATCACTAAATATTCAAATCAAAACTACAATGATGCATCACCTCACGCCAGTCAGAACGGCCATCACTAACAAGTCAACAAATAACAAATACTGAAGAGGGTGTGGAGAAAAGTGTACCCTCCTTCACTGTAGGTGGGAATGTAAATTGGTACAACTACTACGGAAAACAGTATGGAGGTATCGCAGAACACTAGATACAGAACTACCATATGATCTGGCAATCCCACTCCTGGTCATGTATCCATACAAACTATTCATTCAAAAAGATATATGCACCTATGTTCATTGCAGCACTCTTCACAATAGAAGACATGGAAACAACCTAAATGCTCATAAACAAATAAATGGATTAGGAAGATGTGATATATATATATATACAGACATAGATATATGATGGAATACTACTCAGTCATAAAAAAGGCAAACTAAAGTCATTTGCAGCAAGATGGATAGAACTAGAGATTCTCATACTAAGCGAAATAAGCCAGAAAGAATAAGACAAATAGCATACGATATCACTTATCTGTGGAATCTAAAATATGGCACAGGAGTTCCCATCACGGCATAGCAGAAATGAATCCGACTAGGAACCATGAGGTTGCAGGTTCAATCCCTGGCCTTGCTCAGTGGGTTAAGGATCTGGCATTGCCACGAGCTGTGGTGTAGTTTGCAGACACAGCTCAGATCCCATGTTGCTGTGGCTGTGGTATAGGCCAGCAACTGCAGTTCCAATTTGACTACTGTCCCCAGAACTTCCATATGCTGCAGGAATGGCCCTAAAAAGACAAGAAACAAACAAAAATAAAAATAATACAGACTAAAAGTTTTCAATAGAATGGAAATGCCCAGAATGTAACATTTAGTGTACACATCACTATATACAAAATTTTATATAAATATAATCTCAATGAATATATGAGAAGAGAAAAATAATTGAAAACTTTACTAGTAAAGATAAAAGGCAAAACACTAAGAGTGATCGTTTTAGAAGTGACATTACAGGTAATTTTTTTCATGTTTCTTTCTAATTTTCTGTACTTTCTGAGTTTCCTATGATGAACATGTATTACTTTTCTAGCTCATGTATAATTTTTCTCGTAAGTAACAATAAAGTAAAACAATCACCTAGTGGTAGAGACCAGGGGTAAGGACTATTTTAAGACAGAGCACAAGTTACATATTGATGTACTGTTCAAAATATGGGGCAAAGAGAAAATATTACACTCTTTAAATGAGTATATATAGCAAGGAATTATGTGTTCAAATAACTCTACCTGTTCTCCAAGATCCAATATAACTCCCAGTATAATTCTTTCTAAACTATACCAGCCCCAGTTGATATAAACTTTTTCATTAATTCAAATAATTAATGCCTATATTTATAGACTAGCAAGGGATTAAACACTATCTTGTGTTATTTACATATCTATGAAAGGGCTAACTACATTATTGCTTCTAAAATACTTTCAAATTTATTTATATAGCAATTACTAAATGTCCATTTCTGGAATGTTAATGAGAAATGGATCCTGGTCAGCATCTACTTCTGAGGGTGACTCTTAGCCACCGTGTATTCCTTTTTAAGACATTTTTAAGATGATCTTGTGATTTGGATCATTGCTGTACTCTCACATCTTACCTTAATAAACATTTTCAGAGTTACATTTCATCTGGTAATGTGATACATAAATGAATAGGACACGTTTATATTATTTAATCTATAGTTTTAATCTCTGTTAGAGATAATGAAATAAGAGTGTCTAAGCAATATCATTTCTCTTTTTCTCTGATTACAATGTAGATAGAATAAGCGAGTCATGGTTTACATGCTCCATTTTTCTGAAATCCAGCCATCTCTTATCTTGCTGTCTACTATGTCTGAGAGTGTTTGTCATCATTACCACAACAAAGCAGCAGAATAGATGAGTCAAGACAAAGAGAGTTATTATTTTAAGGATACAGCTTGGAAATTGCACACAATTCCTCTCAAATCTTATTGGCTACATGTGTGTTGTCCAGTACAGTAGCCCCTAGCCACATGTGGCTACTGAGGATGTGAAATATAGCCCAATATCAAATTAAGATATGTTGTAAGTTTAAAATACACTTGTCTTTCAGAGTTCCCTCTGTGGCACTGTGGGTTAAGGATCTGGTATTTTCTCTGTTGGTGGCTAGGGTTGCTGCTGAGGCAGAGGTTTATTCTCTGGTCTGGCAACTTCCATATGCCATGGGCATGGCAAAAATAAATAAATAAATAAATAAATAAATACTATGGACTTTGAAGACTTAATACGAAAAAACATGAGTTCCCATTGTGGTGCAGCAGAAAGGAATCTGACTAGTAACCATAAGGTTGCATGTTTGATCCCTGGCCTCGCTCAGTGGGTTAAGGATCCAGTGTTGCCATGAGCTGTGGTGTATTTTGCAGACACAGCTCGGATCCTGTGTTGCTATGGCTGTGGTGTAAGCTGGCCTCTGTAGCTCTGATTCAAGCTATAGCCTGGGAACCTCCAGATGCCGTAGGTGCGGCCCTAAAAAGCAAAAAAAAAAAAAAAAAAGGACTTGGTATAAAAAATAATGTAAAATGCATCATTAGTATTTTTTACATTGCTTTCATGTTATTATGATACTATTTTGGATATGTTAGGTTAAAACATCTTTAAAATTACTCTCATGCATTTTTTATTTCAAAAATATAGATAATAGAAAATTAAAATAATATACATGGTTTGTATATGTCTATTATATGTCTATTGGCATACAATGGGCTAGACATTTGCCATATGAACAAATTTACTTTCAAGAGAGTCAGAAAATCAATTTTGAAAATTCATGTGTCCTTTGAAATCCAGGGGTTTGCTACTATGACATAGAAGAGAATAATGAGGAGGGGAGTGCAGTGTCTTCCACATGGAATTTCCTTTCAGGAAACACAGATTTATTGCAAAGAAGAAATAGGTTCATTCTTTATAAGTGCTTTGCATTTCCACAAGTGAGTGAGTCAATGAGTTCCCTTTGTTCCAGACTATCTTTTCAAAGATGTTTGTATAGTGAATAGCCTTAGATGATACATGTCTTGCTTGATAGCGAAGGACAGGCAGACATGCTTTCTGCCTGCCCATTTTAAAAGAATCACCATTCTTAAGCTCAGGGTTTATCTCCTGTAATGCAACCCATTACAAGCACAGGTACCAGTTGGCCCTGTGGAGTTTAGAGATCAGGGAACAGTGTAAAAATAGTAATACTCTGACTATTGCTATTGCTCAAATAATGTGTTCTTTGTCTCTGATTGAGGAGTCTTGTGACTTCCAGCAGCATCTAGGAAAATACGGCAGACCGTCTTTTAGCTTCAAGTAGGGTAAAACTCAGATTCTTTACAGTTCTTGGTAAGTGTGTATCTAGAAATTGTCCTTTGTACTTCATGTAACTTCAACAAAAATGTCTAATATCTAATAAGCGTATAAATATTAGAAACACAGTTTTAGAATTTCGGCATTTCTACCACACATGATCATGGTATAATGTTACAGAAGTGATTTAACTTCTTTGTACCCCATTTTCCCATTCAGAATAAAATTCTAACTCATAGATTCATCATGAATATTGTATGAGATAAATTTGTATAAGATGACAAGATGAGTGCCAGGCAAAGGTTTTTCACTCAATAAGTGTTATCATTACCAGTTGGATGAGAAATTATGGCAAAATACAAGAAATATAAAACTGCATTGAGCAAATCTGACAGCAGTTAGTTTTATAGGGTTAATCACACATGGTTGGCATTGTGAAAAAAAAAGATTATTTTTATTGAATATAACAATATTACTGCTTTGGAATGTGATACACAGCCCAGGAAACTGACATATGGCAAAACACTTGGAAGTCCCTAATTATATTTGAGAGGAATTTCTGTTAACTTGAGACTTTCTTCCAGAAATGTTGAGATTTATCAACTGAGGGTTAAAGATTGGATTTAAAGAAAGAAACATCATTAGTCTTTCTGTGCAGTTAGACTACTAACAAAGTATAGTTTGAGTCTCCTGCTTTTCTTTATGTCCTCTAAGTTCCTTGGAAATTGCTTCCAACATGTGACTTTACTTGCCATGATTGCTGGTGGCTAATGGATTACTGGCTCTTTCATTTGGATCTAATTTCTCATCAGATAATTAGTGCTTGTGATACGATTCTTTGAACAAGGATTCACAAGATTTTTCTAGACTGTAATCTCACTGAATGGAAGGGCCAAAACTTTTTTACCTTTCTATTTTTGGCATTTCCCTACACTGCTTGGCACATAGAAGGAACTCCATCTCATTGAATCAGGAAATGAAAGTTCTAATTGTTGAGTCAGAGTCTATAGGTAAAAGAAATGCTGATTATGTTACATGAAAAAGAAAGCATTTTTGAAAGTCTTGTGGATTAACCTGAAGAGATACTTGGTAAAAAGGTATGAAGCAAAAGATGAAGTGAAAGTACTGTATAAGGCTTCCTTGGGTTGTCAGTGGTGAACAGAATACATATGTTTCTGACTTATATAAAACTTGAACCTGACACTTTAGCTTATTGATGATCACTAAATCATCAATATTTTGGGGGGGCAGCTTGTCCTGTGACAAAATTCCCTGATGGATCTAAGAAGAGTTGTTGATTTTCAGTCTATTCAACTTTTCCTTGTTGTGAGAATGAGAATGACTTCCAACTTCTTTTCATGTCAGACCAGAAACCAGAAGTCTGCAAAACATCTTTCTGGGAGTCAATTATTTCTCATTATCAGTGAAGTGGCTATCAAGATCACTGATATATATGTTCTTCTCTCTCTCTCTGGCACTCAGATTATATTTTCCATCCTTTCTTGCAGTAGGTTTGGCCACTTGAATGATTTATGTCCCAGTGAGTATGAAGACAAGTGGCCTGGCCCATAAAAGTCTTTTGCACCAAGCCCTGATTTGAGGATTTAGAGTCATATAGAAGATGGCGGAATAGAAGGACTGGAGCTCAACTTCTCTCCTGAAAAACAGCAAAACTACAACCAAATGCCGAGCAGCCTTCAACCAACTGGACTGTAAACTTCCAAAAAAGATATTCTACTCCAGAAGACAAAGAGGAGACCATATCAAGAGGTAGGAGGGGCGATTACGCGATAGAAGCAACCCCATACCTCCCGGGTGGGAAGCCCCACAGACTGGAAAGTAACTGCATCACAGAGACTTACCTACAGGACTGAGAGTT
>PVHT021183519.1:8843113-8887175 GCA_004024745.2 Catagonus wagneri
ACCTAGAAGCAAATGACAACAAAGACATGACACTCCAAAACCTCTGGGATTCAGCAAAAGCAGCGCTAAGAGGAAAGTATATAGCAATACAAGCCAACCTCAGGAAACAAGAAAAAGCTCAAATAAACAACCTAATTTTACATCCAAAGCAGCTAGAGAGGGAAGAAGCCAGGTCATGGAAACAACCTAAATGCCCACCAACAGAGGAGTGGATAGGGAACATATGGTACATACACATAATGGAATATTACTCAGCCATTAAAAGGAACGGAATAACATTTATAGCAACATGGATGAACCTAGAAATTATCATTTGAAGTGGAACCAGTCAGACGATTAGACAGCAACACCCAATGCTACCACTTACATGTGGAAACTAAAGAGACACAATGAACTTCTTTGAAGGACAGACAATGACTCACAGATTTTGGAAAACCTTGGTTTTTCAAATAAGACAATCTGGGGGGTGGGGGCATGCACTGTGGGTTTGGGACACAAAATCTATCGTATTGACTTATGATCTTTGTACACCTATAACTGAAATAAAATTCATTGTTAATATGGAAAAAAAAAGTAGAGTCATATAGAGCCACAAGAATGAAGAAACCAGGGTACCTTGATGGCTTTGGAATCAAGATCCGTCTAAATTTTCCTCTTCCACACAACCCACGTGGAACTGTGACATAAGCAAGGAATGAAACTTCTTCATGTTAAAGTACTAAAATACTGGGATCTTTTGTTACAGTAGCCTACAACTGATTAATACAGTTCAGAGAGGAGGAATCTCCTAAGAGGAGAAAGAAGACAAAGAAAAGGGAAACTATAGTTTGGCTGAGATTTGAATCTCTTGGTACAAAGAGCTTATGAAAACTTTATGCTGGGAAACTAACACAATTGTGCTATTCACACACAAAGCTTCCTATGTGAGCCTGAATCCTTAAGTGAGAATACCGAGATCATAGTCCTTGAACCTTTCCAGCCTTATGCACAAGTCCCATCTCCCTCCAAAATCTGGCTTTTAGTTTACAACCCAATGATTATGAATTTCTCATAGCTCTTCATTCATAATATATATTCAAAATAGTGCATTATTTCACATCTGTCTTTTACAATGTTAATCCCTCTACTTGGAATGTCCTTTCTCTTAGATGCTGAACTTTTATTCATGCATCCTTTAAGAGTCAGCTTGGGTGTGTCTAAGAACCCTCTCTAATCTTCCTAAGGCTGGGGTAAAGATAGAAAAATGTTTTTTTGAAGTGAACTGAGCACATTTCACCTCATTTTTGATATGGAGGATAAAATGAAAAGTAGCTACATTGAGAAAGTAAATTTCTATGACTGGGACATTAAAAACAATGCTCTCAGTCAATATTAAGTATCTATTTCATGCCTAGGATTTTCTTTGGCATAATACAGACACAAGATGGTGACACATTTTCTGCCTTATAAAGAGTTTCTATCTAGGTGGATGAGATAGGCCTAACAAAATAGGACAGTGATTCTTTAGATCTCAATGGAACAAAATCATCTTGGTCAAAATGTATATTGTATAATTCTGATTCAAGTGATCTGCAAACCTGTCAGAAACACTGCACCAGTCTGTTGACTTGCTGAATATCAAACAATCGCTGGTACTGAGTCTCATGTCTATATGTATTGAGGCAATGTGCATGAATGAGAATGAAATGAGACCATTAGGCCATGGGAGAATACACGTTCCACATAACTCAAGTGAATTGGACTGCATAAACTGTAAGCATGTAGGATTTCAGATAAAAGAGATTGGCATGGGCTGGTATGGTCAAGGAAGGCATCAAGAGGTTAGGAATTGAATCAGACTATCAGGATAGAAACCACAAAGAATTTGTGCTACGACCACTCTGGATTTAAATTACAGATTTATCACTTAACAGGTATTTAATTTCATAGCTTTTATCTTCTGATCTGTATAAAGATTTATAGCAACTATTTTGCACTTCTCTTCTGAGGATCAAATTAAAGTGCCTAAAAAAAATAAAATAAAAATAAAGTACCTAGCAGAGTGCCTGGCTCAGCGATTTTGCTCAATCCATGCCAGCCACCCTTCCTCAAAAAGTGAGCTATATTTGGACAGATTTGCTTACTTTTATGTCAGAAAAGACTTTACATATCAACTTAAGACTACTGATCTAAATTCATATTATTTATTTATCAAATTGTTTCACTTAATTATGTTTCAGATTTAACTGTGATCAAATGAGTGTTCTCCAGGTCACAGAGAAATATAGAAAACAAATTTAAGCCTGAGCAGGATAAGGAGAAACTATTCAAAGTATGCATTTTTTATGATAGTAGTTAAATTGTCTTTTAAAAGGAATATCTTTTTTCTTCAGAAGGAAATATGTCTTGGAGCATTAGAAGAGATGTGCAGATGCCCTCCATTCCCATTTAACTGCTGGGATTTAATTCATTTAAATCCTGAAATGGAGTGGTACATGTGGAAAATACAGTAAAAACTGACCTTAGCATACACTGGAGGTCTAGATCACATTCTTCAGAGATTATTTACCAAAAGTTTTGCTCTATAGTTAG
Source organism: Catagonus wagneri (assembly GCA_004024745.2). Taxonomy (NCBI): domain Eukaryota; kingdom Metazoa; phylum Chordata; class Mammalia; order Artiodactyla; family Tayassuidae; genus Catagonus; species Catagonus wagneri. The sequence goes on from PVHT021183519.1 coordinate 8,845,685, forward strand.
AAATGAAAATAAGCATATGAAAAATGCACAAGCTTAACCAAAACTAACCTAGCTGTAATCTAAGAAGCAGATTTAATTCCATGAGAATAATAGGTAAAAAAATAACACAAGGAGTAGCACTCATCGTTGGGTATGACTTTCCTGACTACATGGCTTGCCACTCAGGTGTTTCGCCATAGGCTAGGTCTGCAGAGTAAATGATCACAATGATCACAGATATCCTGTTAAATGGCTCTACACCTGCAGATACATTATCTGGAGCCCAGTAAAGAATACTTTTCACCTACTTTTTAGAAGGCCCACAAAAAAGACTTCTTAAACATTGTACAAGAAACATTAGAGTGTGTGTAGATGCAAGAAAATACGTAATTTAGATATGACCCATAATGCATTCTTATAGGTATTGCATCCTAATGTATTAGGGTTTTGTTTTTGTTTGTTTCTGTTTTTTGTTTGTTTGTTTTAAGAGGCTGTAGGTTTTTTGTTTGTTTGTTTGTCATTTTAGGGCCTCATCCGCAGCATATGGATGTTCCCAGGCTAGGAGTCTAATATGAGCTACAGCTGCCAGCCTACACCACAGCCACAGCAACGTTAGGTCTGAGCCACGTCTGCGACCAACACCATAGCTCACGCAATGCCAGATCCTTAACTCACTGAGTGGGGCCATGGATAGAACCCACAACCTCATGGTTCCTAGTCGGATTCATTTCCCCTTCGCTATGATGGGAACTCCAAGGCTGTAGTTTTTTAATGACAGATTTTCCTAAAAGAAACAAATATAACATCTGTCCAAATACTCCAAGGTAAAACAAAATATACATAAAGACTAAAAGTCTGTGACTTTAACAGCACATTGTCAGATGTGGACAACTAGGATAAAATACCAAGGAACCTTAAAAAAAAATTGAAAAGATGCAATGTTCAAGTTCTTAGACTGTTCTTAGAAACTGATGATGAGTCCCTTTAACTTTTTATTTTAAAAATAACTTTTAACCATCATGAAATGTTTTCCAGAAAAATTTAGTGAACATCCATCATCTTATATAGATGAAAAATTAAAGAATTAGAAAATAATTTTTTTTGCCTTGTAATGAGAATGTTTAGAATTTACTCGTAACAACTTTCACTTATAATGCACAGCAGTGTTAATTGTATTTATTATGTTGTATTTTACATCCCTAGGACTTATTTAATCTTGTAACTAGAAGCTTGCCCTTTTCGGGGGCCTCAACTGTGGTATATGGAAGTTCCTGGGATGGAGGTTTGAACTAGAGCTGCAGCCACAGGTCTATGCCACAAGCACAGCCACACTGGATGCTAGCTGCATCTGTAACTTATGCTTCAGCTTGTGGCAACACTGGATCCTTAACCCACTAAGTGAGGACAGGGATTGAACTCACATCCTCACAGACACTATATCAGACTCTTTACCTGCTGGGCCACAATAGGAACTCGTGAGATTTGCAACTTTTGACCAACTTCATCCAATTCCTCCTCCCCCACCCCACCTCTTGTAACCACAAATCTGATCCCCCGCCCTTTTCTAGTGAGTTTGTTTTTGAAGAATAATCAACCTACAACGCTATGTTAGTTCCTGTTATACAACATGGTGATTTGATATTTTCATACATTTCAAAATGATCACCATGAAAGTGTCACTACCATCTGTTAGTATAAAAATATATTATGCATTTATTGACTAGATTACACACACTGTATATAACCGGAAGTTTGTACTTATTAATCTTCCTCATCTATTTCTCTCTTCCTCCCATCCCTCTACCCTTTGGCAACCACCTATTTGTTCTCTGTATTTGTATCTGTAAATCCTTGTTCAACTGTTTTGTTTTTTAGATTTCATATATAAGTTAAATGATATAGCAGTATTTTTCTTCTTTGTCTGGCTTACTTCCCTTAGCACTATACCCTCTGGGTCCACCTATGATGTTGCAAATGGAACGATTTCAATCTTTTTTATGAATGCTATTCCATTATATGTAAATATACCACAGCTTCATTATCCATTCATCTACTGATGGACACTTAGGTAGCTTCTTATCTTGGCTATTGCAAATAATGCCACAGTAAACATAAAGGAGCATGTATCTTTTTTTAATTAGTCTTTTCATTTTCTTCAGATAAATACCTAGGAGTGGAATTACTAGATTGAAAGTAGTTATATTTTTACCTTTTTAAGGAACCTCCATACTGTTTTCCATAGTGGTTGCGCCTATTTACATTCCCACCTACACTGCACAAGAGTTTCTTTTTCTCCACATCCTTGCCAATGCTTATTATTTGTTGTCTTTTTGATAACAACCAATCTAATTGGTGTGAGGTGATAACTCATTTTGGTTTTGATTTGCATTTCCCTGATGATTAGTAATGCTGAGCATCTTTTCATGTGTATAATGGTCATCCATATGTCTTCCTCGGAAAAATATCTATTTAGATCCTTTTCCCATTTTTAATTATTTTTTATATTGATTCACACTTCTTTACATATTTTGGATATAACCCCTATATCATTAGTATCTTCTTCCATTTAGTAGGCTGTATTTTTATTCTATTCATGATTTCTTTTTCTGTACAAAATCTTTTTAGCATGACGTCATCCCACATTTGTTTATTTCCAGTTTCCCTTGCCTAGGGAGATATATCCAAAAAATATTGCTGTAATTTATATCGAAGAGTGTTCTGTCCATATTTTCTTCTAGAAGTTTCATGGTTTCAGGTCTTACATTTAAGTCTTTAATCCATTTTGAGTTTATTTTTGTATATGGTGTGAGAAAGCAGTCCACTTTGATTCTTTTGCAAATAGTTGTTCATTTCTTCCAGTACCATTTTTTGAAAAGGCTGTCTTTTACGCACTCTATATCCTTGCCTATTTTGTCATCAACTGATTGACCATATAAATGTGTTCATTTCTGGGCTCTCTATTCTTTTGTTCATTTACCTGTGTGTCTGTCTCTGTGCCAATACCATACTGTTCTGATTATTGTAGTTTTGTAGTGTAGTTTGAAACAGAGGGTGTAATATCTTAAAATTGCTTTGGATATTCAGGGTGTTTTATGTTTCCATTACAAATTTTAGAATTATTTATTCTAGTGAAAAATGCTATTGGTGTTTTGACAGGGATTGCATTGACTACGTAGACTGTCTTGGGTAGCATGGTCATTTTAACAATATTAATGCTTCCAACCCATGAGCACAGTACATCTTTCCACCCTTTTGTTACTCTTCAACTTCTTTCATCATAGCCTTATAGCTTTCCAAGCAATGGTCTTTTATCTCTTTAGTTTGTTTATTCCCAGATGTTTTATTCTATTTTATGCAACTGTAAATTAGATTGCTCTCTTAATTTCTCTTTCTGGTAGTTCCTTGATAAGAGTATAGAAATGCAATAGGTTTCTTCATATTAATTTTGTATCTTAGAAATTTAAAGAATTCATTGATGAGTTCTAGTAATTTTTTGATGGTTTCTTTAGGATTTTCTATGTACAGTATCATGTCATCAGCAAACTGTGAAAGTTTTAGTTCCTCCTTTCCAATTTAGAGTCCTTTTATTTTATTTTATTTTATTTTATTTTTTTGTCTGATTGCTGTTTGGCTATGACTTCCTATATTATGCTGAGAGAGGGCATCGCTGTCTCATTCCTGACCTTAGAGAAAATGCTTTCAGCTTTCACCATTGAGTATGACGTTAGTTGTGGGCTTTACACACACGGCTTTTATTATATTGAAGTATATTCACTTTACTCCCACTTCATTGAGAGTTTTTATTGTAAATGGGTGTTGAATTTTTGTCCGAAGCTCTTTTTGCATCTATTGAGATGATGATATGGTTTTTATTTTTCAGTTTGTTAATGTGATTTATTTACAGATATTGAATCATCCTTGCTACCCTGGGATATATCTCATTTGATCATGGTTTATGATACTTCTAAACTATTGTTGAATTTGGTTTGATAGTATTTTGTTGAGGATTTTTGCGTCTATGTTCATCAGTGATATTGGTCTGTAATTTTTTTTGTGATGTTTTTGATGTTGATATCAGTGTCATGCTGGCCTCAAGGAATGGGTTCAGACAGGTCCCTTCTTCTGCAAAATTTTGGAATAGTTTGAGAAGAAAAGGTGTTAGCTCTTTTCTAAATGTTTGGCAGAATTCACATGTGAAGTTCTCTGGTCCTGGATTTTGTTTGCTGGGAGTTTTTTTTATTATAATTACTGATTCAATTTCATTACTGGTAATTGGTGTATTTCAATTCATTTCTTTTTGATTCAGTCTTGAATATCACACTTTTCTTAGAATTAATCCATTTCTTCTAGGTTGTCTATTTTATGGCATATGACTGTTCATAGTAATCTCTCATGAGCTTCTATATTTCTGTGGTGTCAGCTGTAACTTCTTTTTTATTTCTAATGTTGTTGATTTGGGACCTCTCTCTTCCTCTTGACGAGTCTGTCTAAGGCTTTATCAATTTTGTTTATGTTGTCAAAGAAGCAGCTCTTAGTTTAATGATCCTTTTCTATTTTTTTAGTCTCTATTACATTTTTTTTCCTGCTTTGATCTTTATAATTTCTTTCCTTCTACTAACTTTGGGTTTTGTTTTTTCTTCTCTCTTTCGTTTACGTGTAAGGTTATTTGTTTATTTGCAATTTTTCTTATTTCCTGAGGTAGGCTTGTCTTGCTATTAACTTCCCTCTTCGAATTGCTCCTTTTGGGGCCCACAGATTTTGGATCATTGTGTTTTCATTTTCATTTGGCAAAATTTTAATTTCAGTTAGCAAAATTTTAAGTATACAATACAGTATCATTAATGACAGTCACTATGTTGTCCAGTAGACTTCGAGGATATTTTCATTTAGCATAACTGATATTTTATCTTTTGGCCAATGTCTCCTCTCTAGTCTCCCTTCTAGTCCTTGGTAACTACCACTCTATATTGTTTCTGAAAGTTTGATTATTTCAGATTATTCCTAAGGGTGGAGTCCTGTGTTGCTTGTCCCTCTGTGTTTTCCTTACTCATTTTGTGTAATACCCTGCAGGTTAAATCACCTTTTCACAAATAATAGTCTTTCTTCTTTTTTTTCTTCCTTTCTTTCTTTCTTTCTTTCTTTCTTTCTTTCTTTCTTTCTTTCTTTCTTTCCTTCTTTCTTCCTTCCTTTCTCTTTGTCTCTTTCTTTCTTTCTTTCTCTTTTTCTTTCTCTCTCTCTCTTCCTTCCTTTTCTCTCTCTTTCTTTCTCTCCATTTTACCATTACAGGTCAGACCTATAAATTTTAAAATTATAATGTTAATTCTACTTTGATAAGTGGTTCCTAATCTTTCTCCCTTCAAAAAAAAAAAAAGAGAGAGAGAGAGAGAGATGTCACCCTGATTATTATACGTATATAGAACAAATGGTATTGGAGGTAGGCATGATGCAGATGTAAGCATATTGCAGATATAGACATGGATTGGATAGACTGATTTTTTTTTTTTGCCTTTTGTCATTTTATGGCTGCACCTGCGGCATGTGGAAGTTCCCAGGCTAGGGGTCTAATCAGAGCTGTGGCCACTGGCCTGCGCCGCAGCCACAGCAACGCAGGATCCAAGCCGCGTCTGCAACCTACACCACAGCTCACGGCAACGGCGGATCGTTAACCCACTGAGCAAGGGCAGGGATCAAACCCACAACCTCATGGTTCCTAGTCAGATTCATTAACCACTGCGCCACGACGGGAACTCCCAGATTGATTTTTGCTCATTGTTAATTTTTTTCTTTTATAGCTCTTTTTCAACCACAGGATACTAGAACATAGCATTTTCTTCCAAGTGTTTATATTCATTATTCCAGTTATTTTCATCCAGTCTGTGTCTCTCCTCATTGACTCACCTATTTAGGAACTTCTTCCATCTGTCCCTCTCTAACTAAATTAAATCAATCCTTGCTTAAGGTTTAATTGTTGCCCCAGTGCCTCAGGATCTTTTTGGTATTCCAGTACACAGTTATAGCTCCATTCTATGAGGTCCTAGTGCAGTAATGTATTATCTACAGGCATAGGAGTTAAGAGCATCATCTCTGGAACAAGATGATGGCCTCCCCTCTTAGTAATGAGAACTTGAATCAGTTAAATGCTCTTAGTTGAACTGTTTACCTCAGTGAAGATATGGTGAATTTCTAACATCTAGTGCCTCAGAATGTACCATTACTTAAAAGCAGTGCCCTTGCAGATGTAATTAGTTAAGAAGCGGTAACAGTTGAATAGGGTGGACCTTTAATCAAATTATGACTGATATCCTTATGAGAAGATAGAATCACACAGGGAGAACACTGTGTGATAATATAAGCAAAGACTGGAGTGATGGATCTGCAAGTCAAGAATTGCAAGGGCTGATGGCTATGACCAGTAGCTAGGAAGACACAAGGAAGGATTCTCCTGTACAGGTTTCAGAGGGATTATGGCTTTGATTTCTAGACACTAAAACTGAGAAATTAAAATTTTGTTGCTTTAAGACTTCCAGTTTGTAATACCTTTTAATGGCAGCCCTAGGAAACTAATATATCATAAAACTTCTTATTGTCTACTTTCTTCAACCATAAAATGGACATAACAGTAGTAACTGTCTTTCTCATAGACTTTTTGTGAATAATAATATTCAGCAAGCACTAGAATGGTGGCTGGCTTTAAATAAATGCTTGGTGAGTCCTCTTTAAAATTATCCTAGTGGATAAACTTGCTCCTTGAAGGCATGGGCCGTGATATACATTATCATGGATCTTCCAACATGCACAACCAAAGCAGGCAAATACACATTCTGTTATTTTTCCTCTAATTATTTCTCAAGTTCCATTTTTTACTTGAATGGTTTCACAAGTTTTAGGTCTTTATGAATTATCTTTCTATAATCTGATTTATAATTATGACATTTCCCCTCTGCTTTGATTGCTTTATATTCCCTTTCATCACAAACATATTCCCACCACTTCTTACCCTTATGCTTATACCAAATTCCTCATAAACTCATGATTTCTAAACATCGATTTTACTGTAGAAATTGAAAGAGAAAAGACAGTTAAACAGTTTCCAGATGGTTGTGGAGCTTAAAATACGAAACGTGGGTTATACTCTTAGTTCTGCTACAATCCTGTTAAGTGACCTCAGACACTTCACATAACATTGTGAAACCAGTTTCCTTGCCTGTACAATGAAGAAATTGGATTAAACACTTTCAAAGATTTTAGCAGTTTTAGTTGCTATGATTAAATAATTCTGTGTCCTTTGAGTTCAACAATGACAATGAAAAGCTAGTTCTTATTCATCCATTATGGCTCAACACACGTGGGTGGCAGTAAGTATCAAAGACAACATTTGTCTATTAACTGACATGGAGAGATGCATTTGACTGTTCATTGAGATAGGATAATGTGCATTTTTGTTGCTCTTGGAAAATGTTGGCCTCTTCAGTATAATTACCTGTGTAAGCATAGTTAAGAGATATTTCCAAACACATGCTATATGCATACCCACTTGATGTATCAGATTTCAAAGAGCCTACTGCTCTGAAAAGTTTTCACATTATTGGTAGAAAAATAAAGATAATAAATACTTTCACATTGCAATATATCATTTTACTTTTCAAACCAAAACACTGTGACATTTGCCTCTTGTTTATTTGGCAAATTAATGGTTATTTTAAAATATTAGATGAACATTTCCAGCTATAGTCAAATTTCTGAAAGAAGTTATAAACTCCCTAATTTATATCCTCATTACCAAGTATTACCTGTGTGGACAAAGAATGGCATGTGCCATTTGAGTAAACAAAGGATGTTGTAGCCATCGATCCATCAGCCACTGCAGCCGCCCTTGACAGTTCTCTGAGGAGAACTCAGGATTGCGAAAAATAGGATACTGGCCTTAGATAGCTAAGGTGGATATCAAATAATTATTTCAATAAGCTCAGACTCTACTATCCTCTGACATATAGAAAAGCACTAAATTCATTACCTTGAGATGTCTGGGTAATTAATATGATTTAATAATCCTGTGTTGTTTGACTATATGTACTTTGTGTGTGTGTGTGTGTGTGTGTGTGTGTGTGTGTGTTTCATATTTTTTTTAAAAAAACTCCCATTTATACTGGCTCCTCTCTTGCCTCTTTGAAACAGTCCCTCAGAGCTATCTAAGAGGCTGTATTCTGGGCTTAAATCCTCAGTAGATGTGCCAAATAAAACATAATTTTTAACTTTTAGGCTGTGTATTTTGTTTTAGTTGACACCTGATTTTTTTCTGTTTATCTTCTATGTCTACCATTTTGCTAAAAACCCCTCAGTTAATCGATTAGCAAGCAAAGGCCCTGATATATCCTCTATCCTCTTATCTCTGCTGCCCTTGAAACTTTGGACTATCACTTCCTTACTTCCTTCTCCTCTAAGTTTCCTTGATAATATCTTGTTTTTTTCAGATTTTCTGAAAGTAAGCTGAACAATTTTGAGGAAAGTATTCCTCAAAATATTTATTTATTTATTTATTTATTTATTTATTTATTACTTATATTTCTTGGTTCCAGTCTCACTTGAGCTATAGGCCTCTAAGCTTCTTCAATTTTCTTCACATGGTTTAGTTTTACATTCCTTTACCATTCTTCCCAGTGTTCTCCACGCTATCTATGATTTGCCATGTTGTCCTCAAGTATTTATTCTAGTTTAAAAAGCACTCTCAACTTTACAGGGATCCTGTAGTGCCAGTGACAAAGTTCAAAGCTCCATTAGCTATATTGGTAACTAACCATAAAATCCAACACTTGGGTTGAGATTTCTAGCTTGACATTTCAAAAATATCTGTCTCCATATTTCCCACAAAATAAAAATTTAAGAAAAGTTTATTTTACAAGCTTGGTTTTTTATTTTCCTTTCCTTACCATATTTTTTAAAAGACTAAAGCACACAACATATTATAATTGAACAAAAGCAGGCTGGAAAGATGAGAATGTGCATAATTAAGAAAATTATCAAGTTATTTGCACTCTGAGGTGATCAAACATTTGAATAGTCCTATATGCTAAGTTCATCTGGGAAAATTTTGTGTATCAATTATTTTCTTGTGCTAGACTAAGACTGATATATCTAATAAATGTTACAAGTTTCTGTATTCTCTTTAATAAGTCAAGGTTATACGTAATTCATTTTCATTAAAATATTTTCATCATTTAATTTCGATTGAAATAGGTTCTGCTTTTAACTTTCCATTTTTTAGTGTATTTATTATTCTATGGCTCATTTATCTCCAAATACAGCCAGATAAAGAAACAATACCAATATTGTGTAGATTCAAATCCAGTGGTTCTGAGTATTGTTAGTCCTGTAATTCCCTCAGGATAAGTGAGGACAAGGAAGAAATCCCTCTTCTGCAGTTCCCTAAGTGTTTTCAATGAAGAGAGTCAAAGCATCTGGCACAGAGTATTTTGTATTCAGCCAGCTCCTCTAAGCAAAGAGTGTTCCCCAGGAGTAAATTAGGCAATTAGCAGAATCATTAACTATTTCAAGCCAACAAAGTATCACTTAGCGCACCGAAGTAATAATGAGCAAATCAGTAATCATGCATTCAGCTGGTGCTAGAGAAGTTACCTGCTCACTTTGGAGAGCCCACACACTCATTTGTCGAGTAGAAGGCCTGTTAATGCCCAGGAAAAAAAAGGGGGTTGCACTGGTATTGACTAGATTCTCTGGAAGCAAAGAACTAAACACAATGACAATCACTTGCACACTTTGAGTACTCCACTATTAAAAATTGAGAGTTCAGTTTTTTCACATTATCATTACTATCATGTGGTACTTGAGGTAAACATGTCTAAAAAAAATGATGAGGTCCTAGCTTATTCTGCACCTATGCGAATAGCCAGTTTAGCTGGATACTTGGTTGGGGATTACTAACAACATTGTGATCACAGTAGTCTATTTATCCACCTGTAATCAGAAGTTCTAAGCTTAAGTATGGACTGTGTGTGTTTTAGAGACCTGATGCACTGAGGAGACTGCAAAACCTTTCTGAGTCTATTCCACAGGGCTGCTTTCAAGATGCCATTACATATGTCAAAAGAATTAGGAAAATGTTTGGTATATATTACACATGTTCAAGAGCACTACTTAAATTTGAATCTTATATCAACATTTAATATCTCTAATCCTCATTGAAAAGTAGTGTGAATACTATTTGTTCTGCTTGCCACATAGTACTGTAGAGAGGACCAAGGAGGATGAGAATGTAAAAACACTTTATACAGTTTTAATAATCTGACTGTTTCCATGTGCCACATATACTCTTTGGGTCAGTGTACTATTGAGACTGTAAGCTAATTGCTTTTAAAGAAATTAGCACACTTTCTAGGACATACTAAATTTTCAATAAATGGTAGCTGTTATTACTAGAATGGTATACTATTATATTATTAATACTGATAGTTTACAAATGCTATTTCTATACTCTAGTATCCTGATTTGGATTATGATCTAAGAGAAAAGTTTAAAAATTAATCTGAAATCACAAATAACTGTCTTTTTCTTTTAAAATGAAGAATGTTTTTCATTTTATTAAATACTGCTTTTTTGAGTAATTATTTGGAAAGAATATTATTCAATATACTTTCCTATAGAATACTAATTTTTTTTTCTATTACACAATTTCCCCTTCCTCCCTTTTTCTCAAGAAGAAAGAGAGGTCAAGGTAAAAGTACATTTCTGGACAGACAAAACTAAAAATGTGTATTCTTCTAAAAATGCATTGGGAAATTTCATCACATTTTGGTTCCCTAAGTATAACATGATGACACTTAGTGCGGTAGAAAATTAGTATGAATAGTCAAAGCACCTTAAATAGTATCTGTAGAATCTGAAAAAAAGAAGTCATTTAGAAACTGGATATGTCACTTGGATTTAGAAAGACATTAACATAGCCCTTGGTTGCTACAGCTTAATCAACATGCTTTATCTGCATAGCCATAATTGCATTTAATGGATGGAACAACTTGTTAATGAAATGCAAAGATCATTTGATACTAAAATATCCAAGGCCTAGGGCATATAGTGTTTTAATTTTGTTGGGACTTGCCTTCCTTCCTTGTTTCTTATCTTCCTTTCTCTCTCTCATTTCTTTCCTCTCCTCCTCTCCCGGTCTTCTCTCATCTTCCTTCCTTTCTCCCATTATTTCTTTCAGTAGGCTTCTGGAATGTAAACAAAAATGTTATAATGGGATATACACTTTTTTTCTAACTAGAAGAAAACAGTTCCTTTATGGTCTTTTGCTTATGGTAAGTAATTATCAAAAGTAATTTATTAAAATTTTAATGCCCTACAAAGAGAATTTCTAAAATATCCAAAATATTTGCCTTCCCCTCTTTGAAGCTTTATAATCCAAAATAGGCATAAACACTTAACTAGAGGATGCATGGAAACCACAGTGATTCATCTTTAAAGTAATACAGAACTTGATAGGCTATTTCTCAGTATGTTTGGTTATTATGATGGAAAGAACACCAGAAGAGGAAACCAGGGGCTGGTGTTATCTCTGAATCTGCACTGTTATCTGACCTTAGTCAAATTCTTAAATCCCTTGGACCTTCAGATTCTTTAACAATGCAAAGTAATTAGACTTATTCTACTCCTTGCAGTTTTTTTTAAAAAAATGAATATCAAAAAATGGCTGCAAAATGCTTTAAAGATGTGATGATACTGAACAGAATAAAATTATTTCTGTTTCATCTGTTTTTTCCTAATACAATTACAAGTCTACCAAGCTGGAACCACATCTTTGAATTATAGAAAAAAGAAATCTTTTTGCTTATTATTGTCTAGGATATACATTTGTATTAAACAAATAATTGATGAACATAAGCATAGGAGCCATACATGCTACAATGCCAAAGTCATTACAATGCAATATTACAGAAATTATATATATATTATAAAAATTATATATATATATGTGTGTGTGTATGTATATATATGTGTGTGTGTGTGTGTGTATGTGTATATATATATATATACACATATATATATATACCAAATGAAATTATCATGGTACTTAGTGAGAAATAAACTATCAATTCCTATATTAGTTTGAAGATGCATTACTCAGCATGACATTCAGCGATCATCTCAAATGCTAAAATGTTTTTCTAGTCTCATTCACCACCACACTCCTCCTCTACATACCTATTCCAACAGGCCTGGATATTTTAGGATTTCATGTCTTTCCTCATTCCAATACATCCTCTCATGGGAATGCTCTTACCTACCAGGAAACAATAAGATCTTTGGGATCAAAGTCAATTCAAATGTTACATTCAACATGAATTACTCACACCTCCTTTCCATTCATTCTCAGCTATTCATCTATTTCATCATTCAATAAGTGAGCAATAAGTCATTAGGGAAGGAAAGATGAATCTGAGCATATATAAAGAATCATTTGCCATGTACGTTTTGGTCTTTCAAGTTACTCTAGGCAGCAGTTCTGCTACTGATTACACAACTACACAGACCACACTTCTTCAAGTCTCCTAGAGCAGACTTCTTTCTGCTCTTTCTGCATCTGTCTGCAACCTAATCCCAAGTCCAATATCACATACTTAGTTCTTTATTAAGTCAGAACCTCATTTCTGGATTCAATTTCTATCTCTACTATCTCCTGTTGTCTAAAAAAAAAAAAACACTCCAAAATTAAGTGACTGAAAACAACAATTCATTTGTTCATGATTACACAAGTAAACAAATTAGCCACTCCTCAGTCAGGTAAGATGGCATGTTTATTTCCCATGTTATGGTGGCTGGGCTTACTCATGTGGCTATAGTCATCTTGTGGCTCAATTCCTAATGTGTTGGTTACAGGTCTGGTGATTGAAAGGTTCTTAGCTAAGCCACATGTAGAAACTAGGCCGGGATTCTTCACATGCATGGCCTTGTTACCAAACTCAGTTTCAGCTGCTTGATGCTCAAAAACCAATAATTTGAGAGGCAAGTAGAGGAGAAAGTTGCTTTAATCAGAAAAGTTGGGCTATCTGGGGAGATGGTGGACTGGTGTCCAGAGATCAACTCTGAAGATTCTGCTTGTTCATGGCAGTTTTTAAAGGGAAAAATTGAGGCAGGAGGGAGAAGTACCTCTGTGAATCACTGAGACAGGAATTTGGGTTCTGCATCATTCTCCATTGCATGTAGATTGGTTGACTCTCTCTCCAGATATTGTCTTTCCTGAACAAGCTGCCTGTGGGATTGCTTAGTAGGAGTTGATGTGGGTAGAGAGCTAGTCATTTTTTTAAAATTGCTTAACTTCTTTCTTATTTCTTTTTATCTAGGAAAGGAATCAAGTTAGACAAAGCATAGTGTGTATTCAGGAAAGCATAAGTCAGGAGTTAGATTAAATTTCCTAGTGATCTCATGCCTATAATTAAGTTCTTTTAAGATTTGAGGAGAACAGAAAAGGGTAAACAGGAAAGGGGGAAAAGTTTGGCTTTCAGCCTCAACAGTGAGAATGTGAGAGTGGTAGCTGCAAGGACACAAAGTTAAGGCAAAGAAATCATGTAACATCGCTTATATTCTATCAGCCATAGAAATTCACAGGAAAGATTAAACTCATGGAGCAGGACAGTCACACTGCAAAGGAGTGTGCAAACTGGGATGGACATAGTAATTGCAAATATTTTTACAAATAACTCACTACATTCTAGTTTAGGAAAAGCATGTGATTGAGTTTATGACTGTGCTGAGTGGGATATAAGATATGGCTAATGCTACCTGGAGGAGGTAAATATTTCTAGCAGAAAAGAGATATTTTGGAATAATTTATAAATTGTAAAGCATGAAAATTATCTTTCCTTGAAAATCCTTTAAAGCTGTGCCTGAATTCAAGTATTTATTGAATAAATAAATGTGTCATTATGCCTGTAAAACAATCTAGACATGTCCTACATTGTAGAAAATCCTCCAACACTTTTAAAAAACTTCTGTCATAAAGACTTATTCGGGTTTATTATTACTTTCTAATAATGTATATCTTACAAAAATTGTCTTATTTTGTTGAGGTTAAAATTATTTTGAGTCATCCATCATGAGTTCTTATTTTAAATCCTCTGTATCAATAGCCATAGCTCTCTTCTTCATCTCTTCTATAAGATTCTGTCAGACTTCCTAGCAGACCCTTTTCTCTGTTAATAACTTTATTTCATAACTTCATTCTCAGAATTAAAGATACTTAAGCACATTCCACTTCTCTTAAATTAACTCTCATATCGTATTGTTTCACATTTGCAAAGAGTCTTTTCCCTTCCCCTTCTTCCTTAGATTATATTATTAAGTTATTAATCATAAATTACACATTGGTTTTGACTCTGTCACAGAAATAAAAATGCAAAACAAAATGTGAAGTGGAGCAAGGGGGTACTGCCTGTTGCCTTCTCTAATTTCTGTTTTCTGTTGCCTACTAATTTCTGTTTTCCTGATCTGCTGCCATGTCCTTTATGCATACACTTTTTTTCTCAGAAAGACTGGAATTCAGGTATGTACTACATTTTTTTTTTTTACATATGGAACCATGGAAAAGATTTATAAAGGCAAAAAACAATCAAGGTGTGCCTTTCACGTCAAATTCTCTGCTCTCTCAATATCTTGTCTTCTGGCTTTCTTTTCAATACATTGGCCAAGTGGTAAGGGATATATTCCTGATTTAGTCTTGCATTTTCTGTTTCCTTAGCCCTATAGTGACAGTGATAGAAGTGCTTAAATCAAGAACAGAGATAGAGTTTGAAAGGAGGTTGAAATGTCTTTTATTCTTTTTAAAATTTTTTTTCAACATTAGTTCTTTCCTTTTTCAAAAAAAGTTTATTGTAGTTGATTCACAATATTCTGTCAATTTCTGCTGTACAGCAAAGTGATCCAGTCATTCATATATATGTATTCTTTTCTACATAATTCTCCATCATGTTCCATCAGAAGAGACCAGATATAGTTCCCTGTGCTATACAGCAAGATTTCATTGCTCATCTACTCCAAATGCAAGTTTGCATCTACTAACCCCAAATTCCTATACAGATCTTGCATCTGAGATTTTGTACATACGTAATAGAGATTTTTTTCTTCTCTCTCTTTGGCTGAGCAAATACTAGAGAGAAGTGTGAGGCAAGAGGCAGTACAGATTGGATTGGACTGACATTGATCATTCCCACAGCATGGGTGTGGATCTATAGGGTACCTTTCATTGTCTATTTTAATCATGTTTCTTCAAAATCCTACAGCTTTATCTTGCTGAGAACTGATACTCACAGGATGGGCCACATGTATTCCAAGAACTTAGTAGTCTTCTTTGTACTGTCTTTGCACATGCATGCTTGGAAGTTATCTTAGGTGATCACACTGGGACCAAAAATATCACCTCAACTCTAGAAATCAGATGTATAGAAAGAAAAAGTGGTATTGCTAGCTCCCTTTGGAGGCCTTCAGTTTCAGCTCTTCCAGTCCCCAAGCTATGTACATTCCTTGTGAGTAGCATGTGAGTATAATGAGGTACTAAGGAACTGTCATAAAGAAGAAGTAGGACTTGTGTGAGAGTAGGGATTTTAGGTCTATAACTGTGTGTGTCAGGGAACATCCTTTAACATATTAACATATTTACAGTGCAAGGGTAATATGGAAAATGACAATGATACACCCCACAGTTATTACTTATTAGAAAGTTGTGCATGTATTTCAAGCTAAACAATAATCATAAAAGAAATAAAAGTAATTTGAGAAGAGAAAAAATAGAAGCAAGGGTTCCTTTGGTGCAGTAATATGCTCTGATTATTCTGTAAGTGTTTTTTCTATAATCATCTCTTGCTGAATTTTAAAAAATGCTTAAAGATGTAAGGAAACTGATACTTACACTTGTACTTTCTCTGGATTGTTCTTGAAGAAAGAAACATTGTCTAGATGGGTTCTGTTGTTTCCAGTGTTTCCCCTAAGAAATATTAAACAACTGTTAATAATGCATATGAAATATAAATAAACCCTGAAAAACAAGGAGCACTTGAGGCTTACTAGATCTTTTATCCCATCAATCTTTATTAATTATTCTAGTCAGGTAGCTTTGAAAATGGCAATTTTTTAATGGTAAATCACCTGTTTTGAAAATAAATATTGTATATAATAAAAAATACACATGAAATATATATAACAGATTAAAGGGCATTCATTGCCCTCTCTTCTCCTTGACACTCTTACTTGAAGGAGACGCTAAGATCCTATCATTAAACTTTGAGACTTTGTTGCACATCATTTGATAACCACTGTAGCTTGGTCTAGGTCAATCTTTAAAACTTGTATAGATTCCACTGCTATGTTTGTTCTGTCATACTGTTATATGACTTGGAACAAGCTTCTTCTGAGGCTCCAGTTTTAGAATTTGAGAAATAGGAATGTCAATAAATCTCATGTCTCATTTCCCAACTGAATACAAGATAGTCATAGGTGTCAAGAAGATAGACATCAAAAATCCCTTATATCACTCATAAAGTTGCTTGCAGGAAACAGTGTATGTGCAAGCAAATGGTGACTGTGATCCCTGTCCCCTCCTACCCCTCGCCACTGCTGGATTAGATAGACTTGCCTGGTCACAAGTAAAAGTAGAGAGCTGCAAGCCTATCTCTAAGGTCGGAAGAGCTAAAGAGCATGCACCCTATCTGTAGATAGCCAGATACCACAGTAAAGGTGGCAGGAAAAAGCTGGAACAGACACATCCAATTCTTTTTCCCACACTTACTAATAAAATAATATTTTTTTGCTGTACAGCACGGGGAACTCTGCGTAATATTCTGTAATAACCTATATGGGAAAAGAATCTGAAATGATAGATATGTGTATATGTATAACTGAATCACTCTCTTGTATAGCAGAAATTACCACAACATTGTAAATCAACTGTGATTCAATAAAACTTAAAATAAATAAAATAAATGATTTCCCCAGTGGTGAGGTTATGAATATGTGAATAAATCCCCAAGAGGGTTACTCTAATAGGGATCTCTCAACATGGAAACATTGGGGATGAGCAGTCAGTGCTCCCTAAACATTTCTCATCTGAAAGCTGGTTCAAAACATACCCAATGGAGAGGTTTGTGCAAGTGAAGTGATATTTTTTGAAAACAGTTATATAATATACAGTAGTTGCACGCTATTATTATCTTATCTATTATTGCTCAAAGATTCATTTTAGTAATGTGTTTTTCATTTGATGCTACTTCATGAGAGTCATCTCCACAAAAAGATTGTCAAGCACATTACAACAACCAGACAGCTAATTTGAATGTGTGGATAACTGCTTTTACATGCATGGTGACAATATGATTATAATTTTAAAAGTTAAAAGACTATGGATTCATGTTGAAGATGAATGATCCCCACAAAGAAAGAAAAGAAAGAAGAAAATACAAAGAAACCTAATATACTATTAATGGATATTTTGGTTAAGATGTTTAAACTACTAGGTTCCAGTGTAAGGCATGATTACCTAGAACCAAGACAGGTACCATTAACCAATTTCTATTCTTAACTTAATATGTAGCTTTGTTTCAGAAAGTTCTAATTTACTAATGTTAAGATCTCAAATATGCTTTATAAAAAACACATTTGTAAAGAAAACGTCAAATATAAATTGACAAAATCTCGCTGATTTTTACTGTCACCTAGTTGAATGTGATTTTATCTTCATATTTAATCATAACACTCTATTTTAACTCTTGCCTGATGTATCCATAAAGTCCTCAGTTCAAGGACTTGATACTAGGATCACCTGATACTACAAGACCACAAGACCTAACAGCTTTTTACGTTTATCAGCAATGGAACCGAAGGTTATGGGGCTATTTCTGCACTGCCCTTATCAGTATGCTATAAACATAAGTTCATGCTAACCTCATCTCCTTCCTCACACAGCCATCATCCACTCTAGAGAAGGGAAGAAGAACAATCTCTCATCAGCATCACTGCCACAAGGAACAGGAACATGACTTACCTTATTGTGTCTAAACCCAAACTTAAACTTAACCATAACCATTTATAGCAGAAAGGGAACCAGACCACTGATATTCACAAAGACATGGCTTCTACTTCCTAACAGTTATTTTTAATAAGTATAGTTTGAAAATTAATTATTTTTATATCTTTTGCTTTTAATAATTAACAGTAATTGACTGGGGACTTTGTGGTATTTATGTATGATAATATTTTACTCCAGTCAACATCTTCCATGTTATTAAAGTGAACTTCAACAGTTACTATGGTTTGAGAAACTAAACTACTTCATTAAAAAAGTATCTTCAAAGTTCACATTGTGGCTCAGGGGGTTAAGAATACAACATAGTGTCCGTGGGGATGTGGGTTCGATCCCTGGCCTCACTCAGTGGGTTAAGGATCTGGTGTTACAACAAGCTTTGGCATAGGTCACATGCAGCTCTGATCCAGTGTTGCTGTGGCTGTGGCACAGGCCTGCAACTCCAATTTGACCCCTAGCCTGAGAACTTCCATGTGCTGCAGATGTGGCCATAAAAAGAAAAAAAAAATCCTCGCATCAAGTTTTTGCTGGTGGTAATAAATATGCTAAATTAAAAAAATTATAAATGGATTTGAACTGACAAAGGAGGCTTTGTTACTGCGGAGTTCTTTGTCGTCTTTCTCAAACAGGTTTTGATATCAGGTCAGGGAGCCTTGCTGAAATGTACAGTTTGTGGAACAAGCATAGAATATAGGTAGGTCAGATATTCTGAACCTGTTCTCTTGCAGCTTCTTTGCAGAGATTCCTGGAGAACAGCCAACGTGGAATCAGTTCTGAAATGCTCTGCTAACTCATCTGGAAGAACATGTTTGTTTCCCAAACAGCTAAAGAACTCTGTAAGGTGAAGCCTGGCTTCCATAATGAGGAAGATTTCCCTAAGGTGAAGTCTGCAGCAGGCAGCACAGATGTCGCTATAGTGGTTTATCAGGGCAAAGAGAAGACGCGTGGCTAGAAGAAATGGACCACAATATGAGCATACTGGAATCAGGGGAGGTCAAACAGTGCCTGCATGGCACCTCTCTGAGCACCCTAATTTCAGGTTACTCACAGAGGCCAAGAAGATGAGAGAGTCCAATAGATACACAGGAACAGGGGCTGCCTATTTAATAAAATATGTTAGTATTCAGAGAATATGGAATATAGGATTTTAGCACAGAAGAGAAACTTGGAGATCACTTAACCCCATTTTTTTTTTTTTGCTTTAACAGGTGTGAAAATGGAAACTAAGCCTGAAGACTTGGCCTGCCTAATTTTTTGCAACTATCTTATGGGAGAAGGAATGCTAGGAACTATTATGAATATTTGGAAATAACCTAAATGTCCATTAACAAGAGAATGGATATGTAAAGCTTATATTACATCAACAACTGTGTACAGGGGAATGTGATGCATGGATTGACTTAAGAATGTATTTCACAAACTTCTGAAACTGAAAATGGAAACCCACTAAGACCCCAAGACTTGAAAATGTGGAAGAATTACATTTTCCACTTGTTCCTAAATTTGGGGCAATTGACTGAAGAATGGAAATGGAAGCTAGAGGGGTAAACAAATGTTTATGACAAAACCCAAAACAATATTTCTATTGCTTTATCACTTAGTAGAAAGATGCCACTTGCTGGAAAAGTGACCCTGGTATCATTTTCAGAATGAGAGAACTGCTTCCACAATGGTGCCATCCTAATTAAAGAGCAAACCATCCAGAATAATAATACGCGGTCCTCTCAGTAGTCACTGTTCCCCACCCAAGTCTGTTACATTCAGGGAGATTCTGAAAACAAATGTCTTAATGCTGAAAACCATGCTTCCTATTAATTCTCATTGAACACACACGATGGAATATATAGATTATTTTATTTAATTCTCTCAAAACATTCAGTCAAAACTATTATCATTATTCCTGCTTATAGACGTGGAAACTGAGACTCAGAAAGATTAAGTTGTCCAAGGTCACACAACTAGGAAATGGAAGAATTTGGAAGCAAATACAGACATTTTCTTTGCCCTTGTTGACTGAAAGAAAAACACACAATGTAAAAGTTATTCAAGAATCTTACTGAGGACTATAGCCCAAGGAGACAGCCTCTCATATAACTCCAAGGAAATATTCTGAAGAGGTAAGGGAAGAGCTGGGGTATGTATGTATATATATAAATTTTTGGCTGGAAAAGAGACATGTGGTTGAACATCAAAAGATTATTGTTGGGAGTTCCCATTGTGGCTCAGCAGGAATGAACCCAACTAGTATCCATGAGAATGTGGGTTTGATCCTTGGCCCTGCCCAGTGGGTTAAGGACCCAGCATTGCCCTGAGCTGTGGTGTAGGTCACAGACGTAACTGGGATCTGGCATTGCTGTAACTGTGGTGTAGGCAGACAGCTGTAGCTCTGATTTGACCTCTAGCTGGGGAACTTCCATATGCTGCACCTGTGGCCCTAAAAAAAATATATTGTTAAAGAACAGACATCTCCAGTTAATGATTTTACAGCTTTTCTATTTGTGGGGAGATATTAGAACCTAGGGTCACTGAAATCTTTCCTTAGATACACATCTTAACTATCTAGAGACCGTTATACACAAAATACAGAAAACTTCCTGTTTTTCTCCATCCTGAATTCCCTTCAGGGTGCACTGTTGGTAAGTGGCTGCAAAAGCTAATGGCTTGATCTTTCTAGAACTGGAATGGTAGGCAACATTTGTTATCTTTACACCTTCCTTTATCTTCTCTTTAGTTAAAAAATTTCACATCTTACTCATCATTGTTTTGTAAGAATTTGTTTATTAGTGTGTCTGTTTGATGCCCTGAACAAACATTCAGGTCATTTCTACCCTTTTTTCCCCCCAGATATTTTGGAGTTATGGAAAACTTGCCTCACTCTCTAGGGGATAGTCGTCTTCTTTGAACTGTAAATGAAAAGCTAGCTCAAGTCCGAGTTCACCCACTGTGCTATCCACAAGCCAAATTCTAGGTTTTTTCAGCACTAAAATTCACTGTCAGAATTCTACATGCTGCTTATCTTTTTTTCAGCATAAAGTCAGAAGGACTATATTGATTCTTCATTTGGGTCAGCAGGTGGATTTTCTTACCTCGGTTGCACAAATCTGAAAATAATTATAGATAACTCAAACTTTCCTGTCTCAGAGATGCACCACATTTCTGCATATATAAGGATTTTGCTTATACTTTTTTCTCTCTCAGGTAAAAATTAGAAACATGATTGCTTGTTGAAATTAAAGGATGCTCTTACAGATAGGTGGCATTATGACTATATAATGAAATATCTTAAAGATCTAAAGTATTATATAATTAAAAGAATGTCACCTACAGAAAAAAAGGGCATGTGTCAACTAGAATCACTTAAACATTGTTTTAAAAAATATACATCCCCACCCCATCCCTGAACACACAGTCTGCTCTGGTCCCTAGGAGCATATTGTCTCCTGCAACATTACACTGAAACTCACCTGAAATATACTGCCTAAATGAGCCATTATTACTAAGGATGTGCCATAAATTATAGTAAGTGTGCTACGGCAAAGTAAGGAGTACTATGTCTGTCAGAGTCTTGGAAGAAAATGGAGCCCATGTATGCCAGGCAGAACAACAGAGAGGTTTTAATGAGGGGAATTTGTTTACAGAGGTATCGGGAGAACTGAAAGCCAAACACGAGAAGCCAGAGTAACCTAGGAATTAGCAGTGGCCTTACCTAGGGTTGGAGGGAAATAGTGAGAGTCAGAACCCAGCAATGGAATAACCTGGAGGGGGCTAGTACCAATGGAGAGAAGAACCATAGGGGAAGAAAATTCCCTGTGATTCTACTCCAATCTCTTGTGAATCTCCTCTTGGTTGATTTTATCACGAAACCAGATTTTAAGGAAGCCTGTAAATGTTACCTTGCAGGGCATAGTTTCCTACAATACAGAACAAGAAGCAGGGAATAGAGGTAAGAGAAATTAGCAAATGATGAGGAGAACTGTTTCAATCCATTCCCCCAGTATATACAGGACTGCATCATTATCTCCAGACAAATAAGACTGCTCAATTTTCCTTAAAAATAAACTTTATAGTTTCTTTCTCATAGCCAGAAAATTATTCCTTTTATTTAAAATTTAATTCATTTTAATAGTTAATTCATTTTTGGTGGACTTCAATGGATGAATATGTCAAATACAGTGGCTCTGGCATCATTATATTTTTGAAATTATAAAGATAATACATTTGCCATACCTGTTTATTTATTTTCAAAAATTTATTTTATGGAATCGTAGCTGATTTACAATGTTGTATTAGTTTCTGGTGTACAGCAAAGTGATTCAGTTTTACATATATATAATAGCTTGTATGTGCAAATCCTAAACTCCCAATCCATACCTCCCCCATGGCAACCACAAGTCTGTTCTCTATGTCTAAGTCTGTTTTTGCTTTGTATATAAGTTCATTTGTGTCATATTTTAGATTCCACATATAAGTGATATCACATGATATTTGTCTTTTTCTGATTAACTTCTCATGGTATGATTACCTCTAGGTGCATGCATGTTGTTGCAAAAAGCATTATTTTGGATTTTTTGTGTCTGAGTAGTATTTGCCTATATCTTTATCTATATATCTATAGATATATATAGATATCCCATATCTTCTTTATTAATTCATCCATTGACAGATATTTAACTTATTTCCACGTCTTGGCTATTGTAAATAGTACTGCTATTAACACAGTGATGCATATCTTTTCAAATTACAGTTTTATGTGGATATATGCCCAAGAGTGGAATTGCTGGACCATATGCCACACTTACTTTTGTGTCAACTTTTAATGGTTAAAAAAGTCAACATTCAATTTCAGTGTTTAAATTCTTACATATTTCATCATCTTACCGTTGTAATGATTTTATGTTTGGTGTAGGGGTTTTGTAAAAAAAAATCTGATTACTAAAAATATTTCCCTTTTTTTCCCCTAAAGTTCATGGTAGGGTATGTTTCTTTTTCTGGCCATTTATACTAAAACTTAAGAATCTTCATTTAATATTTTTAATAAAGTCTTATTACGGCTTTGACAAGGATTAAATTTCCTTAATGGCTTAATGGATAATTTCAAAAGTACAATAGCAGTATTTAATATCACTTCCAAGTAATGTATTGCATTCTTCTTGTGCCCTGACTTATGTTTTCTTAGCCTATCTTTTCTAACAGCCTTTTCAATGATAGCTGTATTCATGTAGGTGAAACTGGGCAACACCTGACTTATGCAACAGGCTCTACACTTCTGGGGCTTCTTCCATGCTCAGTGTGGGAACCTGAAGTAATTCTGATCACTTAGCATGCATAAGTTAAATGTGCCAGGAAGGGTAACTGCTTGCTGCATAAGTCTAGACAAATGGGATGAAGCAGCCAATAGACAAATGTTCTTTTTCTTCCATTCCACAGATAAACTCTTTCAAGGGACATTCTATTCAGCTCTCAATGGTTCCAGCAGGATTGAGGACACATTGCTCTTCATAGTAGCCAATCTGAAAACGTCCTCTTGCATTGGTTCCCCCCCGCCCAGATAACTCAAGCCCTCATCCCAATCTCCTTGGAAAACACAAGCTGAGATAAATAGAAAATATTTTTAATTCATATATTCATATATTTTATTATATTTTACTCAATATGTATATGTATATTCACACTCATATATTTTTATTGTATTTTAGTTTATATTTTTATTGTCATTATTTTATTGACCAAAATTATCAAAGGCTGTGACAAAATAAGTATGTGTATCTTATACTTTTCAAAGGATTTAAAGGCTGTATCTATTATTTTGAAGCCACAAGGTAGGCAATTTAATTAATACTTCTTTTATTATATGGGAAAAGAAACTAACATGCAGAAGGGTTGAGTGATTTGCTCAAATGTTCCTCCATTCAGGATCCATAGAATGGAATAAAATTTTGGTCTCCTTATCTGGTACTTATTTTTATGCAGCTACAATCAAACAATCAACCATATATCTTTTCTCTTGAGTTAATGCTGTTGGCGTTTTACTAAGTGCAGTTTTAAATAATGGAGCAGAATAACCAAGGCGTTTTGAGAAAATGGAGTGATACACTCATTATCCTGGCATGCAGCCATTATCAGTGATTCAATCTTCTATTAGTAAAGGTCATAAGGAGAAAAAAAAGAGTTGCAAGAAACACTCGATAACAGAAATTTCAGTCCCAAAGATAGCCTTCAAGACCATATTGGGCAGGAAACACTGTTGATTAGGTAATCAGCTATTTCAGTCTTACAATATAAGGTATTTATATTGGAAATTTTTACAGTTATTTTAAAAGAAGGGGTTTCCTACCAAAGTCTCTGTGACTCAGACCTTGAGCAAATATTGTTTTTATAAGGAGAGGAAATACTGAGATCCTGAGAAGATGGCCAGATAGAAAACCAAAAACATCTGATTCTTTGTGACCAGAAATACATCACTAGAGAATGTCGATCTCATTTAGAAAAACTAACTTAACATGACATCTCTAGTATATAAATTATCTCTGCCCTCTCTTTTACTTTCCTTATTTTCCAGTTGAGCCTCATCTCTCTCCTCCCACTTTTTCAGAATCTGGCTATCTTTTGTTTAGAACACCATTATTACATTCTCATAGACTAACAGTTCACAAGGATTCACTATGCTTTCGGAATATAAATTATTAAGAGTAATATCGCCTTCTACCGGTACCAAATATGTATGTACATTCTTTAACACCAATGCTATGCGTTGGAGAAATGGAGTTTAAGGTGACCTCACATTACAGTAGACAACATTCTTGAATGCAATGTTGGATACTTATATAAATTTCTTTCCGTTTCTACTATACAAATGGAAATGCCAAATACCAAGTTTTACAGAAATTTTGATTATGTTGATAATATATTTCCTTTCTTTCAAACCCACAGATATTTTTCTTTATGTTCCATGACTTGATACATTTGATTTAGGCATCACTTAATTTCTAGAGACAGGAGTGTTTTCCCAGCAATAGACTTGCTAATTACAGAGGACTTGTGGAAACTGGTTTTAAAAAATCAATTATTTTTATATATGTGGTCTGTTACTCAAATACTGTCTTGTTCCAACTTTACCCAAATATAATGCATACTTAATGAAGTACACTCTAATATGAGTGAGGAAACTATAGTGCAAGTACCAAATATAGCCCATTGTCTGTTTTTGTAAATAAAGATTTATTGGAACATAGCCACCTCCATGTATTGTCTATGAATGTTATATTTGACTTATATAAGAAAATGTACATCATGGTAATACTTAAACTTGCTTTTCTTTACCATTACATGGTAAATCCATAGGGAAGAGAGGAATACATAATCATTTCTACTATCATCTTGGATCAGTACTATTCTTTTCTTCTAGTTGTTGCTTATAATTTCTTGTTTCATAAGGCACGCAATTCATTAATGAGTTATGATTAAAACCTATATAAATGCACAGAACATGTTAGCATAGTCAGTGAGTTGCCAATCTTGTTTTAAAGGGCTTAAGTGAAGGCAAATAAAAGATAGGCTGTCAAAGCAGGGATCAAAAAATTAATGGCATATGTCTGTGTGAGCAGATGTAGTGCTCTTAGCATCGACCCTCTTTAAAGAATGTTGACTATGGAGTTTGGTGACCACTGGGTTACTGGGCCAATTAGTGGTGGGTAGTTTCAAGAAACAGATAAATGTATAGGGACTGTGACCTTTATTTGTGAGTATTCAAGTGGAAATCATTTCTGTATACCTCTCTGTGATCATGCCTCAGAGACAGGTTTCATGTACATGAACATGAAAGTATTTGACCTGATTCCGAGTGAGTGTATTTCACAATGCGGCATAGTTTGTGGCCACAACTGGCTTCAGAAAAGTTCAGAACAGGAGGAGCATTCTTAACATAAGTGATTTGGGGTTAAAGGGGAACTTACAGATTATTTATAACAACCCTCTCATTGTAAAGGTGGGATAATGGTGTCTCAGAGAATTTAAGTGATTTGCTTAGCATGACCTAGAATATTATATGAAAGCCAAAATTTGGACCTAGATTGTGTCAGCTTCTAGTACATAGTCTTTTCTATCCTAACAAATTTTACTGATTTTTAATACTGTTAAATAGAAATGACTTATTTGATATTAAATTAATACTTAAAATGTTATGCAGACATTAAATTTTCTGCTAGATTACTAAAAACATACCTATATTTTGTAAGGTGTTTTTTCATATTTGTACAAAGATAAGTAATCATGATTATATTTTGTGTTGAGGGCACTGAAAGGGATCTTTTGAGTAAAACATCTCACCTATGGCATAATTTTCACTATTATTTTTGTCTTTTTAGGGCCACACCCGTGGCATATGGAGGTTCCCAGGCTAGGGGTCAAATTGGAACTGTAGCTGCTGGCCTACACCACGGCCATAGCAATGCGGGATCCAAGCTGTGTCTGCGACATACACCACAGCCCACGGCAATGCTGGATCCTTAATCCACTGAGTGAGGGCAGGGATTAAACCTGTGTCCTCATGGATACTGGTCAGATTCATTTCTGCTAAACCATGATGCGAACTCCTAATTTTCACTATTAGCAATTAATTTCATTTAGTTAAGTATTATCCTCTTCCCCCTACGTTTTAAATTGCAAATATTTCTGAGAAACCGTACATAGTAAGCCACTGGTTCCTTATTTATAACTTCCCAGATTACATTATGATGATACGGAGAACAAAAATTTGGGGAGGAAAATAAACATTAAATGGAGAAGAAATATAAAATGCATTTTTATTATTTATTAAAATATTTATGAAACATTAACTGGAGAAGAAAAATTGAAAAAAATGCACTAAAGTCAAAATTTGTAGATTGAAAGGTAGCTTAGAAATCTTTTACTAGCCACATTTGCTGCTTGAAGCCTGTATGTGATAATTCAAATGTTCCAGTGACAGGCAGCTTTCTACTTTCTGACAAAGTTTATGCCATCTATGACAACTTGAACAATCATTTTAGACAGTTAGCCTTTACTGCAATTTGTCACCCAGTAGTTTCTTCCTATTTCCCATCTACTTGACTTGCTTCCAGGAATACAAGGAATGATGTTTTTTGTTTTTGTTTTATTTTTTTGTTTGTTTTTTTCTATAAACTAAATATTCCCCTTTACTTCTGGGAATCTGACACTTTCTTCCCTGGATGTTTCTCTTCCATAGTTGGTCTCTGCTAAAAGGTAGGGCCCAGTAAAAAAAGCTATTTTAGCTAGAACATTTTAGAAATCAGATTCAAGTGTTATGGAAAGTATCCAAAGGAAACAACTTATATTTTATTTTTATTTTTTTATCCATAGGAGAAAGAGGTAAAGAAAGCTGTATGGGCTTCAAAGTCTTGTGCTGAAAGTGGGGCTCTGTGTTGCAATGAGGCTTCTGGGTGCTTTTAAAAAATCAAATCAAACAAGTTCTACAACTCTCAGGATGTGTAGATAGATACAAACTCACAAAGGTGCCAATTAGGGACCCAGAAAAGAAGATGTAGAATTCTTCCCATTGGATAAAAGGTGGAATAGAAATTAGAACTAAAATATATAAATTCTGAAAAATCTGCATACATCTCTAAACCTCAGAATATTTCTGAGGATTTGCCTTTCAATCTCTTGACTAGGTTGATAATATCAGTGTGTCAAACTGTGCACATAGCCCCTTCAGCCCTTTTAACATAATCTGTTCACAGCCAGGAATGAGAAACCTGCCAGGGGATGTGACTATTTATTTATTTATTTATTTATTTATTTAATTTTTATTAGATTGTCTTTGACAAGTCTTTTTGCACTACACAGAATGGAAACTCCAATCAGGCTTCATGTCTGAGTGCTAAATTCTTAGCATCATCACAATTAATTAGCTCCCTACCTTAGAGAGAGCTCACTCACGTCTGTCCCCCAAACCAGATGCATGGCAGAGTATGTAGGACAATGTCACTATGGGCATGCTCTCCCTGATGTAAACATACATGCCTGGGATTTAATAAGAAAATGAGATTAAGGCCTTATCCCCTGCTAATGTGCAAATTTATTTTGTAAGAATATTCATTTATCCTTGATGGAAATTTTTACCTTAAGGTGAATTCTTCGAATAATATCTTTCTAGATACCACTGGCAGAGGAAAGAAGAGGAGGAAATTAAGTCAACAAGGAGAAAGGGAAGAGGCTACCAAAATTAACTTATTCACTTCAGAATTTTGTGGGCAGTAAGGACAGCTGCTGCTCAAGTCACTGAATACCAAGCAAAGGCCCCAGAACTTAACTCATGCAAATTTCTTATTCACTGTTTACATTAAGGTAGTAATTTCAAATGTTCTTTCTCAGCTCTCTCCTTTTTTTCCTATTACTCTCCTTCCTGTTAATTCAATTAAGTCCATACCGATATCTTGAAATTATCTCTGCTCCATCTTCTCTGGGCCTCTGCCCAGGTCACCCAATGTGTCCGGAAATGCTCACATCTCCCCAGTTTATATACTTCCTTTTCATTGATGCATCTGAATTTTCTCCTTTTCTATATAAGTTAATCTAGGAAATTCACCCTTATCCATATCCTATGAGTATCATGCTTGACTCAACATTTTTCAATCTGGCCACTAACTAGTTTCATAATTTAGGATGTTTTGTCTGTCTGATCTATTGTCTATATGGTTGTTAGTTCCTCCAGTTTCCCAGACTGCCTTTCATTGGTAACTGCCTTCGATTAAAGACTCCTGAAGAGAAATGTTAGGCTTATATATATTGGAATGTCATAGCTATTTGTAAAAAAAAAAAAAAAAGAGAGAGAAGAAGCCTGCCTACTCTAAAGTCTTCCATTCCTATTAGTTAATTCCTCAACGACAATCTATTACAGTTCTGCTGGGGGCACTTGAAATTACCATTATAATGACTCTTTTAGACTAAAATTTTGTTTTCAAATGACCTGGTTAAATTGAACATACACTCCCTGGAAAGAGTAACATTACCCATCAAGTTTAGTTTATCAGATTATCTAACCATCAGGTCACAGAGAGCTGAT
Organism: Catagonus wagneri; assembly: GCA_004024745.2. Classification (NCBI taxonomy): domain Eukaryota; kingdom Metazoa; phylum Chordata; class Mammalia; order Artiodactyla; family Tayassuidae; genus Catagonus; species Catagonus wagneri. Next base: position 8,874,808 of record PVHT021183519.1, read on the forward strand.
CCTAGGGAAAAGGGACACAGGAAAGGGAGATTTGAATGATAAGAAAGGGCTTCAGAAAAGGTTCAGCAAATTAGACATTGTTTGGGAACTCTCTAGTTCATAGCATTCCAGAGCCACAGGCCTATGCTCACTCAGCAACTCACTTATCAGTTAAGGGACAGGAAGGACTGGAAAAATAAAAAAAAAATAATGAAGCATTTTCTATCAGGCAAATTGAATTTATAAATGCAAAATAGATGCTTTCTTATGAGGATGACTGTAATCAAGAATATCATTTAGTAAAAATTAGATTCTTTCCACAGAATTCCATAATCTGTTTTTCCAGCTTTGAAGTCTTTTGATTAAAAAACTAAGGATGTGACCAATGTAGAGAGGAGAATACTCAGCAGATTAAATAGTCATTCTTGGACCCAGAGAACACTAGAAAATTAGTCCATCCAACCACTTTGAGCTTCCTGCTCCTCAGAAGACAATTTCCTTGCAGAACAATACTAAAAGAGTGAAAAAAAATGCAAACTTGGAAACAGCAAGAGGAAAAGGTCTCATATGTGTTCATGAACTTTAGTGACACTTCTATTTCCAAGAAGGAAGGAAGGGCAGACAATTACTACTATTATGCAATTTCCTGGTACTCTTTTATTATGTTAATAAATAAATCCCCTCTGACAAGCTAGATAGAATATTAGAGCCTGTGATGAAAGCTCTTAAATGTGGATTTCCTTTTCCTCAGGGAACCAGATTGCACATTTATTATTTCTGTTACTGTTCTTTTGAGCAAAAATGTGAGTTGTTTATATTAGAAGAGCATTTAAAAGGAAAGGTTACTTTCCACTGGGACTTTTTACTTAAAACATGCATGTGTGAATTTGCGTGTACAAACACACACATACACACACCCTATAGGGGCTGTACTTTACTTTGTGTCAGACTTTATGGTGCAACATGATTTATGTATATTATATCAACATATTCCCACAATAACTTTTAAAATCAGTAATATCATCCCATTATTTAGATTAAGAAACAAAGATTAAGCTATACTCTGATGTTCAAGGCACTCAGCTTTTTAAAACCACAGTATACATTTAAAATATGAAGAATACAGAGAATAACAATGATAGGGATGGTGTAGGCACAGGTGGTTGTAGAAGTTCCAATAAGGGACCATAGATAAAGAGGGAAGCTTAGGGGACTTTGCGAGATCACTGTAATTTGATAAATTGCTCAAAAAAGCCACCAGAACAAGGCAGAGGAGGTAGGAGAATTGAGTAGAGGAGATAGGAAAATTGCTTCAGGTCGTTGGGTAGGGGATGGGATGAGACCTGCTTCAGATTCAGACCTAGGGTAGGAGTTTGAGGACTGCTTTTCTGCTGATTTGAATACACATTTTATTCCCAGAAAGGAAGAGGCAGTCTTTTTTCCCACCCTTCCCACTACCCTTGGTTGATAAAACTGTAGCCCAATGGATCCTGGGGCAGAACCTCCATGCCTGCCCCCTTTCATCTATTTTAATAAGACTATTTTTTGTTTATCACTTTGTCTCTCGCTGAATTCCTTCTGCACAGAGTTGAGAAGAACCTGAACCTCAGTGAGTCCAGACACAGGGTGAGTGATGCTAACTTAAAACTGTGGGTTTAAGTCCCAATCTGGCTTTAGGCTGGGTTTGAGTCCCGGCACATGGGTTCAAGTCCCAGTTTGTGTTCTGGCTAGGTTTAGGCCATTAGTGCTGTCAGTTTCAACACTCTAGTAGAGTTTTAGCTTGCTTTAAAACTTCCCAAGTTCTTTGAGGCCTACTATCTCATTAAATCTTTAAGACAACTATCTGAAGGAGAAAAGTCAACTAACACCACTTTGCATATGAGCAAATTAAGAGGTTCAATGTCTTACTATAGTTATAGAGTCAAATGGGAGATCTAGAACTAGGAACACTCCTTTTGACAGCCTGTGCAAATAGGGACAAGAAGGTCACTTTACAGTAGGTATTTATTACAATATGTGCATGTATATACCATGTATTTATTTCCTTTTCTTTTTTACTTAAGATAGTCCACATCTACTGTAGAAAACACAACGATATACAGGAAAGTAATTTTAAAAAAGATTCTGTAACTGAAGTTTGGCACTTGACATCAGCCTCTACATGGATTAAATTATGAGTCACTGCAGCTGCCGACCTGAAACACCCCCTGAGCAGAGCTCAGGGTAAACATCAGGAATGAGGCAATCTTTGCTCTGGGAAAACTGGAAGAATGGGTCTTCAGGTAGTCAGATATTTTTAGGAGATTTTATGTACCCAGTTCTTGCATCTCTTCATATCTAAAAAAATACTGAAATCCTCATGGAGATGTATGCTCCTTGTGACTAGTACAAACTTTTGTAAAATGTGTGTATGCTGCATACACCTCCCCCTCACCTTTATCATATCCTGATATTCCCCCTTTTCCTCTTTGAGTAGTATTTCAGCCTGGTCTGTAGTTAAGGATAAAGAATGTTACCATCATCTATGAATGCAGTCACCTCCAAGAGTGAGAGCCAGTGAGTCCTGGAGGCTGTGAAAACTCAGGATACTGGCCCTGAGAGTGGTGGTGCATATCAAAGGACTGATTTCAGTGAGCCCAGGCCTCTTTTGTTCCTGCTCCCTGCCCTTTGTTGCAAAAACTCCTATATATCCTAGCTCCTCCCTCACCACCTTGGAGCGATTTCTTGGGGCTACCAGAAACGCTGTCTTCCGGGCTTAAGTCCAAATTTTGCCCCAAATAAATCTCTCAACTTTCAAGCTGTGCATTTTTTTTTAAGTCGACGATTCCAATATCCAAAGGCAATTATTATCCTTTTGGAGATAATTATTTCAGATATCTATAATGTAATATAACAATATAAATATAACAATGCAATGTAATATATAAATGAATTTTGTTTGATATAGATATTAAAATAGAATAATTTCACTTTACTCATCTATAAAGGAAGATAATAATAGTACCTGCATGATTTGAGGTATAGATTTATTGCTATAGTATACATAAAACACTCAGTGCAGTTCCCTACTCAGAGTGGATATTTAATATACGTTAGTGGCTATTATTCTTTGTATTATTATTATTATTCACATGCATCACATGCATGTATGTTAAATACATGCATGACATTTTTATAAACATAAAAATATTTTATAAATATTTTTTCATGCTCTGTATTTGCTAAATAGTTTTTTTACCTCAATAATAATAATAACCTATGAATATTTATCAATAGGTATTCATAACTATCTTTTTAATGGCTTTTTACTATCTAATATATGAATGTACTATATATTTTTTAATGTCTTGTGCTTAGATATTTGAGTCTAACTATAAATTGTTATAAATAATTCTGAAAAGAACACCTGTATGAATATCTGTCTCTACATGTTCAGCTATTTCATGAAAATAAATTTTTATCAGTGGGAATAATTTGTCAAAAAGAAGCAATGACAAAAGGTGGTGGTTAATCTACAAAATGGTGTATTTCCAAGTTAGTCAAATTGTAGAGGAAAAGAACAATTGATTCAGTGGTATATTAGGCATATCAGTTGAGAAGATTTAGTTGCAAGAAATGGAAAATATTAACTCACCTAAGGTAAACAGTAAGATGATTTATCATCTCATAATTGGCAATATCAAGACTTCAAGTTTCTTCCATTGTTATATTCTATTTTAACTCACTTTTTTATTTTCCTCTTGTCTTTGAGATGGTTATAGCCATTCAGATTATCACATCCAGACACTATGCATCCAATACAAGAAAAGATTTCCTTTAGTATCTTTTTTTACCAATAAAGGAAAAGATGGATAGCTAGGTAGCTAGTTAGATGTAGTGAGTCAAAGGGCAAGCTATGCAAGATATAAAGAGAGAATATTGAGTGAAAAGAGAGCAAACAACAGTAAAAGCTTGAGAGAAGAGAAAATAAACCTTTTCTCAAGCATTGAATCTTCCTATAATATTTACTACATAGAATGAGGAGGTCTATAATAAAGGCTAAGTTATGAGAATGAGCCTGCTCTAAAAATGGACATGGCCCAGAGGAGAGCTGAGAACTCTTGTTAAGTACATGCCCAGGTGGGTGGAATATCTTTGCTACAGAATCCTGGAGCTCTAATTTGTAATTTTATTTTTGGGCCTCGCTATTAATTCCATATAGCAAAGATACCATTAAGAAAATACTACAGAACTGTCACAATGTATATCCAGGTGATTGGATTGCTTTCATCATAGCATGAACTTACTTCCAGGACCTTTCTTCTTTGGGCCCCCAAACTGACAACCTTCCTTAGGCTTTCAGTAAATGGGCTGGAGCAATATTCTCAAGGGTGAAATATGCTGCCTCCATTCACTCTGAGATGGCCTAATGGGTGATGTGCATTCTTCTTACAGGTGGGAATTGTGAGTTGCAATGATTTGCCATTTACTATGAGTGTAAATATCCTAGAAGATCCTAGACTACTGAACTCCTAAACATTTCACTGATATGACAGACCTCTCTCTAGAGCTCAGGTTTCTTATCAAAGCCTCCAATGTACTTGCCACTTTTTGATCATCTGGCTTGGTTAACAGTGTTTTCAATATAGTAGATCCATATGTCATTCTGCAAAATATGTAAATAATTCTAGTCCTTTTAAACTACATTTTGAGAGTTTGGGAGCCTAAGAAAAAGACCAGAAATACATTTCTTGTGTTTGCATAAATGTGAACAATTTTTGTCCTCATTTTGATAGGCATGAAAAAAAGTACATTTACCAGATCAACAGCAAATGCCACACACCTAAGATTGTGTTTACATGTTCTAGTAAAGATAACTGTTATCACAGCTGAAATTGGGTCTATTATATGGTTTGAGGTTCAGTAGAATAATGTCATTCTCTGTTACCCAGCTTGTTCTTATAGAGGCCTGATTGGTTGAACTAAATGGCTATATTATGGTAAATGCTACTTCTGCATCCTTCTCTAGGGATGTGACAGTGTTTTTGGTCTAAATCTTCTTTTGGAGTAGAGGGCAGTTTTAAAGGCCTTCACCTTGTCTTGTCCACCTTGCCTTTCAAGCCAAGAAACCAATGTGAATATTCAGCCAAATACCAAAGACATCCATTCCAGTATACACTCAGGTATCTTGAAAAAGACCACTAGAACTGGTAAACTCAGTGTGAGCTGGATCTCAGCCTAGACTCCACTTATTACCTGGTCTCTATACACCTCCATTCTAAAAAGATTTCTATGATGATATCTCATATTTCCAGGTATTGTCAGCTCAGATCCTGTGTCCACTGGTTCTCAAAATGTCTAAGTGCCCTTTCTTTAGGGTATGGGTATCTGAATAAAAGTTTATATGAAACCATGGCATAATTACTATATACATCTTCTGTGTTTTCCGTGTTTATGCAGTTCCTTCCCTTCTTCCCAATTGGTCAATGGATTCTGAAAGCTGGCTCATGTCTGGAAATTGGGCAGGAGATCATAACTTTATTGTAACAGCTGCTTTCAGCTTTCTGATTATCAGCCATTGGTTTATTCAGGGTATATAAATGGATTAATAAACTTGTTAGCTACCTATCTTGCCCCTAGGTGTGCAATATTCTAATAAATATTTCACAGCCCTCTGACCTATTGCTCTAAACAATAATTGCACCTATTTTGATTCCAATTATTAAGCACCACCAAGTGGCTTCTATTATTTTGAAATCTTAACATTCCCACTATTGGGAAGCTAGGTCTATATCCACATGACCTGCTAATTCTTGCTTACAGAAACAGTCATCACTGAACTTTTTAAAAAAATGCCAGTCCTTCTTTTTATCAGAGTATTCCTCATTGCTATGATAAGTGTAGCACTATCACAACTCTATCTTGAAACAGTTGCCTAGTAAGATTTTTGGCCATTATATGGTATATTCATTCTATCATGCCCGATTCTTTGAGATTTTGATTCCCTCCCCATTGTTTGTAACAGCTTTTCTGACATTTCTATCTTATTTAATGTAAGTCATCGACTATTTTGAACATGGAAGAAGCAACATAGCACTGCGTTTATTAATATTATTGTTCAGGTTCCTTTCCAGGATGTTAAATGCTGTATCAGAGGCGTGCTCCTATGATGACATAACATTCTATATTTAAATTTATGATTCTGTGCCACATTCAGAATATTGAGAATCAAGTCCCATTTATACTATACTGATTCCTGCTAGTACATGATAGCTGGGTCCTAGAATCCTTCAGCACACAACAACATTTCCCTTCAAAGGCTTGGTACTTCCTTGGCTTGATGATTGTGACCTGACTTTAGTTATTAGTCTGCTGGCCAGAAGGAGGAGTGACATTTGATCTTAAGGAGGGGGAAAGAAGATGTATGTATTCTTGACAGGCAGGGGCCTCTGCATTATTTTTAAGCAAATGGAGGGTGTTCTAGCTTTTTACAAGGAGGATGAACTACTTCTATATCCCTAGATATAGAAGAACTTTGAAGATTAATGATTTTCAGGTGTGTGATGTCAGATATCTCCATTCAAAATCTTAGCTCCTTTGCAATCAGGAACCTAATCTTAGCACAACAGACATGTCAGGGTTGAGAATTCAATCTTTTCTGGAGTTCTGCTGCTCTTATAATTAAGTTCTGGAACTGATCCTCAGCATTTACTTTCCCTCTAGCTGTATGAAAAAGAATCCCTTTAAAAGCTGCAAAGAGCCCTTCTGGCTTTCACACCTAGTCTTGTACTGGTGATCAATTACCTCAAGCCTTTCAGTGTTTTTGTTTCTATTTTTCAATCCATCAAGGATTCCACAGTATGAAAAACTACTACTATCCTCAAACTTTTCCTCATCAGTGCATTCTGATCCTCTAGCCTCCCATCCTAGTTTACTACTAGAGAATTTGTTAACACTGCATCACATATGTATGCTAAGTGCAATTAGCGCTCCCTCTAGTCAGTGATGGCATCTTTACTTCTGGCCAGCCAATTAGTGATCCAGATCCAATATCCCATTTTAGAGACTAATTCCTAGGACCAATTTTGCTACCAAATATCACTAATCTGGTTCTCTGGGAAACAAACTTCAATATTTGTGTGCAGTTGGTTTATTGGGGCATGATTGTGGTAAAAACATCTGTCAGGGATGCAGAGTGGGTAGGAAGAAAAACTGAACCAAGACATAGATATAAAAATGGCCTCACCTGATCCCATGGATAGTACCGGTGTTGGGAAAGCCCTAGAGACTTTCTCAATAGTCAAGGGACCAGGTCACAGTACCCACACCATAACCAGTTATGGCACAGAACTTTTGAGAGGAATGTAATCTTGACTGAAGCAGATTTCTTCAAATGAGGGCTCTTCCTGGAGAGGGACTCAGCAATAAGGCACTAGCAGCTAACATTCTGTGGATTGAAGAAATGAGCACCTTGATTGTAAAGATTAATGTAGGTGTCCTACAATAATGTCAACTACATTTTTTGATGATAGTAGAAAGTAAAACAAAGGAAATGACAAAGAGAAAGTGATGACTTCTGATAAAACTGTTTAAGGATTGTTATTTCTGTCCTTCAGAAAGGAACAAAAATGTGGTAAACTTTCTTCCTCTTTCTGTTAATTGGAGGCACAGTATAAAATGTGAGCACAGTATAGCAGAAAATGAGACAGTAGTTTGAGGTAAACAGTGTTATCAAGAACTCTGAGGCTTTAGTTCAAGAAAGAAGGTAAAGGAAAAATGACAAGTATGTGGTGGAGTTTCTTCTCCACAGATCTAGGGTAAGTTTGTCAGAGATATGTGTTATGAGGAAAAACAGCATGAGTGTATTTACTTACAGTTAGAGCTGATCAATATTATGAATAATACAGTACAGTTTATTGAAAATATTTTATAAAAGAAGGAATATATCCTTGGAATTTGGAAAATAAAACTCAGGTCAAGATAGTTTAAATTATTTAACCATGACTGTGTAGTGCACAAGAATTAATATGAAGGTTAGTAACTTTATTCTGATGGATTCAATATTGTGTGTAGGTATAAACATACAAATATAAATATTTGTATTACACTCCTTAGTACAGAATTAACTATCTTGAAGTTTGGGCTTAGGGTAGTAATTATAAAATACAAGGATAAAGGAGGCAGGAAATTGACACTCAGACCAGAGGCACACGTCAAAATGGATCATGGGAATGGACAGGGTTGAGCAGATTGAGTTTAATTTAATGGTCCTAATGTTCCAAAGATGGCTGCAAGTGTGAGAAGATATTGGGATGAGGAATTGTGGACTTGATGCCCTATAGAGAAACTGCTAAAAGATTTCCAAAATTCGAGATTTTTTTTCACACTTAGTCCTTCACCACCAAAATTTTGTCAAATATTTCTGTTTATGAATTTAAATTTAAACAGGAAAAACTTAACAACTTTCTTTGTGTTTGCACAGAAGCAATTTCAAGACAGTTTTTCTTGGGAATTAAGTTGGTAATTACTAAAACTCCAAAGCTAATTATGTTGTTATGCTAGTGGGATTGTAGCTATGGATGAGAAGTCTTTTCCATTTACAAGCTCGATTTGTAGGCACTAGCAATTCTTTCACCCTAAGCCCTTCCTCTCTTTCTTCCCACCCTTTAAAGGTGGAGGGAAGCAAACATTTAATTGGCATGTCCCTTCAGAGAGGGAGATTTTACCTAAAAATTTGTATAGTAAGAAGAGAAAATTATTTTTTTAAGAAGCAAGCAATCACGCCATATCCATGTAATCTGAGAGGTTGTGAAAACATAAAGATGCTCTGTTTTAAAATGGCAAACTGGTTTCTAATAGGACTGACAACTTTTAACAAGGCAGAGCTACATAGATTATAAACAGTTATAATAAATAAATAATCATAGGCTGCATTGTTGTGAAGAGTTAATATCTGCTACCCCATATGAGTAGTATGCTGTTTCTATAAGCTGTTAAGTGTAGTGAGGTGTGAGGCTTCAAATACACAAGAATACAAATGTTTACTTGGACAGGCAGTCTCTAAAGCATCCTGCAGTGAAGCAAAGGCAGCTGTGTATTTTAACCACACCACATTTAGGTAAAAAAGACAACAAATTTACTTAAATAAAATGTCACAAATTCAAATAAATAAGCATTTATTTGAATGAGTTTTAAGCTATTAAGCTTTTTTTTTTTAAGTTACTCTCTTCTAAGATATGAAGGGGAAATTAAACACAATCAAGGCATGAAAGAATGTAACAAAGAATATAAATGGCCAAATGTCAAGACATGACAAAATAAAGCTTGTACCTTCAGAGGAACAGGACAAAATCATATCTTTTGGAATATGGGAATAAGTTCTAATCTTGACTCTAGGACATATTTGCTTTGTCACACTGGACAGGTTGCTGCTATTGCACTATACCTTAGTTTTCCCATTCAAAATAGGGCAAAATATGCTGTTACGCTAGTGATGGAGAAAAGATAATACTTTTTGTCATAGTTAAAACTATTTGCAGTCTTGGAGTTCCCTTCGTGGCTCAGTGGTTAACGAATCCGACTAAGAACCATGAGGTTGCGGGTTCGATCCCTGGCCTTGCTCAGTGGGTTAAGGATCTGGCATTGCCGTGAGCTGTGGTGAAGGTTGCAGACATGGCTCGGATCCCGCGTTGCTATGGCTGTGGCGAAGGCCAGCAGCTACAGCTCCTGTTAGACCCCTAGCCCGGGAACCTCCATATGCTGCGGGTGTGGCTCTACATAAAAGGCAAAAAGACAAAAAATATATATATATTTGCAGTCTAATAATAAAAAGAAAATATTTAATCTATAACATTTCTTAATCTCTGATAATAGCATAGCTCTTAAAAGTGAAATTTTAAAGCAAACTGTGCTAAGATGAAATTATTTAAACATGTCTATAACCTGTGTATTGTGGTAGACAGCACTATACTTTAGAAACCCTAAATTCCTTGGCTGCAGGGACTTTGGACAGATGTTGTTTCCATTCATGCATATGCTTTGTATCAAGCTGCTTGATTTAGCATAAAATACTTTATTTCTTAATATACTAATACAGCTCTTAACCACTCTGAATTTCAGTAGCTTTACCTGTAAATTAAAGGTAATAACACCAATCTTAGAGAGTTGTGAAGAATCAAACAACATAAGCAAAGTACCTACCACAAGTAGAAAGTGCTTAATAGACTTTCTGTAATTTCCACATGCAATTCAATAGGAAAACTAAATACTATAGTGGTTAAAATATTTTCTTAAAATTGAGGGTAAACTGTAATCATCATTGTCCTAGATTTTGAAGTCTTTTTTTTTCCCCTACCTACATCCCTCAACAACAAATAGCAACAACAATAATCTGCATTAATATTGGCTATTTCTGAATGGGACCTTGCTTTCAATGCTGTGAAGTAAAATTGCTTCTGAAGAAGATAATTATCTCAGATTGTCTTTGATATTTTCATCAAATTAGTTATCTTAATGAGAAAATAGCTTATTGTTTCACATAGTAGGCCCTTAATAAAACCATATTGATTACCTGATTAACTCAGCCAAGCAAAGTATGATCTGATTGGCTGAATTCCAAGCATATTTATATGTTGTAAGAAAATCAGAAATTGAGATATGCTTATGGTGACACTTATTGATAAGGTTCTGATAATCAGAATTTCTTTATACCAGCTACTATTTTGGAAAAAGATTAAAATATATGAAAAAGAAAATAATGATCAAAGGTATAGTTCTGAGTGCTGAATCAATATGGCAGACTTGTTCTCAAGCAGTTATTCTAATTCATTCCCCTTGTATTATACTGAAAATATATTGAATGAGTATTCTTATAACATCCATGAAGTACTCCAATGGAGAACATTCTTAAAGAGACCCTGAAGCTATAAATAAACTTTCTAACAACTCATGACTTTATTTTTCAAGATTTATGAAACTAAATAGATTATAAAGATCTAGTTAGTGGATTTCTTTTCATCAGAATTACACATATAACACCATTTCCTAAATTATAGTTCTCTATTACTCTGAAATTTTAGCTCTGAGTGTTATTTACAAAGATAAGTTGCTTTCCATGAACACCTATGCAAATTAGGAAAAATGGCTAAGACAAATTCATTGAAATTCATTGTCTTGGAGTTTGCATTTTTTTTATTTTTCATTTTTGCCTGCCCTATGGCATATGGAGCTCCTGGGCCAGGGCTCAGATCCAAGCTGCATTTGCAACTGTTGATCCTTTAAACCACTGTGCCAGGCTGGGGATCGAACCTGCATTCTGGAGCTGCAAAGACACTGCCAATCCCATTTGCCACAGCGGGAACTCCTGTGTGTGTGTGTGTGTGTGTGTGTGTGTGTGTGTGTGTGTTTTAACGTATTTCTTTTGTACCAGCTTTAATTTCTATATAAAAATTAAATACAGAAATATAGAAAATAGTCATGTTAATAGAATAAAGAGAATTATAATTTGTGGAACATGAACAATGACTAAAAAATCTTTTTAGGCTTTAAAGTAAGATGTATCTCTTTCCAGTTCATTTTTTTAATATGGGCATGAAATGGAAAATAAAGAAACAAAACTACTGAATTGTGGAGTTATCTGATAATTCTGGAATTTAGGATGGCCAATGAATGATTGGTTAGATATAAGAGGTATTTTTAGGACATAAACAGTGAATTTAAGCTCTGTACCAGCTGAACTGATTATCTCTATTGATCTATATTTAAATTTACTGACTCTATCTTTTGCTATCTTAAATCTGCTTTTCAGCCATGTAATGACATTTTCATTTCAATTATTTTACTTTTTATGTCTAGAAAGCCAATTTGCTTCTTAGTTTTCATTCCTCTATTAAGACTGAATGCCTGTTTACTCATTATTTGCATATTTTCCTTTAATTGTTGGGATCTATTTATAAATCTGTTTGAAAGCTCTGGCTACTTTATTTAACATTGTGCCCACTTGAAATCTGTTTCTATTGACTTATTTTTTTTTCCCCTAAGTATGCATCACCTTTCTATATTTCTTTGCCTCTTTAGTAATTTTTTGTTAAAACCTAGACATTGTGGATATTCTATTGCATCACTTCTGTATCCTCTTTTGTTTTTCTGATGATTGTGGCCTTTTATAGTAGGTAGTTAAATTTGCTGGATTCAAACTTTAAAAATTGTCTTCCCGGAGTTCCCGTCGTGGCGCAGTGGTTAACGAATCCGACTAGGAACCATGAGGTTGCGGGTTCGATCCCTGCCCTTGCTCAGTGGGTTAACGATCCGGCGTTGCCGTGAGCTGTGGTGTAGGTTGCAGACGCGGCTCGGATCCTGCGTTGCTGTGGCTGCGGTGCAGGCCAGTGGCCACAGCTCCGATTAGACCCCTA
>PVHT021183519.1:8888175-8947789 GCA_004024745.2 Catagonus wagneri
GACAAAAAGGCAAAAAAAAAAAAAAAATTGTCTTCCCCATGATGCAAAGATTCTGATGTCTCTGGTCAAATGTGTGTGTGTGTGTGTGTGTGTGTGTGTGTGTGTGTGTGTGTTTGTGTTAAAGAGAGAGAGATAGTGAGTCTGTCTCTCTAGGGATCTCCTTGATGCCTAAATAATTTCACAATCAGTCAATAATTAGGATGAAGTTATTCTCAGACATTTTGCAATCAGTCAATAATTAGGATGAAGTTATCCTCAGACATCACAAACCAGTAACACTTCCATTCTCTCCTGATCAGGCTATGTTTCAGTTGAGAAATTAATTTAAAAGCACAATAAATCCTGAACTTTCCCCAAGGTTTCAATTTTTTCTTAGCTTCTTAGGGTATCCCACATTTGCACATAATTTTGAAGTTAGACAGTGATGAACAGGAGTATTTATTGCTCTAACATTTCTATGGCACTCTTGCTTCCAAAATCTTCTCTTTACATATTTAGCCTTTCAGACACCTCCTCTTTTTATGGATGCACCTGAGGCATATGGAAGTTCCTGGGCTAGTGGTCAAATCAGAGCTGCAGCTGCAGGCCTATGCCACAGTCACAATGGCACTGGAGCTGATCCACAGCTGACACCTATGCTGCAGCTTGCAGCAACACTGGATCCTTAACCCATTGAGTGAGGCCATGGATGGAACCCACATCCTCATGGACACTATGTTGGGCTCTTAACCCACTGAGCCACAATGGAAACTCCTGCCACCTACTCTTAACTGAGTCCATTCCTGCTGGTAAGTAAAGTTGGAAGTTCTTTTAACTAAGCTGGAATGAATGAGAATACTCCTAGTCCACAGATGTTCCATTTTCTATGATTCAGTAACAATAATTCATAAATAACCACTTCTTAAATTTTAATAATCATTTTGTCATCTTCCAGTGTCATTAAATAGTTATTTATAATTATTTTACCTAGTTTTATACTTATTTTATTCATAGAAAAAAATCACCCATCACTTCACACTACCATTACCAGAAATAGAGTCCTAGACCAAAAGGATATTTTTAAATGCAGTCAGTAGGTTTATTGACATATTCATGTTTGGGATCTTCTTTCCTACAGCCAGGTGAAATATTCCATAAGGCCCATACTTTGGTGTTCATTATTATATAATGAACAGTCCTATCATTGCTTTAGGATTTTTAAACACATACTCAATTAAAAAATTAGAGGAATTCTCCTGTGGTGCAATGGGTTAAGGCTCTGGCATTGTCACTGTAGTAAGTTGGGTTGTTACTCTGGTGAAAGCTAAATCCCTGTATGCCTGGGAAACTTCATATGCCATGGGTGCAGAAAAAAAAAATTTTTTTCCTCACCCCTCCCAATCCCCATCCTAGCTCTGTCCTGCTTAAGGTTGCATAAAGGTATATCTCTGTTGCATTTCTAGCATCAGAATCACTTTTAAATCTCTGCATGGTGATGTCTTTCTTGAATCCCTGCAATTGTAATTTGGCTCTGTCCTTTGTGGAATTGGCAGAAATTCAAAGATTCTTAAGTTCCTATTACCAATAACTGTTCACTGAATCTCTCTGTATTATGATAAACGCAGTTTTCTCTAGCAGGCTATTATTGCTTTTCCTCAGCTTTTGTTTCTCCGAGTTTCTCCCCTACCTGAACGCTACTGAGGTTCCCACTTTCTGGAAAAATTACTTTTGGATAGGACCACAGTCACCTACTGGCTACCTCCCTTTTTCTCACGACTTACATGTAGCTCACAGGAAACACATATTTCTTGCTCTAGTAGACTCTGGGAGCGCTAGTCCATCCAAGTTTAGACTCCTCTACTCTGTTGCCACAAGCAGCTTTAGTTTATCAGGTATTAGGCAGCAGTACATGATTTTCATATATCTAAGAAACACTTAGGAAGCTTTCTTACTTGTCCATTTGAAGCTAACTTCACCACATCTTATTATCAAAGAGACAGAGACTTATGGCAACAACTCATACCAAGTTTCTTATTCTTTCTTGTGCCCATAACTGCACAGAGAAGTTGAGGAGCTGAGGAATTGACTAGCAATATTTCCTCTGTAAATTATGCATATAGGGATCTTGCTTTGAAATTTCACATATACCTTATCTTGGTATTTTGGTCAAAACATCAGTTTTAACATCCTGTTTTATATAATTTGGGATAGTCGGTGATTTTTTTATAAGACCAGATTATCTGGAACACTTTTGCATCCATTCTTAGGGATGGTAACATTCTTACTGCTTGTATTTGATCTTTTTAATTATTTGCTCTTTTTGAATGAGCATGTATTAGGCAAATTATGAAAAGGACGCTGAACTGAGACATGGAGCAAAGTGACAAAAATAAAAGAGCCAAGAAATTAAAAGCTAAGAGATTGGATGAAATTGGACTTCCATATTGCTTTTGAGAAGCAGTGAAGTACAATGTGTAAGAGTGGAAACTTTGTAATATTCTAACTCCATTTCCTGCTCCGGTGTTTACTATCTTGTTATTTGGGACTCTAAGTCTCACTTTTCTCATCAATAAAATTACATAAAAAACTGAACATACCTCATAAACTAAACAGCATAGTTACATTAACAAACCCTAAAACACTTCTAAGCACATTTGAACTCTCAATAAACTTTGACACTTACTACTACAGTTTTTAAAAACTTCCAGTTAAACACCATATAAATACAAAGAGACAATTGAGTAGATATTTTTAGCAAAACAGATATAAAACCATGCTTCTAGGACCAATTCATTATCACAACTACCTACATCAAACATTATTAAACAAGATGCATGAACTGTAGGACTTCTGGCTTGCTGGAAAGCCCTAGATAGAGTTTGCCCAGGGAGTCTGGGCATGGGTACTGATTTCTCTCCCAGGTAATACTAAGTTTGGTTCAAGAACAGGCAGGCCTCAGATGGATAAATATTTCCTATTCTTCTTTAATAATTATGTAAACTCTATGTGGCAAAACAATTTCACTTCTTAGATCTGACAAGACCATAATTTGCTCTAGCAGTGTAACTGGGAGCCATTTTTCCACCCATTAAGGTCACTGGAGAATCAAAGAATGATGTCCCAGGATGCGCAGTTCTGTTTGCCCTCTTGATTTCACGAGGTTTTGTAGTATATCGAGAATTTAAGCTAATCTCTCTGTGTGCGCATATACATGTGCACATGATGCGTGTTTGTGTGTGTTCTCTTCTCAATAACATATAATCCACCTGAAATAATGCATATTGTTTCCTAGCTAATGATGTAATTTACATCATTAAAATATATAACACTGCTGTACTCATACAAGTTAGTAACTGGTAGTAATCTAATGGTCACAATAGCCTTTGCAGAATCTGTAAATGTACATCTCCAAACGAAATCTTTATCTGTATGAATATATTCCTATGGGCCTATAAAAATATGGTTAAAAAAACTCCATTTATTCTATTTTCCAGAAAATACTAGCTATAATTTTAGTTTTTAGACTTTTATCAAAAATCTTTCAAAGCTTGTCATATAATTGGTTAATAACTCTAACTTAATCTGAATAGCATTTAATGTCATAATCATAATAGTATATTTACTCATGTCATTATATTTCAATATACAAATTGAATAATTAGAAAGAATAGTTCTAAACCTATTTGACCAAATAAGGTAATTCACAGTGAACACTCCAAAGCAAAGTCAAATACCCAAGTTAATAGATATGTGAGAAATGAAGAAAAAAAGAAAAAAAATATGTAAGAAATGAAAGAAAGTTAATTGGCACACTTTTTTGGGAAATGAGACACTAACTCAGTATGATATGTCGTAAATACACCGTGTCTGGGAAGGGAGGTTACTAATTAGTAAATTTTGCTCCTTGCATATGTACAAGAAACTGTTATAAATTTTTCAGGTTGTAAAAAGTTACAAAGGAATAAAATTCATAAAAGATAAATAATGAAATCACTGATGTTAATGCAATGAATATTTGCTCTAACAGTTGTAGCAAGGATGAACACCTCTTGAATTATTCCTATATATATATATATATATATAATGTACACTGTATATTAAAATATATATGTGTGTACGGTTCTGTGTCTGTGTGTTTGTGTAGGCTCTAATGATAATTTGGACCTTAGTAAACATAATAATATAAAAACTATTCTAATTCCTCTCTGCCTTTCTTCTTTTCCTTTTAAATTTAGTCCTTTAAAGTCTTACCAAATTTACTCACCCTGATAAAAGCTTTTCCTGAACAACAGAGTCCACAAAAAGTGTAGTAGTCCCTAGATAAAAATGATTTCAAGTATATTATTAAAAATAATATTTCAGTCATAACCCACTCACTTATTAACTGGGTGGCATCAAAATAATTACTTAAACTCCATAAGCCTCATCTTCTTTATCAATAAAGTCAGACAAAATCACATGCTTATTTGATTTTTATGATAATTACATGGGAAATGTATAGAAAGCCTGTGGATCAATTCCTGGGACATATAAAGTATGCAATAAGTGATAATTTGTATTGTTGGTATTAGCCCTAAAAACATTACTTCAGGGCCGAATTTTTCTCAGCTTTATGTCTGCTGATATTTCTCTCATCTGATTTGTAACTTTATATATATATTTTCATTAGTCCTAAGTATAAGCACACTAACCGGCACAGAGAGCTCAATTTGGGTAAGTATAGTCAAATAACTTTGAAGTTATTCTGTTTCATTTTCTGATGGTATGGGTGGGTCAGATTCAAGTGATTTGGTCTAACTCTCCAACTTATTTTTGATGGATCAAAAACTAGATTCCAGGTTTTCTGTCTATTGACCATTATGAGTTTCATGGTTATATATAGATCACTCTATATCAAAGACATGAAAAAATATATATGTATATATTTTATGATTGTAATTTAAATTGTAAAATATATTCTCTACAAATGTATCTGCCTCAAAAAAATTAAAACACATCTCAATCACATTTTCTATCTATTCTAAAATTTAAGACTATGTGTTTACCTCATATTGAGTACTGTTTGACTATATCCAGAACTGGTGAATCAGATGATTTCATGTGTAAGACAAATTCCTTAACCATCATTTCGCATCTACTGCCTTCTCATACTCGGTAGTGATGGAAGATTGATTTGACCCTGGGGAAGTGAGAATTCTGCCAACCTCTCAGTTTTCCAAAAAGAAAAAAAAAAAAAAAGTAGAATTTTTTTTTTTCAGTTTTAGCTTTCCTTAATTTCATTCATGGTCTGTTTTCAAGTTTAAACACCTAATTCTGCACGTATTACAGAGTCAGGACACCAACTGTTTTAACGTATTATTTCAGAAGTTTTGAGTGAATAACAATGTGAAAATTTACACAAATAATGTTAATTATTCTTATATGAAAATAAATAAATTTCAGAATTTGAAATCTGTAGAAAACCTCATTTGAAAATTATTCACATTTTGGAAATTAAGAAATGTAAATGTAAGTGTTACTATATTTACAGATTTTCTTGACACTTTTGACACATCCAGGTCTCTGTTCTTTATTCAAGAAAGTAATATAGGCATATTTTATCATGCTTCATTTTAGTGCTCTAGGCATATATTGTGCTTTTTACACATTAAAGGTTTGTGGCAAGACTGCATCAAGCAAGTCTATTGCAATTTTTGGCAATGAAGTATTTTTTTTAATTAAGGAAAGTACATTTTTTGACATAATGTTACTGACACAATAGACTATAGTATAGTATAAACATAACTTTTCATGCACTGGGAAACCAGAAAATTTGTATGATTTGCTTTATGGAAATATTTGCCTTATTCTGGTGGTCTGGAACTGAACCCAAAATATCTCTAAGCTGTACATGTAACAATATTATCTAATTAATTTTGATCATGAGAACCACTCATTGAATATATTTTGATAAAGATACATCCATGTAGTCATGTAGCAATTATTCTTTCCATAGGAAATACAAAAGGTAAATGAATTGAAAACAATAGATAACAACATTATAAAAACTCTATCAGGCCAATAGGCTGCATGGTCTTTCCTTGACCTCTCCTTCTACATATCATCTTTTCCCTCTCAATTTCAAAGAGAAAAGGTAATGACTGGCAAAGCAATCATCAATATGGATAATAACGGCATGATAAAGAGTTGAACAGTATGGATCAAACCACATTTCCATACAAACGTGTACAAACCTAAAAGAACCACTTAAGTGTACTGAACTCTTTCTACTCTTTCTAAAGAGTTAATAATATCTATTTTAGAGGAGGAGATCAATATGGCAGAGAAGGAGGACAATGGGTTCACCTCCCTTCATGAACACATGAAAACTACAACTAAATATAGAGTAACTCTTGCTAAAATTGACCTGGGGACTAGCAGAACAGCTCTTCTACAATAAAGACTGTAAAGAAAGACCCATAGGGAGTTGGGTAAGAAGGGACAAGAAGTGACTTGGACAGCATCTGCACACCTGGTAGGGGACACAGAGGAAGACAGGGATAACAAGGGAGTGAGGTCTTCCTTGGGGCATGAGCAGTTCAGCTACATATTTGGCAACTCAGTCCTAGTGTCAAAACATGAGGAAGACAAACCCTTTTAGGTGGTTTGAAGACCAGCAGAGCTTATTAGAAGGCTGTAGGAAATTAAGACTCCTCTCTTGAAGTGCACATGTACAGATTTTCTTACTATTGGTCATGGTGCAGAGGCAGCATACTGAAAACTGCCTAGGACTCTGACCAGCTAGCAAGGACTTCCCTAATATGCTCTCCACCCAGTCCAAGACCTCTTGCTCCAGTGCTGTTCTCCACTAAGGTGGAGGCTTCCACTGCTGATGAGAGTGTGCCTAGAGGGAATGAACCTGCCTGACCTAACCCTGCCTCTAACCAGGGCTGAGACAGTATTTCCAGTGTACATATTCCTGCCCACATTTAAGACGAGTAAAACTAGATCCAGGGAAGAGACTGACATCACCAGCAGGAAAAAAAGAAGCTCAGTAATGTGGCACCAACCCTGATCCAGCCTTTAACCAAGGCACAAACACCAAGGCAAAAAGTGAAAATACCACAGAGTTGTACCTATAATCTCCCAGGCCCAAGCCATATCCCAAATCAAGGTGGTGAATGCCATCTTACCCAGGAGAAACAGCTCCCACAGGAATCCTATTCCAGCTCCATAGCCTCTAACTCCACCTCCATGGGTTAATGATGGCCACTGAGCAAAGGAGAAACCCGGGCTTGCTCTGGCTCCAGACTCTCCAGTCCCAGCCCTCCCACCAAGGTGGTAGTTGACAGCATACTCTAGTGGAAAATGCAGCCTATGCTCATTTCAGATCCAGTTCTCCCCACAAAGCCACTGGGCACATGTAGACTTCATATGGATACTTCCACACAAGGGCACACCTTCAAGACCTGAATAAGTAATAATTTCAACTCATTTCATACAGACAGAGAAAGGTAAACAAAATGAGAAGACAGAGGTATATGTTTCAAATTAAAGAACAACAACAACAAACTTCTGAAAAAAGCCCTAATGTCATGGGAACACTTCTAAACTCATTCTATGAGGTCAGCATTACTCTGATGCCTCAAAATATTATCAAACAGAATTCAATAATACATAAAAAGTATGATACATCATGATCAAGTGGGATTTATTCCAGGGATGCAAGGTTGGTTCAATATCAGCAAATCAATAAAATATACCACATTTTTTAAAATGAAAGCTAAAAAATCACATGATCATCTCAATAAATGCAGAAAAAGCATTTGACAAAGTTAAATTTCCATTCATGATAAAAACTGTCAACAGATTGAGTATAGACGAAACATATATCAAAATAATAAAGGCCATTCATGACAAATCCACAGCTAATATCATACTCAATAGTGAACAACTAAAAGGTTTTCTTCTAAAATCAGGCACAAGGCAAGAATACCCACTCTTGCTACTTCTATTTAACATAGTATCAGAATGCCTAGCCATAACAATCAGACAAGAAAAAGCCATAACAATCAGACAAGAAAAAGAAATAAAAGGTATCCAATTTGGAAAGGAAGAAGTGAAATTGTTAGTATTTTCAGATGACATGATACTGTATATAGAAAACCTTAAAGTCTTCACCAAAAAATTATTCAGACCAATAAGTGGATTCAGTAAATTTGAAGGATACAAGATTACTATATATAAATCTATTGCTTTTTTATACACAAATAAAGATCAATAAGAAAGTAAAAGCAATAAAAAATCCCATTTACAATCACATTGAAAAGAATAAAATACATAAGACTAAACTCAACCAAAGAGATGAAAGATCTATATTATGAAAATTCTAAGACACTAATGAAGGAAACAGAAGATAACAGAAATAAATGGAAAGATATCTTGTGTTCATGGATTGGAGAAATTAATATTGTTAAAATGTCCATACTCCATACTACCTAAAGCAATCTTACAGATATGATGCAATCCCCATAAAAACACTTTTTTTTTTTTTTTTTTGCTTTTTAGGGCCATAGCCACAGCATATGGAAGTTCCCAGGCTAGGAATTGAATTGGAGTTACAGCTGCTGGCCTACACTACAGCTCATGGAATGCTGGATCCTTAACCCATTGAGCAAGGCCACGGATCAAACCTTTATCCTCATGGATACTAGTCAGATTC
The DNA here is from genome assembly GCA_004024745.2 of Catagonus wagneri. Lineage (NCBI taxonomy): Eukaryota > Metazoa > Chordata > Mammalia > Artiodactyla > Tayassuidae > Catagonus > Catagonus wagneri. Next base: position 8,896,856 of record PVHT021183519.1, read on the forward strand.
ATTTCCACTGGGCCACAACAGGAACTCCTCACATGATATTTTTCATAGACCTGGAACAAATAATCCTACAAATCATGACCTTGAATTGCCAAAGCAATACTGAGAATAAAGAACCAATCTGAGGTTTCATACTCCCCGACTCCAGAATATATTACAAAGTCAGTCATCAAAACAGTATGGTATATATAAACAACAGTGTGGTATACATAAACAACAAAATCTTAGCCATAAAAAACAATGAAATTTTGCTGTTTGCTATAACACGGATGGTCCCAAAGGGTTTATGCCTAGAGAAATAGGTGAGATAGAAAAAGACAAATACTAAGTTTTCATTTATATGTGGAATCTAAAAAACACAACAAGCAGATAAATATAACAAAACAGAAATAGACTTATAGACACAGAGAACAAACTAATGGTTACCTGAGAGGACAGTGGAGGGGACATGGGCAAGATAAATAAAGGAGATTTAGATATACAAGGTACTAGGTATAAAATAGATACAAGGATGTAATGTATAGCACAAAGAACCTAACCAATAATAAAAAAAAAATGTATAGAATTGCTGTATAGATGAAATAATTGGTATATGCTATTGAACACAATTTCTAGCATAATCTCAATAACTATTAATTATTCTTATTGTCTTCCTAACATATGACATTTTGTCTCCCTTTAAAATGTTATATTTCATACTCGATAATTTTCAAATTTTTGTTTTCATATGTAAAATAAATTTAGCACATAAAATTAAATTCTATATACATTTAAATTTGGGCTACTGGGTTAAAAATAAGTCACATTCCAGGCATTCAATTGTCATTTAAATTCTCTTAACAATATTAAATACTTTCTAATAAGTGTTAGTTTATGAATAATTAGGTTCAAAAATATTTTAGAATTCTAGAAAAGAAATAAGATATATGTACTCAAAAGACAGTAAGGCAGGCTATAAGCCTGTAAGGGAAGGTTTTGTATCTTGTTTTTTAAAGGATTCCCAGTGCCTACTTAAGTTTGATTTATACTAAGCATTCAACAATGCTTGCTGTGTAAGCAAGGGAAACCAAAAAGAAAACTAAAAGACAACTTACAGAATGGGAGAAAATTTTTTCAAATGACACAACTGACAAGGGCTTAATCTCTAAAATATACAAACAACTGATGCAGCTCAACTGCAAAAAAGCCAACAACCCATTGAAAAATGGGCAAAGGACATGAATAGACATTTCTCCAAAGAAGATATACAGATGGCCAACAAGCACATGAAAAAATGCTCAACATCATTGATGATTAGAGAAATGCAAATCAAAACTACCATGAGATACCACCTCACACCAGTCAGAACGGCCATCATTAACAAGTCCACAAACAACAAATGCTGGAGGGGGTGCGGAGAAAAGGGAACCCTCCTGCACTGTTGGTGGGAATGTAAGCTGGTGCAACCACTATGGAAGACAGTGTGGAGGTACCTTAGAAAACTATACATAGAACTATCATATGACCCAGCAATCCCACTCTTGGGGCATATATCCAGACAAAAATTTCCTGGAGAAAGACACTTGCACACGCATGTTCACTGCAGCACTATTCACAATAGCCAAGACTTGGAAACAACCCAAATGTCCATTGACAGATGACTGGATTAGGAAGATGTGGTGTATATACATGATGGAGTACTATTCAGCCATAAAAAAGGATAAAATAATGCCATTCACATCAACATGGATGGAATTAGAAACCCTCATACTGAGTGAAGCAAGTCAGAAGGAGAAAGACCCATATGAAATCTCTTATAATTGGAGTCTAAAACAGTGCACAAATGAACATCTCAACAGAAAAGAAAATCACGAACTTGGGGAACAGACTTGTGGTTGCCAAGGGGGTGGGGGAGGGGGTAGGGAGGGGGTGGGAAGGAATGGGGACAACTAGTGCTTTAATGATGGAAAAGCAAGGAGATCCAACTGTATAGCATGGGGAACTATGTCTAATCACATGCGACAAATCCATATATGTGCATGTAACCAGGTCACCACGCAGTGCAGTTGGAATATCTGACAGAAATCTGTAAACCAGCTGCAATGCAAAAAAATAAAAAATAAATCAAAAAAGAAAACAATGCTTGCTGTGTAAATCAACTATACTTAAAATAAAAAAGAAATTGATAATGTAAGGCAAGGACAAGATTGTACGGTCAAATACTTTGGGTCACAAAAGGTAAAACAAGTGTCTAAATGCTGAGCCTTAGAACTTTTCATTAGCTGAGGTTCCTTGGTAAATCAGCAACACAGAAATATAAACTCAAAATAACTTAAAAACCCCTTTCTTTGGGGTATTCCAAGAAAACATTTTTTTCAAAGAAGGATGCTTTGGCATACTGAGGGGTCTGGTACCTCTACATATGCACCACAGATTCCTCTCTACTCATGTTCAAAACAAGATTAAGGTAAGAAAATCTACTCAGTAGTTTTTAATAACCTATATGAAAAAAAAGAACAGATACATTTTTATGTATGACTGATTCACTTTGACATACACATGAAACTAATACAACATTGTAAATCAATAAAGTTGAATAAAAAAAGTGTTCCTTAGAATAAAAAGTAAAACAAAACAAAATAAAACAAAGACAATACTTGAACAATACTTGAATACTTGAATCACTGAAAAATTGAATGGATAGAACATGATGTGGGAGCTGGGGATATAAATTTAGATGAAGGGGTGATTATTTCCTCAATAAATATCACAGAAATTTTCATGATGTAACTGATTCATGATTCCTAAAATCATAAATTTTAAAGAAGGAGTTGTTGTTTTTTTTAAGGGCCACACCTGTGGCATATGGAATTTTCCAGGCTAGGGTTCCTGCTAGGCTAGTGGCAGCTTCGGGCCTACTCTAAAACCATAGCAACAGAGAATCTGAGCTGCCTCTGTGACCTACACTACAGCTCAGGGCAGTGCTGGATCCTTAACCCACTGAGGTAGACCAGGGATGAAAATTGCATCCTCATGGTTACTAGTCAGGTTTGTTATGCTGAGCCACAATGGGGACTGCAGGAAGGAAGGTTTAAGTATCATCAACTTCAACCTGCAAATATTTCTGGATAACTTTTAATGTGAGTATTATTTCAAATTAGAGAATATTTCCAAGGATTGTACACCAATTCTCATACATTCCTTATGCAAAGTAAGTCTGTTTCTTTTACTTTACCATTGTTGATGATTTAAGAGTAAGTTGGAGAGGGAGTTCCCGTTGTGGCTCAGTGGCTTACGAACCCAAGTAGTATCCATGAGGACGTGGGTTTGATCCCTGGCCTTGCTCAGTGGGTTAAGGATCCAGCATTGCTGTGAGCTGTGGCGTAGGTCATAGATGTTGCTCGGATCTGGTGTTGCCGTGCCTGTGGTGTAGGCTGGCAGGTGTAACTCCGATTCGATCCCTAGCCTGCTAACTTCTGTATATGCCACAGGTGCAGTCCTAAATAAAAGAAAAAAAGGCAAAAAGAAAAAAAAAAGAGTAAGTTGGAGACATTTTGCCTCTTTACCTCTTCATAATTCATTTGCATCTCCTAAGAACAAGGGTGTTATCCCTGTAACCATTATATTACTGCCAAAAGCAGGATATTTAATATTGATACAATTGTTACCTAATCTATAGTCCACATTGACATTTCCTAAAGAGTACCCTCAAACGTCTTTTACAGCTATTTTGTTCCTACTCCTGATTTCAACTCAGAATCACACATTGCATTTAGTTGTCATGTTTCTTTAGCCTTTTTTCTGGGACAGTTTCTTAGACTTTCTTTTTGTGTCTAGAAGTACTAACTAGTGGAAGTCACATCAATTTAGATTTGTCTAATGTTTTCTCATGATAAGTTTTAGATTATGGGTTATTTTTAACAGGACTATTACAATGTGATACAGTCTTTAAAAATTATCTGAAGGAGGCAGATGATGTCACTTTGTCCCAATACTGGTGATGTTAACTTGTATAACAATATCACCCTCTAGATTTAACACTGATTGATTCATTATCTCTATATTGTCTTTACTTCAAGGAATATGAGAATTTAAGAATATTTATTTATTTAAGTTTTTTCAGTGCGGACTGACTCCTACTTTATTGAATAAGTTAAAATTAATTACTATTATATAATCTGAGGCTCAAATTATCATTTAAATCTTTTTGATACGTCCCTATCATTCTCTGAACATTTCCTTTCTTCCTGGTGAAATAAGACATCCTAAGAGAATCATCTACTTTAACTACCTTGGCTCTGGAATTACTGGAGAATAACCATCAACTTATTTTTAAATCGGTGATTAGAAGAGAAATGCGTACGAAGGAGCTTTTTAAGCTAACATATTGAAAAATATCATGTCTTCTATATTACAGTGAGTAAAGTCATAGTTTTTAATGTCAATTATAAGGCTTCATGAGCTGGCATTAATGCATAGAAATAGAAACTCAGGATAATAATTCAGTTGCTACATTTGGCACTTACATCTGTTTTCTTCATAGTCTGAGAGAGAAAAAAGTATCTTACTTCTCTCTTTCAGCACATTCCTTTCTCTGCTTTTTTTTTTTTTTCCTCCCTGAATCTTATTCCAGCTCCTGGTTCATGGGAATAACAAGATTTAAACCTTACCAAAGATAAATAAAGCTTCTGTCTTCTTGTACAAATCTCCAAGGGAAGAAATCTCTAAGTGTTTAGCAAGCTGCTTAGAATTTGTATGTGTTTTAGAGGTGAGGGAAGAGAAAAATAACACACACAAATTAATGTACCAATAAATTATCTTGTCCCAGCTCTTTCTCCCATGTCAGAAGATCATTTTTTGCTTACTGTCTTGAAAACTAAATATCCAACATACTGCTGCTTATTTGTATGTGATTAGAAACATCAGATTCAGCGGGTGTTGACTATATGTAAAATTGCTTTCCTGCTGCTCTGGGTTCTTGTGAAAGAAAGCCAGTAAGTAAATCAATTCACTTTAAGTATATTTGAATTCAAAGTGTTCACCCTTTCTAGGACATGAGCTTATACACTTAAAGAAAGTAACCCTTAACTCTAAGGAATGGAACTCTGCAGATAGTTGGGAAGATACTGTTTGAAGAGAGAGTCAGGACCGTGAGAAGGTGGAACATAATTTTTTTTTTGCAAGATTACAAATCTCAACATACAGGCCTAATAGTATTAAGCAAATATGAGTCTCAGTGACTATGTTACATTTTTTAAATGAGAATCGTTTAATTCAGACAACTTAGAAGCTGTAATAAGGTATTATTGAACAATAAAAACAGCAGGTAGAGGTTTGCGGATAGGGATACAGCCCATCTGGAGTGTATTCCCAGAATCATTGCTGAATAAGTAACAGAGATTCTCATTTGGACAATTTTTGCTTGCTAAGGTGGTAGAATGAGTCTTCTATTTTACTCTAGGGATATAGAACCTAGAATCTTGGCAAAGCATGAGACTCCTTCAGTTCATGCAGAAACAAATAGAGCTGGGAGTTAACATTCATTTGTAATTTCCTTAGGGATAAAGTGAGTTAAATTAGGAGCAGGAGAGGTAGCTGTCTCTGGAAAAGCTAAGAATGATTATTTCTACATTTCCTCACTTAATATGCATCAAGAAGTGGACACTGACCTCCAGTGAGTACAGCTTTCATTTATTGAGTAATGGAGCAATTTGCTGTGAAATTATTTCATCAGACTCTTTTAGTCACCTCAGATACAACGGATAAACAGTTTAACTTTATTATTTTCATGGGACCAGGCCATTGGAACTGAGTCTAATTTAAGAAGGTACAGTAGAACATATATTTTCTGTAGATAACTAAGAAAGAATATTTTAATTCTTTTGAAATGATGTTAGAAAAGCTCATGTGAGTTGACATTACTTTTTAAAAGCCCTTAGACTCATTTACAGGGAGACAAGCTCCAAATGGCAGTTGGGCCTCTGTGACTGGAAGATATCAGAGGAAGCACTGGAAGATAACCTCTTCACAGAAAAAGAAAAAAACTCACATCTGTCCAACAGTACTTCAACTTTACCTTTCAATTTTTCTTCCATTCAGGGTTCAACTGTACCTAATTCAAGGAGAGCACCTTGGGATCAGATAAATTTACTTAGGTGGACCCCAAATGGGGGAAATGTTGGTTCTGAAAAAATTCCTTTGAGTTGTATCAGTTTAGACATGAGTTGATCATTCACTCAAATGAAAATGAAACTCATGATCCTTTTCAATCTTAACAACTATTCTGTTACCATAAAGTACATCGACAGCATTTGGAATTTTGTACTATCAGCAATACACATTAGCCATACATCTGGATCTTATCTGAGAATTCAACCAGTATTTTCTAACTCCATCAAAGATCTGAGACTAATTAAGGTAGAGAAATGATTTTATTCCATCTGCTGGATGTCTTTCTTTATATCAAATTATACCATCCGAGTATTACAACCATAAACCTTGCTGGCTTTGATTACTTCTGAAATGTCTTCGTTAGCCCATAATATCGTGTCAGTGTTATACTATCAGCTTTTAATAAGGATGCTATAAGACAGTGGGACACTAATATCATATGCTACCACTTACATGTGGAAACTAAAAAAAGGACACAATGAACTTCTTTGCAGAACATATAATGACACACAGACTTTGGAAAACCTATGGTTTCCAAATGAGACAATCTGGGGGGTGGAGGGATGCACTGTGGGTTTGGGATGGAAATGCTACAAAAATTGAGTCGTGATGATTTCTGTACACCTATAATTACAATAAAATTCATTAAGTAAAAAAAAGAAAATTTTTATAACAAGCATTTATTCTATAATCTTACTATTGAAAATATTATGCATTTTTTAATTGTTAATAAAGATCTTCAAAACAAACTTTCACTATATTTGACATAAAAATAGTCAAAATCATCTTCTAATCATATAGAATTAACTGGAATTCTAAAGTACTCCAGTTTTCTGTTTGCCTTTGTTTTTAGAAAGCAAGGATATAAATTTCTACTCATACTTTGATATATCTTTTATTTTTTCCATTTCTCTGTTTTCTATTCAGTTTTGGTGTTGATGGTGCTCTTTCCTTTGTCTTTTATTGAAAACCACCTAATAAATTTTGGGGATGTGAGGAAAGTATATATTTTATAAAAACAGATTCATCAAAATAATAGTATTCTGCAAGGTGAAATCATCATAATCTTTATTTTAAAAAACAAATGCCTTGCTGAATGTCTCTTTAAGTAATGTAAATCTGAAGGAGTAGGATGAGGAGATTACTAAAAATTCTATTTTTAGCTTACCTACTTCACTTATTTCTATAAATTGAATATCTACTAACCTAAATTATTGATCTAGTAACAAATTTCAGTTTGGTTAGAATTTACCCTGTACAACTTATTACCAGAATTTGCCTGTTAGCTCATAACAACTCAATCACAATAGTCATGAGTTTAGTTCTTGAATAAACCATTTACATTTGCTTCATTGCAACACCTCAGAAAGCACCTATATCTTTAGATAATTATTAAACATGCACAGTTAGACATTAAGTTAAATGGATATGAAAAAATCAAACATGTAAATTGAAAATGCAAAAAATATCAAAACTACAAATAAAATATTCTTTTAAAACTTAGCCCTATATATATATATATATATATATATATATATATATTATTGGATAGTTTTGTCCAGAACTAGAACATCAATCAGTAGTAAAATTATAAATATGAAAGCAACACAATATTTACCTGTAGGGACTGGGAATTGCTGGTTGATTACATGAAGATCAACATTAAGTTTGATATATAAGTTAACAGACCTACAGTTACTCTGTTAGCATTGCAAGATTTTCCTATAACTCTAACAAGCATTCTACTAGATAATTGTTAATCATGCTTCCTTTTCTGTTAATTTTTACTTATCTCCTTTCTTATGGCATAGGATCAACAATATAGAATATCTAGAATATTTCTGTCTGAATTTCTCGATGAAGAATATCACCTTGATCTCAGCAACCTAATTCTTATTACAAGTTTTACTTTAAGACACATTTATCAAAGACTGTCTCAAGAGTTTACGATTCACCTTTTTCTCAAGCTATTTCTTGGGTCAACTAAGGTCATCAGATAAAGATATACCTAGAACAGATTCTTCTGGACACTGACAGAATTGTTTATACCTATTATACAAGATTGAGGAGAACTATAAAATCCTAAAGTGTAGAACTATTTTTCTTCTTGTAGGAAAATTCACGAGAAAGCAACTTCTTACAGTATGTGGTACCCTATCTGTGATGGTTCAGGGCAGGGAGCAATCATCAGCTAACTACGGCCAGAGGACCAAATCTAGACCATTGCTTGTTTTGTAAATAATTTTTTTGTGTGACACACCCATATCCATTTATTTATGTATTGTCTAGGCTGTTTTCAAGCTACAGTGGCAGGCTACAGAGATTATGTGTCTTGTAAAGTCTAAATTATTTATTCTCTGCCCTTAACAGAAAAAAAAAAAAAAAGGTTTGCTAATCCCTGATACTGAGTAACTTTCAGTAAGTCATTTAAACAAATTCTTTGGACATTGTGAATTTATTCATGATAGGCTCTCCCTCTATGTTTTGGTAACTAGGAAGTTCTTAATCAGACCTTATACCTACCATTAGTATAGTGTCACTATGCTAAATATTTTGTGTACTCTTATCTTCTTGCTTCCACATTTTTATTTTTTATTCCCCCATAGTTTTTCAACTACTAAAAATACAATTTTACTAAATGCATTTCTGTGTAATTTGTCATAGAGTCTCTACATTCTATAAAGGACATTAATTTATTTGCATTCAAATGTCCACCTCTTCAGAAAAAACAGTTTTTCTGATAATTAGGGTGGAACATTATCTTGTAGCAATTGTGATTTAACAGTTAAAGATAATGCTTTTTTATTTATTTATTTATTTTTTTTTAGGGCTGTACTGGTGGCATATGGAGATTCCCAGGAAGGCTAGGGGTCTAATCAGAGCTGTAGCCGCCTGCCTACAGCAATGCCAGATCCAAGCTGTGTCTGTGATCAGCACCACAGCTCACCGCAATGTCGGATCCCCAACCCACTGAGCAAGGCCGGGGATTGAACCTGCAACCTCATGGTTCCTAGTCAGATTTGTTTCCACTGTGCCACAATGGGAATTCCGATAATGTGTTTTTCTATTTAATGTAAGATAACTTAATTCCAAAACATTTTTTTTAAATCAAAGGAGTGGCATTTAAACATTCAAAAATAAAAATATTTGGGGAGTTGGCATAAGAATAGTAAAAAGACCAGGGTGATGAGACTTAAGCAGAACTATTACCAGCTTTGAGACAAAGGTAAGTCATTGAACACTTAGGACTTTGCTTTCCTCATTTGTAATGAGGGAAGATATAATAAAATTCCACATGCTTAATATGAGAATTCATTGAGACAGGGAAGAGATATATGTCTGTTTTGTTCACTGATTTATCACCTGTGCTTGAGTATGATAGATAGATAGATAGATAGATAGATAGATAGATAGACAGACAGACAGATAAATAGATGATGGATAGATGGAGACAACTTGCAGGTTCATGACATATATTAAGTACTCAATAAAAATCAGTTCATACTTTTTTCTTTAGATATAATTCTTCACAGTAGAGTTCTTTAGTCTTATTGTGAAATTGTTATTAGTCACTGGAGAGAATAACTTTTTAACCTGTCATGTGTCAGAGGTAAATAAATTCTGTTTATATCCAATACACACATGGGCTATTTTGAAGTTTGATATAAAAACTCCAAAAACCAGATTTCTTAGTGGGGATCTTTTTAACCCAGAGTCTTACTTCCTGGCATTATGGGCCCCTCTCTGTTGAAGAAAACTGAATGTGCAGCTATAGTAAATGGGCTAGAGAGAGGGGAGGTGGGGTTGGTCTGTCCCTAGAAAATGAGGTCAGTCCATTGACTAGTGCTATACAGAACAAATTTTATAAAACACCAATCAGATCATATCATTCACTGGCCTGTTAATTCATTTATTCATTGAACAACTACTTATTACTCTTTATGATATATTAGTGTTACTTTTATTTTTATTAATAAGATAGAGTCCTTGCCCTCTAGAAGGATGCTTGCAATAAGATTTTTGGCCTGTCTTCTCTTATAGATCCTTTAAGAATTCATCTGATGAATTCTTAACTAAGTAGAACCAACCGGTCACTTCTGAGAAGTTAAGATGAATTTCTTTTCTTGATGAATATCTTTTCCTCTTTACTATGTACTGTATGCCTCCCTGTCGCACCTCCAAATTCATACTGAAACCCTAACCTTCAGGGTATTGTATTAGGAGGAGGGGCTTTAGGGAACTACTTAAGTTTAGATGAGTCATGACGATAGAACCTCCATGATGGGATCAGAACCATTATTAGGAGAGGAGACAAGAGCCTGCTCTCTCTCTGCCTTGTAAGGGCACAAAGGCAAAAAGATACCAGACCAGGAAAAGAGCCCTCAAGAAAACTCAGCAAGGCTGGCACCCTGATCTTGGATTTCCCAGCTTCTAGAACTGTGAGAAGTAAATTTATGTTGCTTAAAGCCACCCAGTCAGTGGTAATTATGGTATAGTAGAACTAAAACATAGTTCAAAATAATCAATAATGTTATTTTAACTTGACTTAATTTTTATGAAAATATTGAGAAGGGGCTGTATAGAGTCCAGTTTGCTAAGTGCCAATTGTGATGAACATTCTGAAGCAAATTAAACAATCATTAGCTTTTAAACCATCTCAACTTCTCAGAGTTAACCAGTTCTACTTGGTTAAAGCTGGAAATAATGCTACTATAAGGTGATGCTGCCCCCACCTTTTGAAACACTCATCTTACCCACTATATAGGATAGCTGACATTTCATTCAACATTAAATAAGTAATTATTTATGATTATGTGACTGCATACATCTACTAGAGATGATGGTTAACCAAGAAGTACATTTTTTCCTCATTCAGGTTGAAAACATAGAAAAAAAAAACCCTTTGCCTTCCTTCCTTCCTTAATTTGCACACATTTAGAAGTATTAGGGAAGGAGAAAAGAATGTATCTTTCTTCTGGTTCCTGAACCTGGCCAAATTCCTTGCACCACTGGAGGGCAAGCATATTTAAACGCTTACTTGTTCTTTTAAAATAACACACAAGAATGCTTAAAATGGCACTCTTAAACGGAAAGATATATAGTGTTTTACATCCCTAATATTTATGGTGGAAACTTCTCAGTCCTTGCAATGCTACATCCATGTTTAATCAGTTAAATCGATTCAGTATTAAAGTGGTGGGCTTTTTTGTTGTTGTTTTAATCAATTTGTTCTGTACAGTTTGCAACTAAAATTAATTCACCATTCAGTTGGGATTCATTTTCAATTCAATTTCTTGACCAAATTGCATTTTTACATTAAATTACATTCTTATGGATCTAAGTTGAGTGTGATTATAATGATTAATAAGGCCCTGTAACTTCATAAATTAACCATAATTAGACACAGTGATTGGTAAGGTAAATTTCATTATAAAGGACTGGATTTGAGAGATTGGAGACAGGGTGGTCGGGTAAGGGGTTTTACATTATCTTCTGATGTTTTGTGGAAATATCCATTAACCTAGAAGAAACATTTACTTGTAAACTTGTTTTACTTAGCTCAATATTATCTTTTTTTTTTTAATGTATGAGTGGCTGACAATAGCAATTTTAAAATGCTTCTTAAAAATAACAAAATAGTAATAATAGACCTTTAAGAGACCATAATTTCTCACTAAGAAGACTATTTTTTTCTACTCAATTTTGAGTGAATTTTATAGAAGGGAGGAGAGTAAGAAAAGGTATGTTCTAGTCTAAGTATCTTAGGAATCTCATTCATATAAACTAAAATTTTAAAACATGAAAGAAATTTCACTGTAGTACAATGGAATTAACTACCATTTTAAAGTGAAACTGACTTTAGGAATATATCACAAAATATATATCTCTAGGAGACATATTCATACGCGCTTTCCTCCACTATTAAATAATCCAGAAACAGTTTCATTTTATTTTATTCTCCAAGTTCCCTTTACATAGCCCTCTCCAAATATATTTGCTACCAAATTGTACACACACAAAGTGGATGTGATGGTTAGTTTTATGTGTCAACTTGATTGGCAAAGGGATGCCCAGAGAGTTGGTAAAACATTACTTCTGGGTGTTTCTGTGATGTGGTCTATGGAAGAGATTAGCATTTGAATTGGTAAACCAAGTAAAGAAGATCACCCTTACTAGTGAGAATGGTCTTCCTCTAAGACACCAGAACAAAAAGGTGGAGGAAGGGCAAATTTCCTTTCTGCTTGAGCTGGGACATCTATCTTCTCTTGTCCTGGGTCCTCAGGCACTCCTTGTTCTCAGTCCTTATTAGGACTTGGACTGGGATTTAGACCATTGGTTCTCCTGACTATCAGGCATTCAGATTCAGACTAAATTATACCACCAACTTTCCTAGTTTTCTAGTTTGAAGATGGCAGATCATGGACTTCTCAGCTTTCATAACCATAAGAGCCAATTCCTACATATCTATACATAGGAATTTGCATATATATATATATGCAAGACACAGACACATATCTGGCTCTGTGTCTCTGGATAACACTGACCAATACAGTGGGAATATGACATATAGGCATTTGTACCAGGTTTTCACTTTCTTTTCTTTCTTTTTTTTTTGTTTTGTTTTGTTTTGTTTTCCCTTTTCTTTTCAGGGTCACATCTGTGGCATATGGAAATTCCTGGGTTGATGGTTGAATTGGAGCTACTGCCAGCCTAAGCTACAGTCACAGCAATGACAAATCCCAGCTGCATCTGCAACCTATACCACAGCTCACGGCAACACTGGAACTTTTACCCACTAAGTGAGGCCAGGAATCAAACCCACATCCTCAGGTTCTTAACCTGCTGAACCATGATGGGAACTCCCAGGTTTTCACTTTCAAAAGCACTTGTAAGGTCAACCAGACAGTTCTACTCCCTGGAGTGAATGAACTTCTTGCTTGACAAGAACATAGATGACGCCAAAAAAAGAAACTAATAGAATACTTTTGGTTGCAGTTAAAAAAAATCAAAACATTAGCAACTACAAAATTGTATACTTGCTTACTATAGGAAAAGTGTTCATTGACAAAATTAGGAGAGTTTCAGCCACAGTAAGAATTTTACCTTAATTCCTGTGAGGTTCTTTCAGTTCATCCCTATGCTGTATTAGGTTCCTAGGGTTGTAATAGCAATGTTTCTTAAAAGACTTTATTCTCACAGCTCTGGAGGCTAAAAGTTTTAAATTAAGGTGTGAGTAGGGCCATGTTCTCCTGAAGACTCTAGAATCCATTCCATGCCTTTTTCTTAGCTTTTGATGTTACTGGCAAGCCTTGGAGTTCTAATCTCTGCCTATACTGTTTTGTTATTTTCTCCCTGTGTTTCTTCTCTTCTCTTGATAAGGGCATACTCATGTTAGATTAGGGTATTCGACATAAATCTGTTGAACATGATTATCTTTATGAAGTTCTTCAAATAATGGATATTTTCCCAAAAGATGTACAGAAAGGTTTTCAAAACATCATGAACAAGCTTAAGCAAAGTTTAACAACCTGACCAAGGATAAGATCCAGAACCCTACAGAGTAACTGATAAATGGCTATAATCTTCTCTGTTGCCATTTCAATAATAATTTAAATGCCAAAAAATATTTATATATTTATTTTTAGAGCTCTGTGTATATTATACAACTGACTTTTCAGTATTTTATATATTTTAGAACATTGTATTGTTTTGAGATCAATATAATTTATAATGATATTATCATTTGGTCTCAAGAGTAACATTTTTTTTTTTTTTGGTTTGATCAGAGCATTGTCATAGTTTTATCGATTTGGCCTGCAGTATGACATGAATCATAGAAGAGGTTTTTATTTAGTTTAGGTCTGTGGTATAGCCATATCTGGTTTAGGAAAAGTTGTAAGTCATTTTATTCACTCTAGAAACTATACTTTGGATTCATATGTAGATAATTTTTTTTCTTTTAGTTTCCTAGAAGTGTCCAAAGAAACTTTAAGCTATAAATTAATTAATTGATATTCTGGGTGCTTCTACCTTGAATGAAGAGGTAAAATATAGAAGTATCTTACATGAGGAATCTTGATCTTTCTCTTCGGTGTGCTTTCAGATCTCCCTTGATCAATAAGCACACACAGTGCTTTGTTCTAACTTTGCCTTGAGGATTTTGTAGAATTGTGGATACCTGCATGTGAATAAGAGATCATGGTTGTATGTAAGAGAGTATAGAGTTGTACATAAATGGAAAAAAAAAAGATAAAAACTTACCAGGATCTGTTTTTTCTTGAGTATAAAAAGGAAATGAAATAGAAAAAGAACATGAGAATCAGTGTCAAGAGTTTAGAGAAAAAACAGAAAAGTAGACAAACATAAATCTAAGTCAAGAAAACCTTTGAGAAGGGAAGAATGGGAAGTAAGATGAAAGAAGTTAGGCAAAGCAGAGGATAATTTAGAAAAGACCTCTGCTTTGGTCACTAGTCCAGATAATCTACTTGCATATCACTCTTCTATAGTGCAATGAGTATCCTTGCTAAAGATCAAGGAAGACTGGAAATCTTTTTCATGGAAGCCTACTGGTTTTAAGGAAACAACCCCAAGTGCTTTGGCTTCATCATTGTTTTGTCTTGGGTGTAGCAGTTAGAAATATTAAAACTAATCTTTAGCCTGGTATCAAATTCTGTTTCTAGGTAGATTAAAAGGCAAGTAGGGTTGTTGTAAGGTATTTCTTTAGGATGGTTAGCAAGGAGTCTAACAGAGGAAAATACAGGGCACTAGTAAAGAGCAAATGATTAATGATGCAAACAAGAGAAGGAATATCTCTAAATTTTTAGTATATTGTGAAATTTAAAATATTTATTGAAATAAAAGTTAGAGGAATTCCCGTCATGGCTCAGTGATTTACGAATCTGACTAGGAACCATGAGGTTGCAGGTTCTATCCCTGACCTTGCTCAGTGGGTTAAGGATCCAGCGTTGCCCTGAGCTGTGGTGTAGGTTGCAGACGTGGCTTGGATCCTGAGTTGCTGTGGCTGTGGTGTAGGCCAGTGGCTACATATCCTATTAGACCCCTAGCCTGAGAACCTCCATATGCCACGAGTGTGGCTCTAGAAATAGCAAAAAAAAAAAAAAAAAAAAAAAAAAAAAAAAAAAATAGTTAGATGGTCCCAGTAACAGAAAAGGAGCTAGCATCAGAACAAAGAGTTGGAGAGTATGAAGAGCTATATCAATAAGGAAAGATAACTCCAAAGAAGAGTGGCTGCTAAGTGAAGATTGTAAAACACTGGTAAGAAAGAAACAGGAGTGAAAAATATTACCTACTATTCTACTATTTCTTTTTTTCTTTTTCTTTTTAGGGCCTTACCCGCAACATATGGAATTCCCATGCTAGGGGTTGAAATAGAACTGCAGCTGCCAGCCTATGCCACAGTCACAGCAACACAGGATCCAAGCTGCATCTGCAACCTCCACCACAGCTCACAGTAGGAAATGCTGGATCCTAAACACACTGAACAAGGCCAGGAATCGAATCCACATCTTCATGGATACTACTCTGGTTTGTTTTCGCTGAGCCACAACAGGAAATCCTATTCTACTATTTTT
This sequence comes from Catagonus wagneri, assembly GCA_004024745.2. Taxonomy (NCBI): domain Eukaryota; kingdom Metazoa; phylum Chordata; class Mammalia; order Artiodactyla; family Tayassuidae; genus Catagonus; species Catagonus wagneri. The sequence continues at coordinate 8,912,596 of PVHT021183519.1, forward strand.
CACAGTCTCATGTATCATCCTCTTTTTTTCCCCTTCTTGTTTTATTTCCCTCGTTGATTTTAAAAAGTCTTTAAATGGATACTATAGTTAACTCTGATTTCTTTGTAAAGTAATTATTTAACACACTTGCAAAATATCTCTTTTTGATAGCAGTCAAGAAGATGTGCATTTATTCAGAATCCACTTTATCTATTAATATTAGGAAGCATTATTTTTTCTTACAAAGATTAAACAAACAGATCAGATTTCTTACCCTATTGTTATAATAACTGAATTATGAGAAACAGAAATGAACACATACTTTGGAATGTTAGCACCATGTTTCATATAATTCCAGATAATTTTACATGCCAAATTAATTTAGTTGGCTCTGTTATGAGTCCTATCACATGGATGGTAAACATATGGAAGTGTTATAAACAAAAGATAATGATAAATGGCAGTGTATCAAGTAGGAGGTGTACAGATGTAAAATGAAATGTCACTGAAGTCAGTGCTAACCACACTGATTTAACAACTTCATGGTCTGGTACACAAAGAGAAAAATACAATGAATAGAATTAACACGTGTCCAAGAGTCTCTTTCCTGTGACACAGAGGTGGCTAAGAAAACACAAGCAGAAGATTCATAACCTCAGAAGGACCCAGTTTCTAAACTCTTTACAAAAAGAGTGAAAAATAGATTAATACCAAAAGCTAATAAGAAATATACTGTAGCAGAAAATTAATACAAAATGAGACATATAAATGAATATGAAGTATTTTATCATCACAGCATAAGTAAACATTCAAAACACATACTTATGTTATTATACTCAAAAGGTTATTGTTATGTTGGCAACAAAATTACAAATGATTTCCTAAGTGAAGGAATGTCAGATTTTTTTTTTTTTTTTCTGTTGGGGTACCTGCATTGCCGTAAATCTCACAAGTTACGATTAATTAAGAGGCTCTGAGTAGCAGATAAATTATAACCTGTGACCTATTATGAAATTGCACCTTTTGAAAAGGCAAACATTTTACATCTTTCTTTTGTAATAGGAGAGAACAAATCTGACCCTGTATTGGATCTATGTCTTTTACTTTAACCTTGTATTGTATTGCTTTTTCTTAAAGTTAACCACTAATGGGATGTTGCCTATAGCTTATACATAATGGCCTATCTCCTGGAGCCCGCCTCCCATGCCTCAGTGTTAAGGTAAAATACCTTTATTTAGCCCTTGGGAAATATCCTGAATGACTTCAGTAAAGAAATTGACACATCCCCTCTGGAAACTGGCTGGAACTTGGAAATATCAGCAACAACTTAATCGTTTTTTTTACTTTACCTCAGCCCCTCCTCCTTTGCTTTATAAACGAAACTAGCATCCAGACCTGAGCAAGATAGTTCTTTGGGATACTAGTTTTGGCCTGCTTGCTTTCCGAATAAAGTTGCTTTTCCTTGCCCCAACAACTCTAAAATTATTGGCCTGTTTTGCCACTAGCAATATGAGCTTGGATTCAGTTACACGTTTGGGAAGCAATGGGATATGTAGAAATACATTTAACAACTATTTATTGTGATCTCCTTTAGCCACAGAGCAAGATATAGACAGACATGGCCTCTGACCTCATAGAGTTTAAAGTGTTAGAGGGCATAAAGCCCAGAGGTTGAATTCCAGCCCTGCCACTGAATTGGGAAAATTTTAGAGAGATACTGAAATTTCTGGGGCCAAAGTTTTTTGTTTGCTTTTGTTTCTGATATATGTAGTGAGGGCTTAGAATACTTATCTTATATGGTTGTTGTGAGAATTTAGTGAAATAATGTGTATAATGCTTGGCTCTATATCTGTCACACAGCAGACATTTTTTGCTTTCCTTTTCAAATGCAGTACCAGTACACAATGTGACAGGTACAGAATTTCATGAGCACAAATAAAATCTTGACTATTCTTAATAACAACTGAGGGGACAAGACACTGTTGACAATTTTATTTTTTAATCAGAGATTGATATTTTGGAGAGAGTTTATTAAATTTTTAGATAAGTAAACTTTTAAGGTAAAGAATGAAATTATGCATAGGTAGAATTGAGTTCAACTACTGAAATCTCCACATTTGTGTATGAAAGGTGTCTACCCACTATACTGTAGTATGAACTTTGAATTTTTATTAAATCATGGAATTTGGGTAGCTTCCTAAATACAACTTCTTCTATTCTTGGATTTTTCTTTCAAAATAGGTCTCATTTGGAAGAATATGGAACAAGATTTGGGATAGGCTGTGTTCACAGGAACTAAAAGATATTAAACATTTCACATGGGAATAGAATCTGTGCTTGGCCTTCATATAATGGCACAATGTTAATGTCCAAACTGCATATCACTAACTTATGTAGGTGCCAGAGAATAAGTTTCCCTGAAGAAAGAGCTATGGAAATTAACCTTGATCTGAATAGATGTACTTCCCATGACCTTTTAGTTTTTAAATTCTTGTCTTCAATTCTATGTAAAGTATTATAATGAAAATATTTTAAATTGGCTATATGCAAAGTAAAATTACACTGCAATGTGGAAGCCAGTCAGTTTAGATTGTATTAGGTAAGGTCAGAAGCTTACAATGAGAAAAAAAAAAACAAGACACATCCCGTATATTTATATTCCATCTGCTCAGAAACTGTTCAGATTGCCAACACACCAATGCGTCATTTACTTATAATAATGCGTTAATCACAATAACGAGCAATCAATTTTCAGATGTTAAATGAACACTCAGAATAGGCAACCCTATCATTTAGAAGGCCAGTTAATGGGAGCAAGGTGGAAAAATTGCTTGATTAGGCAGCTGACTTTTTTAACACAAATGTTTGTGTCACCATGAATTTAGAGTTTGCTAAACAATTGATCTTATTTAGGCTGATTTTCAACAAATTAAAGAGAACAGACTGCTTTTTAAGAGGGAACCTCAAGGACAACGGCTTCATCGAGGACTAACTGCGCATATTTGATGCTCAGGAAGTGTTAGACAGAAACGAACTGGTATGATTTGTGGGATGTGGAGAACACGAAAACGATAACCTCAATTGAATGGATAAACAGAAAAATGGCAGCACAAAATTCAACATGCTGATTTCATTTGAAATATTCTCAGCTATAAAAACCTATATATAGATAGGTTCATCTATACACATATATGTGGGTATATAATCACATATATACTCCTGTATCTGAAACAAAAATTTCTGTTTTCTTTAGGAGTGACTTGGCAACCTATTAAGGATAAGAATCTTTACCTTCATAGGTTGTCCTACAATGATAGACTCTGCTTGCTTATAAATTATAACCAAATTTCTTATGACATAAACAGCCCATGGTTTAAAGCAGACTTTGGCAAACTACAGTCTATTAGTCACATCCGGACTGCCACCTGACTTTACCCAGCCTGCAAGTTAAGAATGGTTTCTAAACCATTAGAAGTGGCTAAAATAAATCAAAAGAAAAATCATATTTGTGGCACATGAGAATTATAAGAAATAAAATTTCAGTATCCAGAAATGGCATTTTAATGTATCACAGCCACCTGTATTCATTTACATAATATCTCTAGCAGCTTTTTTGCTACAATGACAGAGCTGAGCACAGAGATGATTTGGCTGGCAAAAACAAAATATTTACTCTCTGATCTTTTATTGAACAAGTTTTTCAACCTCTAGTCTAGAAGTTACAGCGTAGAATATAAGTTCCATGGGGACAGGGACGAAGCAGTAATCAAGCTCTACTGCTTATTCTGCCAGTAGATGAAATGGAGCAAAACAATTTTCTGTATCTCTGCTGGGTTATTTTAAAACTTTGAGGTAATATTTAGTTTCATCTCTTTTTTTTGTCCTTTTTTGCCTTTTTCTAGGGCCATGCTCACGGCATATGGAGATTCCCAGGCTAGAGGTCTGTCTAATCAGAGCTGTAGATGCCAGCGTATGCCACAGCAACATGGGATCTGAGCTGCGTCTGCAGCCTACAGCACAGCTCACTGCAACACCAGATCCTTAACCCACAGAGCGAGGCCAGGGATCAAACCCGCAACCTCATGGTTCCTAGTTGGAGTCGTTAACCACTAAGCCACGATGGGAACTCCTAGTTTCATATTTTACGCCTTATCTGATGCTGCTATAAAATGAAGAGTCTCAACTTTTATTGATTAATGTTCAATATATATTTATCTAGGACCCAGAATTCTTAATTTAACTGGAAAACAATATGCTGAATTGTATTTGGGTATTGTGTTTGGATATTTTTGAACTGTGTATGGAGGTTCTTCTATGTATAAATAAATCAAGGTCCTCTTAAGGACCATTATGCTTTTGCTACTTTACTGTTCTCATTGGTAGGTCATGTTTCCTTAGTCTTTCATGTTGCAGTATCTAACATGAGGTACCACATGCGTCCTCACCTAGCATGCCCAATATATAACCTCATTATGCTCAACGTATTATTATAAAATAACTATAATGATCATATTAATAAACAACATATTTGTTGAATACCACTTTGTTCCAGACCTATTTGAAATACTTTATTAAACATATTCAATTCTCACAATAATCCTGTGATCTTCATACACTTTATCTCCATTTTACTGATAAGGAAACAAGGAGAAAAGACTTGTAAGTTGTTGTAACTCTCTTTAAACCTCTCTAACGCCAAATTCAATGAAATTCAAGACATCTAAAGCTATACTTGAAATAATTTTGGAAGAGTGTCATGATCACAGTGCTGCTGTCGGGCTGGCCAACTGCCCTTTATCCCTTTAATGTAGCGTTGGGATGCTGTGATTAAGTCTGGATATCTTTGGCTTCATCTGTTGAAAAGGTGTATTATACTATTGCTCTATAGGTGAGTAAACAAACTTCATAGCAATGAAATGCTTTAGCTTCTCATGACATTGAAAAGGAAGTAGGTATCAGAAGTGCTCCTTTCCACAGAGTTTTGACTGACTCAGTAATAAGCTTTTTTTTTTTTGTCTTTTTGCCTTTTATGTAGAGCCACACCCACGGCATATGGAGGTTCCCAGGCTAGGGGTCTAACAGGTGCCGTAGCTGCTGGCCTTCGCCACAGCCATAGCAACGCGGGATCCGAGCCGCGTCTGCAACCTACACCACAGCTCACGGCAACGCCAGATCCTTAACCCACTGAGCAAGGCCAGGGATCGAACCTACAACCTCATGGTTCTTTGTCGGATTCGTTAACCACCGATCCACGAAGGGAACTCCAGTAATAAACTTTTTTTAGATTCAGTAGTCTCATATTGTTAATGGGAATAATTTGACACTTTTCCTATATTTGAGTGAAGTGGGATAGTCCTATGCAATATAGTTCATTTGTATAATGTTCCCTAAAGATAAAATCTACATTTGCTATGCAAACAGTACATGCTTTTGTTTTATCGTCGTCTTTTTTTTTTTTTGGGCCGCATAAGTAAATTTCCAGGCTAGGGGTTGAATCAGAGCTATAGCTCCTGGCCTGCACCACAGCCATCCAGGATCCTAGCACATCTGTGACCTACTATCACAGCTCAGGATAACGCTGGATCCTTAACCCACTGAGCAAGGCCAGGAATTGAACCTGAATCCTCATGGATTTGTTAAGGTTTGTTAAGCACTGCACCACAACAGGAACTCCTGTGCAAATATTACATACTTTTAGAAGTTAGATGCATGATGTTGCCTATGTAAAATATTCACCATGGAATATTAATTTGTCTTTTTTCCCCCTACTTGTAGTATTTCTACCAGCTTCCCTCTTTACCCTCAACTCAACACATGTGGCCAGAAATTTGGATTTTCCTGCCTCAGGGAAGCTGTGATGTAGAGGTCAAAAATAGAAGATACTCAGAGACACTCTGCCTTCCTGTGAGTGATAGGGGAGAGTGGGAGAGGTGCGAGACCTTTGATTTTAGAGAGTATAAATTAGAAACTTTGATTCTGAGATGGCCACAGAGCACTGGGAACTGCCCTTACTTAGGGGTTCCATTTCTCTGTAAGCATCACGGCGGGTAGTAGCAGCAGAGAAGAAAATGGCTTAATTCTAGGCAGATTCAGGTTCTCAACCTCAGCAAAGATGTCTTTCATCAAGAATGGAATAGGTGCAGCTCAACCGTTGGCTATCTGGAACTCATCTTGACTCTGACAATGAGGTGATGAGAGGTGACTTTGAGGAAATTAGAGTGCCTTCTTCCTTTTGTCAAGTACCATGTGGGCCTCCTTGGTTTGGGGGCAACCTTAAGGAAGGAACTAGTCCTCCATTTAATTTCTAAGAGTGAATTTTCCTCTGTTCTAGCAGGAAAGACACATATTTGAATTTAATTAGATTTAAAGAAAATAAATGTGACATTTCTCTCACACTTGAAACGGTACGTAGTCACTACATACGTACATATATGCAAAATAAATCCTCTTTTTGAATATCCCCAGTCATGTGCCTTCAGGTCATTGTCCCACTGATTCACATAAACTATCCCTAGGTGAGAATAAAGATCATCCAATTGTAAACTTTTTAATTTCTCAGCATGCTGCAAGAAAAATGGCAACTCTGTGCCATCTGTAAGGAGCAAGAGTATGTGCCTCAATTTTCACATCTATTTCTATACATGTTACATTTCTCTTACATTGCTTACTGTTTTCCACATGTATTTCTATTAGTTTTAGACATTTTACCTAAGGAGCCATTGTTTTGTTCTGTTCTCCTCCCCCCAATACAGATGAAGATCTAGGACACTTGGGTTCTTAATCTGCCTTCCCAAATGAGTCATAGTACAGCCTCTGGCAGCCATTTAATTTCCTTCCATTGAAGTGAAGCAGTCAGAAATACCCACTGAGACCTCTGAGAGTACATTTGATATTTCTACTTAATTATTATTGGTGAAGGATTTGAGATTCTCTAACGAAAACTTCTATCACAGGCAATATGTTGTAATTTAATTTGAAACTATTATCCTGCCTTGTTCCGCTTTCAGAAGGACATGTAGGAATCAAGTTTTGTATTAAGTAACACTCTTTATGAGGTAAATAATGAAGAATGGTGAATAAAAGTGGAACATTACAGACTCAATTTAGAGAAAGCCAAATGGCCAATTCTATAAGAAGTAAAGGAATTTAACTCACTATAAGCTTATGTATTGTATTACAAAGACTGAAAACGTTACTTTCTTGTCTGCTGTTCATGGCACCTCTTTAATAACATACTATATTTTAGACTAGACTTTTCTTACCTCCACTTATTACTGAGGTTTTGTTAAGTCTATAAATAATTTATTTCACATGGGGCCTCTGAATGCTGTGCAAGAATAGATATGCAGAGATTAGAAACTGCTGTTATTTTTTTCCTTCTAGGGATCCAATAACAACACAATAAAGAATTTCAATTTATACATAAACAGCCACTATCTGAGGTGGTATTTGGAAAGGTTATTGGGAAGCCTGATCTCATTTTGGAGAAGTCATATTTTAGTTATGATTTGGATAGAACACGATATTTGAAGACCACTAATAAATCCCCTATTCTGTCTGAAAACAAAAAGTTAGAATAAAGCAGACTGTGTCACATACAATATGTTCTTCTTACCCTCCCCCTCAAAAAAATTCAAAAACTGGTCATTGATTTCTTGCAAACCATAGGAGAAGGGCTTCTTTGAAAACAGGGGGATCAATAAGTATAAGCAAGATGTGATATAAGGGGTATTTGAAAGAACCTAATTTCCAAAAATATGCCCCAACGTCAGTGTGACACTGTCAGAAATACTCCCACAAGTAATCCCTTTCTTAACTTTTCTGTCTTAAGCTTATTTGCCCTTGTTTACTTAATAAATTATTAATATTCTTCAGCATATGAAATATTATTTAATTTAATTAGCCGAGTCTTGAAGGTAGATTTTGTGCTTGTCTTAGGAGCTGATAACAGATATAACAGAGGCCTTTGAAAGGACTAGTGGGTAAGTGACAGAGAAAAGACAAATGTCTCCTGCTCTACAGTTCTTAGGAGCTATTCTGTCTATTGGATTATATATGTCTCCTACTAACACTATTAAGTTTCTTCAAGGTATTTATTTCTTTGGCAAATGCTTTAGCGGTATTGAGTTTCATTAATATTGAAAACCTAGTGGTCTGGTGGCTGATATTTTCCCCCATTTTGTAGCCCAAGGCTTATTTATCTTATATTTAGTATTCCTTTCTCTTTGTGAACAAAATTACAATCAATTGCTTAACAGGATACGTTTTATGACAAGAAGCTTTGTTCTAGTCATAGAAACAAGATAGTACAATGTTATGGCACTCTAGAACAGACTGCCTTGGCTAAAAAATTTGACTCTTTTGTTTTCTGTGTGACCTTCATAAATTAATTTCTTTCTTTATCCAAAAATGAAATGAAATGAAATGAAACGAGGATGATAATACTAACCACCTAAATAATTACTGGTAGATTAAACTGTGTAAGTGTGTATGTGTGTTTAACAATTAGATTATAATCTGGTTCACAGGGCTAAGTATCATTGTATTTATTACTATTTACTCAACAAATACTCATTAAGACTTATTACATGTTATGTAGTGTACTTGGCACTAAGGGTACAACAAAACAAAACAAAACAAAAAGACAAAGACTATATCTATATAAAATTTATACCTGGAATTATAAGACTGAGCTATTATCATTGCCCATTATTGTTTAAAGCAAAGAAAGATGGCTCATCCCCATTGTCAGTCTGGTTAAAGAATAAACGTGGTAGGAGTTCCTATTGTTGCGCAGCAGGAACGAATCCTACTAGTTTCCATGAGGATGCGAGTTGGATCCCTGGCCTCACTCAGTGAGTTAAGTATCCTGTGTTGCCATGAGCTATGATGTAGGCTGCAGATGTGGTTCATATCCTGCGTTGCTGTGGCTGTGGTATAGGCCAGCACCTGTAGTTTCAATTCAGCCCATAGCCTGGGAACTTCCATATGCCATGGGTGTGGCTCCAAAAAAGAGCAAAAAAAATACACATGGAAAAGGAGGCCATTAAACTGCATTTTGCTGTGGGAGATTTATTTTCCTCATTTTAATACTCGAGCAACCAATAGCTAAGACAAAATAGCTAAAAAATTAAGAATGAGAGTTTGCTATTGACTGGGTCTAAATAAAAGTGCACACATTGTTGCTTATTGCTTTTTAGATCATTTGTCAGTAGTTCCCAATGGATTTCTTTCTTTCTCCCTCTCTTTCTTTCTTTCTTTCTTTTTTTTCTTTCTTTCTTTTCTTTTCTTTTCTTTTTTTAAGGGCCACACCCACAGCATATGGAAGTTCCCAGGCCAGGGGTCCTATCTGAGCGCAGCTGCTGACCAACGCCACAGCTACAGCAACACCAGATCCAAGCCAGGTCTGTGACCTATACCATAGGGCAGGGCAACGCTGGATCTGTAACTCACTGAGCAAGGCCAGGGATCCAACTCGCATCCTCATGTACACTAGTTCGGTCCGTTAACACTAAGCCACAATGGAAAGTCCCCTACTGGATCATTGACATACTTTACTTTTTGAACATGATGACAAACCTTCCTAAACCCTGATACAACACATGTTATCATTTGATATTGTTTTCAGTAGTCAGTATAATGGGAAGAAACAGGAAGAGGTCTTTACTAATTATACAATCATGAACTTCCTGTGTGGTTCAGCAGTAACAAACCCAACCAGTATCCACAAGGATGTGGGTTGGAACCCTGGCCTTGCACAGTGGGTTAAGGATTCAGCATTGCTGTGCCCTGTGGTGTAGATCGGAGATGGCTCAAATCTGGCATTGCTGTGGCTGTGGCTGTAGTGTAGACCTGCCTCTTCAGCTCCAATTTGACTTCTACCCTGGGAACTTCCATATGCTATGGGGATGGCCCTAAAATAAATAAATAAATAAATAAAAACTAATTACACAATTAAAAGAACAATTAAGATCAGATAAGTCCAGTAAAATTTTACCAATATTTTATAGAAAGGAGTAACATCTGTTAAAACATTACAATATACTCTTCATTGCTTGGAAATTAATTCAACTTTTTTCATGGCTTTCCCACATCTTTCTTCAGGAGAATTAGGCAATAACTTTGAAAAACTTACTCTTTCAACTACTCTTATTCAATGCAAGAGAATCATTGGTTTCTTTAACCTTCCTTTAGGAGGAAAAACCATAAATTTGAAAAGTTGTTGGATTAGGTGTTTTATTTGGCAACACAAAATATAGAATTTTAAAGCTGAAAGAGACAATATAGATCATCAAACACAGCAGCCTTTAAGCTTGTTTTTAAACTGTATAATTCTTCAAATAAAAAATATGCAGACATCCAAAATGTAAAACATTATAAAAAGAGGTGCTCCAATTGAAATGAAGTGTAAGCCCTGGAGCTCAGCTTTCTGTGGTGAAGGCAGTGGAATTCACTCCAAGTCAAGAAGCCCAGGTTAAAATTTCCCTGACCAAATTCAAGCTCTACATTTCACATTTAAAAAAAATCTGGTCTGAAGAGGAAAAGCTTTGTTTAAGGTCAGAGAGCAAGTATAAATAGTGTCAAGAATAGAACCTAACTCTGTAGATGGCTACTCAAGTTTTCCTTTTTCCTTTATTGTAGGAAATAGTATTTTGCATTGCAATTAAACTGAAAGCTAAGCCACATAATGCACTACTGTTCCAATGGCAGAGTCACATTTTAAGTAGCACATGTGGGCTGGGAGATACTGTTACAACCTCTTTGGAAAACAAAATTTGTGATATTCCTTCTTACCACAAAAGTTCATAATCCTCCAACATGAAAAATACACTATTCCCTCCCATGCATATCCAACTTTCATCCCATTACTGTATCTATTTAAAGACTATGATTTCATCAAAAATTGGGTCAAATTGCATGAGGCTCCTCAGGTACAGCTTTTTGGGTACTATTCCTCTTTACATGAAGACTAATGAATCAAACAGACAAATTATCTAAGATATTGCATCCAACAAATAATAGTGGGACAGCATGACATAATTGTTACAGATATGTTTATAAAGGACAGGAAATGAGAGGCATATCTGAGAGTCATTAAGATGATGGTTGATGATAGCTCTTGCCTGGAATCTGAGTCCCATCTTTCCGTGTGACCTATACTTTCTCGCATTATAGAGACTGGATTCCAAAAGCAAGTTCCATAGGAGAGAAACAAACAGAAGACCTTTTGCCTTTTTTTGACCTAGCTTCAGACATCACATAGTACCACTTCCACTCACTCTGCAAGTCAAGGCTATTAACAACATTATATCCAGATTCAAGGAGAAAGGATATCTTCTCCTTTTCTAGACGGAATAGTGGTAAGGTCACATATAAGAAGTCCATGAATAACAACAGGAGATATTACATGGGTCTCTGGAAAAATAAAATCTTCCATAACCCTTTACTACAAAATGTCAGCTATAATGTATCACATAGCAATAAGAAAACATAAAGAAAACAGTAGAATAATGGTACTAAATTATTTCTTATTAGATGGATAAAAATAGCTTGAGTTATTAAAAAAATAAAAAATTTGCCACAACAGAATATTTGAAAAAATTGACTCTCTTGATATTTTGTTGTTTGAAAATAGACAGATCTAACAAAATGTATGATAGTTGGTGCTGGGAGAAAGTACACATTTCACAAAATTGAGACAAGTCATATTCAGTAGGACAAATAACTATTTTAGACTGTCTTGAAGAGATGAAACAGTCTGAATGAAAAGAATAACTTCTGTACTAAATTTTAAGATAAGTAATGTGATAAAGCATAATTTCTGAAAGACTAAATTTTATGAGTTTTAACCCTCTTTGCTTAAAAGGTCTTTCTTTTTTTAAGACATTTTATTGTAAGATAAAGCATATTAAAATAAAGTAAAACCTAATTACTTTAAATGCTGTGGCTGCTTTTGAGCAGCAACTCAACCTACTTTCAGATACAGACTGGAAAAATTCTTTCATTCTTTCTTATGGGAGAGCAAAAGGGGCTAAACTAATGGGTTTCAAACTACCAGTTTTAAGACTGTTGACGTTACAAATCAGAAATTACTTGTCATAATTATATGAGGTTTGAGCACATGGCTATCTTAGAGAATATATTTTCTTAGCTCTCTCCTTTTGTGAAGTCAAATTTACCCTCTTTTAGTAGCTCCACCTGTATACCTCTCCCTTGCAGTTTCTTTGCATTTAGGTCTTTAAAGAATTCCATAAAAGGAAAATGTTTATTGCATGTCTAATATATGCTAGGCACTATGCAGGTCTTTTTAACACAGTATCTTATTTTTCCCTCATGGTCCCCTCTGATATAAGTATTCTAATCTACGTTTTGTCTTTGAGTTTGTTTGCTTGTTTGGTTCTTGCTTGATTTTATTTGAAAATTACTTTTATGAATTACTGCAGGCAAGTAAAGGCACAGAAAAGCATATAATAAACACCTGTGTACACGTACCATCACCTAGCTTAAATGAATTATTTCAAATAAAATTTAAGTCCTCTGTGTAGCATTTCATGATTCCATTCCTCTCATTCTCATCTAAAAAGTAATTACTATGAATTTATCACTCCTATACAAAAAACTATGTTATATGTTTTTGCATATTTTAAAATGTAAAAGATGTTATTATGCTTTCCGCAATATATATTTTTTTTTACTAAAATTAGGTTTTAACTTTTATCCATATTGATACTGGAGGGGTTTATTCAAGTTGTGTAATATTCATGATATGTATCCATTCCTTTTTTGGATGGATATTTACATCATTTAAAAATTCTTACTGGCACAAATTATGTTGTGATGAGGTTTTTAGACATCATTTTTTTTTTGCTTCTGCTAGTCTTTCAAAATAGGAATCAGAATTTTTTGTTAAATCAACATTTAACCTATACATTACAATAAAAATAAAAATGCTATTTACTACTAAATCACATAGTGTTCTGTGATTAGTTTTCTATTCTTTCCTACCTTTCTTCCTTCACGTTATTGTGGGCTGAGGAAGCTCGAGGCAGGGCAAGCCAGTTTTTTTAGCCTTTTAATTGTTTTATCAAACAATTAAGAAGGATGTATTTTAGAATATAACTAGTACATTGATAAAAAAATTAGCTTATTAATGAAAGAAAAATCCATGTTAAAGAGAAGGAATGTCTGTCTACTAAATCTAATGATCATTTCTCTATTGTTAACCCAATCTTTTAGCATTAGTTGATTCACTTTATTACATTTTTTTTATTGAAGCATTGTATTATTTTGAATTTAGCATAAATATGACCCATCTGGTTTTCCTCCTACTTCTATACTCTCCTTACATGGTTTTACTAACCCATTTTCATGTCTATAAATTTTTTTTTTGTCTTTTTGCCTTTTTTTATGTAGAGCCGCACCCGCGGCATATGGAGGTTCCCAGGCTAGGGTCTAACAGGAGCTGTAGCCGCCGGCCTTCGCCACAGCCACAGCGACGCGGGATCTGAGCTGCCTCTGCAACCTTCATCACAGCTCACGGCAATGCCGGATCCTTAACCCACTGAGCAAGGCCAGGGATCGAACCCACAATCTCATGGTTCTTAGTCGGATTCGTTAACCACTGAGCCACGAAGGGAACTCCCATGTCTATAAATTTGACATACACTATTTACCCCATCAAACTTCATTGTCTACTTATCCTCATCACTTGGATATCATATAGCCACAATGAAATTCCTAATTTTGTGCCAAACTTTCTCTTCTCAGCCATTCAGTTGCTCAAGCAAACTCCTAGGAATTATCCTAGTTTTTTCTTTCACTAACCCTTCACATTCAATCCTTTGGAAAATATCATCTACACTACTTCTGATCCATCCACTTCCCTTTGTTACCTTTACCGCTGCTCTAATTGGAATCATCATCATCTCTTGCCTGGACTTCACAAATTCTCCTGATGTCTGTTTGCTTCTGCTCTTTCTACCTCCTTCCCCACATGAAAATTCTATTCTTCATATAGTTGTCAAAGTGATTTCTGTACACAAATAACATTATTTTCCAACTTAGAGAACTCAAATGGAATCAAATTTTATTCATAATGAAATTCAAACTCTAACCTGATTTACCAGTTGTACATTGTATAACTTCTACTACCTCTCTGACTTCATGTCACAGAACTCTCCCCTAATCCTCTAATTTTCAGTGAGTGTCCTTTGAAATTATTATATTTCTTCTGCCTATAATTCTCTTTTCTCAGAATCTTCACTTGGCTGGCATCTTTTTACAGTTGATTTCAGTTCAAAGATGAGATCTTACAAAGAGAGACTTTCTCTGGTCATAAAACAAAAAGTAGTTATCTAGTCAATATCATATTCCATTTTAATTCTCTACATAGTATTTGTGAGTGTAGTATCTATATGCATAGCATTTATGTAGCTAGTATATATGTGTATGGATTTGTCATCTACTCCCCACTAGTACATAAGCTCCATGATGACAGGGATCTCATCTGCTCACTGCTGTATCACCAGATCTTAACAAGAATGCTATTCATATATAGTACTCTCAATATGTGCTGTGTGAAGTAATTATATGTCTTTTAATTTCAAAATCAATATTCTATGTCTATGTAAGACTTAGAACTATAAGATTTCTCAAATATGTATTTTGATAATATCTATACAAATGTACTCAAAATCTGAACCAAACTCATTACCACTAATATAAAGGGATTATCAATTTATGTTGGTCAGATGTTTTGGAAAGAGTATCAGATGGAATATCTTTTTTTTTTTCTTTGCTTTTTAGGGCCATACACCTGACATATGGAGGTTCCCAGGCTACAGGTTGAATTGAAGCTACAGGTGCTGGTCTACACCACAGACACAGCAATGCAGGATCCAAGCCGCATCTGCAACTACACCACAGCTCATGGTAATGACAGATCCCCACTGGTCGAGGAAAGGGATCTAACCCATATCCTTGTGGATTGTAGTTGGATTCATTTCCACTGCACCACGAAGGGAACTCCCTAGATGGAATATCTTAATATGTGAATTCTATGTTTTGTTCTAACCCTATCTTATATTATAACATCATCTTCCTGAATCTTTTTACTAATCTGTCAAGTGATGGAGTGGGCATAACACTTTGGAAGTATTACAATCCAATGCACTGCAATTGACATACCATAAGATGATGCTAGTGAAGAGGCAGTATCTTGATAGAGGATTCACTTTTTTTCCCCCTCTAGTTGAAACTACTGTCTGGACTTTTCAAGAATTACAGTTAAATCAATAAAGATAGGTAACTTTATTACTCATTCTCTTTACTATCTAGGGAAAACAAATGTTGATATTTACTTGCAGAAAAGTTCTTCCTTTAATGCTAAGTGGACTTAATGTTTAAAAGTATTTCATAGGGTTCTACCTTTAATGAAAACAATCATAATTCTTATAAAATTAAATATCTTTACTATCTTTAAATATGCTTTCATATAGTTACTTTGGCATTATGGATGGAACGACTCTGAATAGCGAACACTTGTAAATCTGTAATCATGACCAGAGTGGTATGTGCCACAGAATAAGGCAGCATCACTTTTAAAAAGTATCTTCTTGCCATAAGATAAAATATTTCACTTTTCAAGTTGCTTCATCTATACGTTAATTAATTTCTTTAAAATATAACAAATATTCATAAGACTTCATACATTCTCACAAAAAGATTCCCTAGTGTAGAATGAAATCTAAATTACTTTTCAGACTTAGTGATACTTCTATAGATGTTGATAAAATGCCTCATATCTATGAATAGAAGTTTCTCTCCTCAATACCTTTTCTATTACAAGATACTTAATAAAACGGGATCGCTTATTGTCAAAGAAATTTAATTATTTTTTAGCATACCATGCAATTTACTAGCTTGGCAACATCAGGCAAAGGCAAATATTATATGAAAGTGCTGAGAAATTTGATTACAAGTTGTTGAATGTAGAAAGAGAATATCTTGGAAAATAAAAGATTCTATTATCAGTTTGCTCCTTTTCACCTCATAAATCACTAATTGCCAAGTACAAGATTGAAATATAATGGGATTATGCCTTATCAATTTTTATAAGTATATGTTGAAGGCCTTGCACATAAGAGTTTAAAATCCTGGATCAAAACCTCATGGGGATGTAGCAGCTCCCCATACGATCCTAAGCTGTGGTTTTTACAACCATAGAGTTTGGCAAATGTGTTCCTTTTGTCACCAACCTCATACAACCCCCACCCCATGTTTGAAATTTTATATTTGGCATTTACGTAACTATGATGAATGAGCTTGGCAGTGGTATATAGAAAGCTTCAAAATTTCAAGATATATAAAAATTCTTCTGATAAAGTATGCTTTCGGAAATAAACAGAGTTGATGGTAGTGTAAAATAGTAGAATTATTTTGGAAAACAACCTGTTATTCAGGAATATTAATTAGATTCCACAATTATTGACTCAACTAATTTTGTTTCTTTGACATCTATTTATAGTTTCTGCCACTGGATTATTTTTATGCAAATTCCAAACATTATATTAGTCCAACTCTAAAATTCAATACATTCTTTAGGACATGGATTGTTCCTTAAAAATATAACTGCAAAAATCATTATCCTATTCTGAAATCAAAACAAATTCTTTAATAGCCTCATACAAACAGTAAATGTCCACATTTTCCTAATTGGCTTATAAATCTCCTCTGTGTCTTCCTCCTTTTCTTTTTTTCTTTCTTTTTTTTCATTTTTTAAAGTGTTATTAAAGTATAGTTGATTTACAATATTGTGATATTTTCTGCTATACAAGAAAGTGATTTGGTTATATGTGTACACACATTTCAGATTCTTTGCCCACATGGAATTTTTTTTTTTTAGGGCCATATCAGTAGCATATGGAGGTTCCCAGAGTAGGGGTCAAATTTTTTCATTTTTTAAAGTTTTATTAAAATATAGTTATTTACAATGTTGTGATATTTTCTACTATACAAGAAAATGATTTGGTTATATGTGTACACACATTTCAGATTTTTTTATTTTTAGGGCCATATCAGCGGCATATGAAGGTTCCTAGAGTAGGGGTCATATTGGAGCTGTAGCCGCTGGCCTACGCCATAGCCACAGCAACATCAGATCCAAGCTGTGTCTGCAGCCTACACCACACCACAGCTCACAGCAACGCTGGATCCTTAACCCACTGAGTGGGGCCAGGGATCAAACTTGCATCCTCATGGATGCTAGTCAGATTTGTTTCCGCTGTGACACCACGGGGATTCCAGATTCTTTTTTAAAATATTCATTGACATTTGTTGATGTGTCTCTTAAATCTCTTTTATCTATTTTAACATTTGTTATCAATCTCTCAGCAGTGGAATATGGACAACTTCTTCTGTGTTTGTTTGCTTGTTCTTTCATTACCTAATTTGTGAAATAAATGTATTGATTTTATCTTTTAAAATAAACACAATATATTAAATAAAAACAAATTCCAATTTGAAAAAAACTTCCAGTTTAAAAATAGAACAATGGGAGTTCCAGTTATTGCTCAGCAGAAACAAATCTGACTAGTTTCCATGAGGACACAGGTTCAATCCCTGGCCTTGCTCAATGGGTTAAGGATCCAGCATTGCCGGGAGCTGTGGTAGTAGGTCACAGACATGGCTCGGATCTGGCGTTGCTATGGCTGTGGCATAGGGCAGCAGTTACAGCTCCAATTCGATCCCTAGCCTTGGAACCTCCAAATGCCACAGATGCACCCCTAAAAAGACAAAAATAAAAAATAAATAAAAATAGAACAATCAAGTTAGAAATGCAAAATATTTGGCATTATAGAACGATAGAAACATGGCAATTTCTGATTTTTAGTATTTATTTCTTTGCCCTAAGTAACATAATATATAGCTAGGCTACTCCGACCTCTATTTTCTTCCTATTCTACGGTATGTATTGGCAATCCTCGAATTTCAGTAAGGTTTTGTTCCCCTCTCTTTTTCTGTTTCACCACCACAATTAGCTTTCTAAATCTCCAGTGTGTTTAAGAACTTTACTCTAATTAACTCGGGTCAGGCGGTGATGTTGCACAGTCCTCTGACATAGCCAGATATTGAGTTGCCCACAATAATTCCATTTTCTAATAAGAAAGTGGGTTAGAGAAGGACCAGAAAGAGTGGAATACACTGATAAACAACCCATTTCCATTGTATTTTCCCAGTGTGTACTGTCAGAGGAAAAGAGAGGTTTAGATTGGTTTATAAGGTGAAAGCACACTTGCATGTCCCATCCAACAGCATAAGCAAAAATGAGATAATCTCTGATAATGGCTTTCCATTGCTCAGAGCTTCCATGTTATTTTTTATTCCCTACCTGTGGTGAGTAGCTAGCAAATTCTCTGTTCTAGAAATCACAGCTATCTTTCTTTTCAAACTTCCACAACATAACACTTCCCTTCAACCAATATTTCCCCATAAAAATCCTCTGGAAGGAGATTCTTTTACTATGAAGTAACAAGAATTCCTGTTTTACACTTTTTGCTTCTAGCTGTTGTTGCTTTCACAATAGACAAAATTAAATATGGTCAGAGTCTCCCCTGTGTACCTTTCAGTTTTTCACTTTTCTGAGAGATTCCGTAGATATCTAATGTCTTCAAGTGATCCAGCCAGAGCTATCAAAGTCCTTGTAATCTTCGTTTTTCCTTGCCATCAAACATTTTCTGTCCTGTCAAAAGTAACAAATTTCCGGTTAAAACAAATGTCATGAGGCTGCAATGCATAGCAAGTGACTATAGTTAATAATACCTTATTACATATTTGAAAGCTGCTAAGAGGACAAATCTTAAAAGTTCTCATCACAAGAAAAAATACGTTTAACTGTGTACAATGATGGATATTAAGTAGACTTATTGTGGCGATAATTCTGCAATAGATACAAATATGGAATCATTGTATAGTATACCTGCTATATGTCTGTTAAACCTTAGTAAAATTATATATATTTACATATGTATAATTGAACCTGAAAATTTCTACTTCTATATCCATTTGTCTAACAATATATCTTTTTAATGTAACAAACTTCCACATTAAAGTGATGGGTAATGAATATATGAAAATCTACAATTGACTTAACATCTGCTATTTGCCCGTTGAGATTTTGTTGTGTATACTACATTTTGTAACATTTGCATTATCATCTCCTATAATCCTCACTACCTCTGAAGAGGTCATTTATATTCTTTTACAGGTGAGAAAATGAAGGTATAGAGAGACGAGATAAGCTGGCAAGGTTTACAAAAATGGGAAATGATAGAGCTGGGTTCTGAAACCAGAACTGCTTGATGGCAAATCCCATGCAATTTTTTCGCTATTTTCCATTTCCAGTGTTCCCTACTTCCATAAAATATCATAGACTTTGGAGAAATCTGCCTGATTTTATCTATGCATTCTTATACGGTATGAAATATCTTATGTGTGCATGCATTTGGCAAGCAGAGAACTGCTGTTACAAATGTCAACCACAATTTCACAAGATATTTGTAGATTTGGTAAATGGCAAATTTTAGCTTTTTAGCACATCTAAAAGGAAATTCAGTATCATGGTCTATCTTCTGACATTCGAATAAAAATAGAGAAGTGTATTTTTAGAATATAAACGTGTCCTTGCAATATGTTGCCAACAAAATCTATTTGAGCTGGATTTTTAAAATGCCCTACTGAAATTTAAAATGTGCCTTAGGAACTAGTGCTATGAAGAAAAGCTTGAACTTAACAGTGATTTTCTTAGTAGCAGTCATATATTATCAATGGGAAATAGAGTATTAAATTCTTTTTTAGTATACATCTCTTAAAAGTAGGATTTATTTTTTCACAGTACAAAGATTAATTTGTATCCTTTGCTAAGAATGGAAAATGTGACTACTTTAGTCAATGCTCTGTCTACAGGTTACCTTTTCCTTCTTCATTATTAACAACTGGGATAGCGTAGCTTATTAATAGCAAAAAAAGCACAGGGCAAAAACCATAATTCCTTTCTGGTTGGCATCATGGTGAGATCACATGAAAGGTTACTAGGTAACAAATGGAAGGACACTGTCTTAATGCTCAAATATGAATTATGCAGTTTAGTTTATAAAAGTATTCATCTGAAGTTCCTGAAAAAAACAATGATGAGTTACATGGAAAAAGTAAAAAAATTAATTATTAAATCTGTCTGCACTCATAAACACCTCCCATCTAAACACTAAATATTTCAAGTTGTGTTTTGACCTTTCCTACACCTTTCACATAGGTTCCCTTTCTTTTACAAAACGCTACAGAGAATGAAAGTGTTGTCAATTAAGTAAAAGGGTGTTTGCATCAACCTTTTCATGTGTGGAATTAAATGACATTTTAAGGTTAAAGAAAAAGTTAAACATTGATTTTTTTAGTGTCTTCCCCTGATGCACCTAATGAATAGAGATTCCAATAAAAACCTTTTAATCCATTTTAAACCTTCCACTATCAAAAGACATCTTTTATTTTGTTTTATTTTTATCAAACTTTTTTTTTCCTACAAAGATACAGGACAGAAAGAAATGCTGAGTCAAGAAGACCCTGGGAATTAAAATCCAGTAAATCCTGACAGTGATATATTCTACAATATAGTTTAATTAGAAAGATGGGTTAACTGCTTGAAATAAACATATTCTAAACAAGAAAAATTGAAGGTACGGAATGGTTAACTCATGACAAAGTTGAGTATCAATTCAAATGCAGAAAACATCCTTGCCTCTGAGTCTAGACACAGAACAATCATGGAAAATGTTAATGTGAAACAGATATTTGCATTTATTACACTTAACTCTGTCTTTAAAAGTCCAATAGTTCTCATACATAGTGTGGAATTAAGTCCATTGTTTATTAAGAAACCTTTACATGATTCTACCTGCCCACTGAAGATATTACCAATAATTTATTTAAAAATTAGTATAAATATAATTTTCTGAAGAAAAAAATGGAATTATATTACATATAAGAAATATGAACGTGAGAGTTCCTGTTGTGGCTCAGTGGGTTAAAAACCCAACGTTATGTCCATGGGGATGTGGGTTCTATTCCTCACCCTGCTCAGTGGGTTAAGGATCTGGCATTGCCATGAGCTGTGCTGTAGGTTCCAGACTCAACTTGGGTCCTGCATTGCTGTAACTGTGGTGTAGGCCTGCAGTTGCAGCTCTGATTTGACCCCTAGCTTGAGAACTTCCATATGCTGCAGGTGTAGGCATAAAAAGAAAAAAAAAAAAAAGAAATATGAATCATGAATCTGTATCATTTACCTGAAGAAGATAAGATATTTTTACATTTCTAATGGAATGATAGAGTCAGGATTGGTATGGTCTGAATTTTGTTTAAAGGATCTTGCTAGCAGCTCTCTTCTTTCCTCCTTATTTTAAGACTACACCAAAAAACAGAAAAGTGATTATCATCTATATTATACCATGTTTCTAGGTTTTTTTAATTAAATTTTATTTTTTATTTTTTAGGGCCGCATCCGTGGCATATGGAGGATGGAGGTTCCCAGGCTAGGGGTCGAATCGGAGCTGTAGCTGCCGGCCTACGCCACAGCCACAGCAACGTGAGATCCGAGCTGCGTCTGCAATCTATACTACAGCTCACAGCAACGCCGATCCTTAACCCACTGACCAAGGCCAGGGATGGAACCCGCAACCTCATGGTTCCTAGTCGGATTCGTTAAACACTGAGCCATGACGGAACTCCTATTTCTAGTTTTAAAATTAAATCTCCTCTGTTTCAATTAAATTCTAGAAAGTCAGATGTACTAGTTAAACAAACAAAGAATAATCGGGCAACTTTTTGGCATGGAAATCAGATTCTTTTAGGAGAAGAAATGAGGCTACCAGATCTAAGATTTGGAAGATAATTGGAAAGTGGTTCCATGGGCTAAGTTTGTGTCCATTGTGTGTGTATTTGTGTGTGTGTGTGTGTGTGTGTTTTTTTTTTATCTTCAGTAATTAATTGTTGTTCTACTTATCTTACATTAGGAAGAGACCTCATTTCATTTACCCCTTTAAAGTAAACTTCCCACCCAATTCCCTTAAAATGTTCTCTACCTCTGGCTTCACAAGAATTTGCAAAGCCTTGAAAGGACTGAGAGAGCTAAACATAGCATGCCAGCCATACTGAAGAAAACAAAAGCATGAAAGATTTACTCTGACAGTAAGGAATTCTAAGATGTCTCTAGACTTCTGGAAAAATATGGAGTAGACATCATTTTTAATATACTCCTTCATTCACATATTCAATGAATCACTCATTCAAGAAATATTTATTGAACATCTACTATGTACCTAGCCATCTGTAGGCACCAGTGAGAAAAAGAAAGCCACATTGATCATTGGCTCAAGGAGCTTTGTGTTTGTTGAGGTGGACTAACAATTGCAATATGCAATTTATGCTGTGATGGAAATAAATTCACACTGGTACAGGAACATGAAGGAAGGACAACCTAATACATAAAAAGAATAATCACAAAGGACTTCAAGAGGTGATATCTAAGATGAACCATGAATAGCAAATAGATGTTAGTCAACGCATGAGGCTGGAGATGGGGAGTGGAAAGGTAATGGTATATGGGAAAGTCCTTGGAAGGAGGGCCTGAAGCTGGGAAACTGAAGGTACTTCAATCTGGTTGGAACACTACAGGGTAAGAGAAAAAGTTGGAATAAAAAAGTTTAGAATGTTAAGCAGGAACTTAGTTAAGAAGTTTAAAATTTATTCTTTAAGCTATGGAAAGAATTATTATCAAAGTTTTAATATGGAAATGGCTTTGCCAGATTGCATTTTAAAAAATGTTGTCTAAGGAAATGGAGAGAAAGGATAAGAGAAGAAATACTTTAAGGAAATGGAGCATCTCAGAGGGTAGTGCAGGCATCAGAAGATGGAGAGTTGAAGGTCTAAATTAATGTTTCTCCAAGCGTGGTTCCTGGAATAGCAACATTAGCATCATCTAGAAACTTTTTAGAAATGAATATTCTCAGTCCTCACCCCAGACATACCAGATCAGAAACCCATGAATCTGTGTTTCAAAAAGTCCTCTAAGTGATTCTAATGAAAATCAAAGTTTCAGAACCACCTTACTATACTAAGATGGCAGTAATTAGAAGAGGACATGAACAGAATAAAAACTCATGTATACACACACGACTGAGTCACTTTTGCTGTACGGGAGAAACTGGCACAACATGGTAAATCAACTACAATTTAATAAAAAAATATAAAAAATACTCATTTAACTGGTAAAGTTATTGCATATGGAATACAAGAAAGGAGGGAGCAGGGGACATCTGGAATAACCTGTTTACAGGTCTGGTTTGGGCAACTTAGTAGATGGTGATTCCATAATGTTCCAGTTAACAAGGTTTCTGGTTCTGATAACATGATGTATTAACATAAAGTGAATCCCATCACCACCGAAACACTATGAAAAAATAAAACGGAATCAAAGTACCAAGCCAGGAGTTCCTGTTGTGGCTTAGTGACGACTAGTATCCATGAGGACGTGGGTTTGATCCCTGACCTCACTCAATGGGTTAAGGATCCAACATTGCTGTGAGCTGTGGTGTAGGTCTCAGATGCGGCTTGAAACCTGCGTTACTGTGGCTGTGGTGTAGGCCAGAGGCTTCAGCTCTGTTCAACCGCTAGTCTGGGAAACTCCATAAGCTGCGGATGCAGCCCTAAAAAGACAAACAAAAAACAAAGTAAAAAGCCATAAAAAACTAGTTGCTAAGAAAGAGATATGACTGCATTAGTATTTTATTAATTTTTAGTATTTTTTTTTCAGACTACTTTTTAAAGAACGGTTTTAGGTTCACAACAAAAATTGAGAGGCAGATAATGAGATTTCCCATATATCCCCTGACACACACATGCCATAGCCTCTCCCATTATCAACATCCTCCATGAGAATAGAACATTTGTTACCACTGATGAATCTACACTAACACATCACGAAGTCCGTAGTTTACATTAGAGTTCACTCTTTGTACTGTCCATTCCAGGAGTTTGAATAAATGTATGACATGTATCCAGCATTACAGAATGATACAGACTATTTTCAGTGCCCCTCTCCCCAAATCCTGTATGCTATGCCCAATTATCTGTTCTTCTCTACCTGCCAACTTCTGGCAACCACTATTATTTTTTTTAATCGATTCCAGAGTTTTGCACTCTACAGAATGTCATATGGTCAAAATTATACAGTATGTAGCCTTTTCAGATAGACTTCTTTTACTCAGTCATATGCATTGAAAGTTCCTCCATATCTTTTCACGGCCTAATATCTATTTTATTTTATTTTTTGCATTTTTTTAGGGCTGCACCCACTCATTTATTTTTAGTGCTAAAAAATATTCCATTGTCATAAATATTCCACTTTACGTATTCATTCACCTACTGAGAATATCTTGGTTGCTTCCAATTTTTGGCAATTATGAATAAAACTGCTACAATTATCTACATGCAAGTTTTGCATGGACATATATTTTCACTTCTTTGTGCAAATACCAAAAACTATGATTGCTGGATCGTATAACAAGGGTATGTTTAGTATTGCAAGAACTTACCAAACTGTCTGTTCTACCATTTTGCATTCCCATCAGCAATGTATGGGAGTTTCTGTTGCTCTACATTATCATGAGCATTGGGTGTCATTAGTGTTCTGGATTTTGGCCATTCTAATAAGTGTGTGTTAATTTGCATTTTGCTGATGACTTATGAGATGGAGTATTTGTGTGTGTGTGTATTTTTATTGGCCATCTGTATAGCTTTCTTGGTGAGGTGTCTGTTTAAGAGTTCTTTGAATATTCTGCATGATTGTTTTTATCAGATATATCTTTTGCAAATATCGTCTCCCATTCTTTGGCTTTGTTTCTCATTTTCTTAACATTCTCTTTCACAAGAAAGTTCCTAATTTTACTCAAGTTTACTTAATTTTTTTCATGTACCTTGTCTTTGGTATTATATAATTTTATACATTTTAACTCAATTTTCAGATGAAGATAAGAAATATGGAAAATAAATCAAATTTATAAAAATCAAACTACTAGAGAGGAGAAAAAGAAATAGAAAACTCAATAAACAAAATGAAGGGACAGGATGGAATATTTTAACAAAGCAAGGACTATATCAAAACATAAAAAAATGTAATAAACACTTAAATGGTAATAATTGGGTACTATTCTATGAGCTTTTCAAATATTAATTCCTTTAATTCCCATGAAAACAGAGAGAAAAAATGAAGGCACAGAGTGTTTGAGTGAGTACAAGATGAGATGGCAGAAATAACTGTATGTATGCTAGTGATCCTAATAAGTATAAATAGGTTAAAGACATTGCTTAAAATAAACCGCTTCTTATATCAGATAAAAATTTTAAAAAACTAGTTATTTACTCCTTACAGAAGGCATACCTAAAACATACCCATCTAAAAAGGCTGAAAGGGAAGAGATAAAAGTATATTCTAGGTAAATGTTAAAGAAAAGAAAAATTGGGGGGAAGATTTGAAGGTCTAAGTAGGAAGTAATTTGGGCTAATAAATTAGATTTCACTTAGTTTAAAAAAATTATAACCACTGAAGGCGGCAATGGGCTCTCCACTTCCCATGAGTCTTACCCAGAGAGGAAACATACTTAATATGATTTTTAATTTATAATTAAGCATTACTAGGAATCTGTTTCTCAATACCTCTAGTAAATGGCTTAAAGACTTAAACATAGGACAAGACACCATCAAACTCCTAGAAGAGAACAGAGGTAAAACATTCTCTGACATCAACTGTACGAATGTTTTCTTAGGTCAGTCTCCCAAAGCAATAGAAATAAAAATGAAAATAAACCAATGGGCTGTAATTGAACTTAAAAGCTTTTGCATAGCAAAGGAAACCATTAAAAAAAAAAAAAAAACGAAACCCCAAACAAAAACTTATGGAATGGAAAAAAGTAGTTGAAAATGATGCAACCGACAAGGGCCTAATCTCCAAAATATACAAAAAACTCAACAGCAAAAAACAAACCAAACTGAAAAATACGCAGAAGACCTGAACAGAAATTTTGCCAAAGAATACATATGAATGGCCAAACAGGTACATGAAAAAATGTTCAACAACACTAATTATCTGAGAAATACAAATCAAAATTACAATGAGGTACCACCTCACATGGGTCAGAGTGGCCATCATTAGTAAGTCTACTAATAACAAATGCTGGAGAGGGTGTGGAGAAAAGGGAACACTCCTACACTGTGGTGGGAATGTAAATTTGTACAACTACTATTGAGAACAGTATGGAGATACCTCAGAAAACTAAATGCAGAACTGCCATAGTGACCCAGGCATTCCACTTCTGGGCATATATCCAGACAAAACTTTTCTTGAAAAGGATATATGCACCCCTATGTCCAATGCAGCACTACTCACAATAGCCAAGACATGGAAACAACCTAAATGTCCATCAACAGATGAATGGATTAAGAAGATGTGGTACATGTACACAACGAAATACTACTCAGCCATAAAAAAGAACAAAATAATGGTATTTGCAGCAACATGGATGGAACTAGAGACTCTCATACTAAGTGAAGTAAGTCAGAAAGAGAAAGACAAATACCATATGATATCACTTGTGTCTAGAATTTACTGTATGGCACAAACGAACCTATGTACAGAAAAGAAAAAAAAATCCATGGATATGGAGAACAGACTTGTGGTTGCCAAGGGGGAGGGAGTGGGATGGACTGGGAGTTTGGGGTTAGCAGACGCAAACTATTGCATTTGGAGTGGATAAGCAATGAGAGCCTGCTATATAGCATAAGGAACTGTATTCTAATCACTTGTGATGGAACATGAAGCGTGATAATATGAAAAAAAGAATATATATATATATATATATATATATGTATGTATAACTGGGTCACTTTGCTGTACAGCAGAAATTGACAAAATATTATAAATCAACTATAAAAAAAAGTTTAAAAAATAAAGCAATGGCCGTTTTGTCTCTAATACAAAGTAAAAGTAAATAATTCTATCAATATATTATTATGCCAGTCTTTGAGATATCTTTGCAGTATTAACTTGCATCTAATTTGGCCTTTATAATTATCTGAAAAAAATTTTTAATGATTAAGTCACTATATATCCCTTTCTTCATGTGAATATTATATCCTTTGGACCTATTTATACCAGTATCGGTCTGTGGTCATCATTTTAATGGGGTTACAAGAGCTTTTGACCAACTGATCAACTTGTTTCATTTTTCTGATTTAGTTAGATGGGGATTTTCATAACCCTTATTCACTAATACGCAAGGAAATATACCACCAGACACAGTACACTTACACTAAAAGAACAAACTATCCAGACCAGAGAGCACTGTTGTTGCCCAATGCCATATGTGCAGTTATATATTCCCATAACACAGACTGAGCTTACTGGAAGCTGGGACTAATTTAGCCTTTATTTTGTACTCAAAGTGCCTAGTTCAGTAAATATTACAAACATAAATAAATGTCCACGGACCAATAAGAACTCATAATGTATTTGGCATGCTTGTGTCTACATATTTTGCCCAAGTAGACTGGCTTGGATTAAATAGGCAGTTGTGTATGAGCCAAAGCATAGCAGTAAATTCTACCCCATAATATCATGAACTACAAAATGAATGATAATAAATATTATCATTTAAGTAGAGCTTTGCTATTTAAATGTATTTTGAATATGTCCTACTTACCTTACATGGTGATGTTAGGGTGAAATGAGATGATTTTCATCTCATGGATAATTCTCAATACTTTATTAAAATCATAGTATCAGACAATCGTTATTTTTGTAGAATTTTATTTCAAATTCTGATAAGCATTATAAAGACTAGCACATCAAACATTTAAATAAATAAGCTTTCTCCTAAGTGCTAGATAATGATATAGATAATAATAATAATAATAGCAATAATTCATTAGCTAACGTACATCTAGCACTTGCTATGTAGAGGCAATTTTGGAGTATAATACACATATTAAATCATTTAACACTCATAATGGTGTTAGCCAGTAGATACATCATCATTCCATTATATAGAGAAGGAAAACGAAAGAGGGAAAATTTTAAGTAACTTGCCGGAGATCCACAGCCAGTAAGCTTCAGAGCTCAGATTCAAACCTTTCTTATCTATACTCAATGTACATATAATTAACCACTCTGAGTTTCTGCTGAAAATGAGCTGAAATATACAGAGCAAATGGAGTTTACATTCACTGGAAGAAAATGAGGGTAATTTTTGAGTCAATAAAGGGCAAGAAAATGAGATGGTCTACTGTGTTTATATGTGTATACATGTTTCTAGGGGCCAGAGGGTGGGTCTAGCAAATCAGAGTTCAGAATGAAGTGACAAGGTACAAAGGAATAACCTCATTTAATTTACTTCGCTAGCTAGCTTTTGCTCTAACCCCAAGATTATCATGACTACAAATTAAGTTCAGAGTTTCTTCTTCATATAAATTATAATGCACACAAAAAAGCAAATTAAACAATACTTTTCGATCATTTCTTCTTAAACTAGTCAATAAAAGATCTTTACTATTCCAGGCCTGAAACACGGGGTCTTCTGCCACAGCTGTGGAAAAGTACACAGTCTTTAAACTTGAATAAAAAGATATATTTTGAAGTGAAATTCTTTCATTAATTTGTTGTAAGACTGTGAAACTCAATTCACTTTTCCTTGCTGAATTTCATTTTTCTTCCATGTGTAACCAAAATAATATTTTTTCACATTGTTGCTATAAACATTAAAGAAGATTTTTATAAATGACAATGATTAATAGCAATGAATGGTCAGATGATAGGCCATTTTTAGTTAACTATTAATTTTAATAGAGATTTAACAGGTAATTTGGACAAGTTACACATTTTCAAAAAGCTAGAGGGTGGTAAGAGACAATTATCACTAAAATTATACTGAAATATCAAACTTGTGACTTGGGAGTTTATCATGGATTTACAAACTTGAGGGATAATGTGATTGAATATTGACTGAAAAGTTATGTTAATTTATTTTTACCTCTGTAACAAAATACAACAAGTTTAGTGGCTTAAAACCTCAAAAATGTGTTAGTACAAAGTTCTGTATGTCAGAAGTCTGGGTTTATTGTGAGTGGCTTCTCATCCAGAAGGCCTAAGAAAGAAAGAATATGTTTTTATTGGGAGTCTGGGTTAGCAGAAGCATACTATTATATATAGAATGGATAAACAAGGTCCTACTCTATAACACAGGGAACTCTATTCAATACCCTTTAATAAATCATAATGGAAATGAAATAAAGAGTCTGTTTTAAAACACAGCTGGGTTGTTGAGGTTTTTTAGCTCCTTAGAGTTATAAAATTGAAGTCTCCATTTCCTATGGACTATCAGCGAAGGGATATTTCAGCTCTTGGAGCCCAACTGCATTTCTTGCCATGTGTCTACCTCCAACTCCAATGCTGAATCTCTCTCACACATCTCTTTTAAGTGTTCATCTGATTAGTTCAGACTCACCCAGGATAATCTCCCAGTTTTAAAGTCAGTTGACTTGGTAACCCATTAACATCTCCATTGTCTATTCATATTAGCATCTGGATAAGTATTTGGTCGAATAACTAGGTAAAGATGTATGTGTATCAAGAAGAGGGAATCTTAAGGAACACAGAATTCTGCCTACCACGGGGGTGTTTCAATGTTCCCTACTGCTGGAATACTTGGTAAAATAGCTTTGGGAATGCTATGCTTGATATAGACACTTGAGCTATTTACCATTTTTACCACTTTTCGGTAAGAAAATGCCCTTGTGCTTATCCTGAAACTCTTTGATGAGTACCACTATCCAAATCCAAAGCAATGTGACAGTCTTAAGTCCAGATGAAAAGTTCCAAAATATATTCTCCAGACATATT
The DNA here is from genome assembly GCA_004024745.2 of Catagonus wagneri. Lineage (NCBI taxonomy): Eukaryota > Metazoa > Chordata > Mammalia > Artiodactyla > Tayassuidae > Catagonus > Catagonus wagneri. Next base: position 8,942,570 of record PVHT021183519.1, read on the forward strand.
TTTATACCCCTTAGCTTGGAGCTGGGATTCATTCCCAAAGCATTAAAAAAAAAAAACAGGTTTTATTCTGTTATACAGGTAGGGTTAGAAACTGGGTGAAATAAAATCAATCACGCATAAGTCAGAAGAATTTTTCTTAGAATCTAGATACAAGGTAAGGGCAGAGAAGAGAGACAAGTTCAGAAACGGTGGCTATCGTTTTTTTTCCCTGGACTATCCTAAGGAATTAGTGTTCAGATTTAGGTGAAAAAAAGATTGCCACTCAGCCAGACATTAAAACAAGATTTAATATTAGTGAAGCCGCAGCAGAGACAGCACCAGATCCTTTAGCTGCTAGGCCACCAGGGAACTCCTCAATTTGTATTTCTAACAAGTTTCGTAAATAATTCTAATCTCCACTGCTTTGGAGAGTTGGAATTATTGAGAAGATTTCTAAATCATTTGAATTTATGTATCATAATTTTGACTACTTAAAGCCCTAAACAGACAGTTAGAATAGAAAAATAGATTAAACCTCAAGGCTTAACTGTGAATCAGCCTTCCTAGATTAGAAGGTGTTCCAATAGCTTAGTGTCCAGGTCTGCTGTTAAATAACAGGTTCTCATTTTGACTCATCTTAAAGTGATGTTATTATTAATAACATTTTGTTCCAGCGAGGATTTCAGTAAATCATTTAGATCAATTTTCTTATTTTACAGGTAAGAAAATTGAGTCCTAGAATGCTTGAGTGACTTAAAGTCATTCTGATCTTTAGTAAGGAGATGATTACTTTACAAACAATGTTCAAGAGTAGAACTCCAGTGACCTTTCCAATGCTTCATATTGCCTACCTTTTTAATGTGAATCTAGCTAACAGTAGACACTCTGTAAAAAAGCTGTTAAAATTTAGGATAATCACCTGCAATCATGGTTTCATCTTGAAGGCAGATAAGCACAACTTTTCAAAACTCTGACTCATTCCTGCTGAACTATCAGAAAGCCGTGGATTTTTTTTCTAAATAGAACAGTTAATAGTACTGTATTTTGGTATTTTGATTTGTACCCAGTAAAATAAAATGTTTTATTTTTTTTAGCACTTGAAATGTTCCATATGCCATTTTTAGTTTATTTAAACCTCATTTTATTTTATATGCAATTTTTAATAATTTAGATTGCAGATGTCTATTTTAGTTTTATTTATGATGCCATATTTATAAGTAGATTCTGCTTACAGTTTAAGTAATTTTTGAACTTCAAAATTATTTGGTTTTATTTCACTGATGGCAGTTCTTTTATTTTAATATCACTAATCTTTTATCCTGATATATACCTCTATCAAAGGGAAATGTAATAATTCAGAAGTTTGTTACACTGAAGTGTGATAAAACATTCAAAAAGGTCTTTCTTCTGTGATAATATTTGTGTTTTATAAAGATTTTCTTAAAAATAGAGTCTTTTCATATTCATAAATAAAAGGCTAATAAAAATAATAACTTGAAAACATCTTTCTCTTCCAGGTGATGTCCTCCTAATCCACTATCTCTTAATTGAGTTTGAAAAGCATTGTGAAACTTTGGGGATTTATAAATTCCATAAATTCACAACAGAAAAAGAGAAGGAGCTGGAGGTAAGGTGAAGGTAGATTTGCACTGGTGAAATCAACTCTGAACCTAGACACCCAAACTGCCCTTCAATTTTTACTACATACCAATATATTTATCAGTTTATCTTCTTATATAGCAGGACTGTCACCTATCTCAGGTTCATGTTCACTGATATTAACAAGCTTTCTAAAATTAAATATGTGTAGGGGTTTAAAGAGTTATTACTCATTATACATAACTGATAAATTGAAAGATTTTTTACATCTGGTATTTGAATAAATTCACTCGTGTTTTGACTTATGGGAGACAGTGAAGCAAGGAATTTTGGAATGAAGGAAGACTATTTTGGGAGACTGGCAAGTCTGGCCAGTGTGACATAATTAGGGTCTTGAGAATATGTGGGGATGAGGAAACAATAGAAAACTCTTGGCGAGTGTCTGTATGTGTGTGAGTGTGAGAAAGAGAGAGAGGAGAGAGAGATAGAGAAGGAAAGGATAGTGGGAAGACGCTTGCCAGTTCTCTGGTTCTCAGCCCAGGCTTCAGTGAATGCAATGGATTTCAAATTAAAGTTACTTTCCAAGAAAATGAAAATTTGATTCAATTAAAAAATATAGTTATTGTGTCCCTAATATACATAAAGCATTAAGATAACTGAGGAAAACGAACAGTTCTAATTTTTCTCAACTTTTTATAGTTAGCCCAAATAGGAAGCTATGTGATGATATAATTTTTTTCAATGTATAAAATCATAAAGCCAACTCATTTTATAACTGACAGAAACTTAGACATTATAGATTTTAATTCCTCCAGCCCACAGGAAAGAGAACTGAGTCCAAAAAATGTAAAGTGGTTTTCCAGGAGTCCCAGAGAAATCTTGATATTATCCATGTAACCAAAATAGACTTATCATATAACTGAGAAGAAAAATGGCAGAAAAGGCAGGCCAAAAATATACTATAATTGCTGTTGTTCTACATTGTTTGGAATAACCAGTTTAATTATATGTGTAACATGCTGCAGAATCTCTTGACTCTAGCTTGGCTCTAAGACACAACTGTGAAAAACTGATTCATCTTTCATCAAGGTGAGGCTTTAGCAGAATTTTCTTCCTTCTTAGGAATTTCTCAGTTACCCTAATTCATTGTGAAAACAAATGAGAAGAAAGCCAATGAGTTCAATTTTCAAAGTTATTTTCACAGTGGATGCTACAGGGTTAGCCAACTTATAGATTCTAAAGTGTTAGGTCATTATCGAGGGCAATTAGAAATCCTCAGTGTCCCTGATGAGCCTTGTGCGCTTGATCCAGTCAAAGTAAGGGCTCCGTTCTCCATAGCAAATGTAGAGTGCGAGGTGCCATTTGAAAATGATCTCTGGAAAAGCTTTTCATAATCTCTCTTAAAATGATTAGAGATAACTCAAAGTGGACCTGAGATATTTCAAAGAAACTGGCTGGTTAAAACACCTAAGGTCTGAACACATCATTTTCACTGTAGAAGCTTATGTTACAATTTGCTCCCAAGTAACAGAAGACTTTACTTAGTTCTTCCTCAGTCAGCTCAATTTAGCAATTGTTCCGTCATCAAAGGAATGTGATACAAAACCATTCCTGTCTTCCAGCAGCACCAATTCACCCTGATCCCATAGATTCTCCAGAACTTCTTCCTGGTTAAAATGTTTGCCTCTAAAGCCTATCCTTCTTTAATATCTCTTCTTTAGTCTCTGTGTAGAACAAGTCCTAATGTATAATGAGTCCCAAATGAAGAAATAAGAAGGCTGTGAAATTCCCAGCAGAAGCACCTCATCTCCTGAATTCTTTCTGATATGGTGATCAGTGCCCACTCAAGTCCTCAGGGTATTAGCTACATGTTTATTATGTAATCATGAAATCCCAGGACTCAGAGAGTACATGCATTTTTACTAATCTCGCAATTATACAACCCATGACTAAATATCCTGTTTTGGAGCAAGTTGAATTTAGGAACTAAAATCTGGATCTTATAACTTTCTTGCCTGAATTAAAAACAAAAATAATTACAACTCATCAGATCTTCTCTGTCCAAGATTTGAATGCTATTCTTCATTTAGCTATCCAGAAAAAAAAAATAATGGACATATTAACTTGCTAATCATCCTTCCTAAAATTTATGGAAAAATATCATAGAAAACCATAAAAAGGAGCATGTGGTTAGAGTGAAAGAAAGGTGAGTTACAGAATAGACAGATCTTGGCTCAAATTCAGATTTTAATTCCAATTAGCTTACTAACATGGAGAAAATCAACTGTCTCTTTTAGTCTGTCTCTTTATTTGTAAAATCAGAATGTTAGCAACTGCTATGCAAGTAATCTGTCTAGATTAAGCAAAGATATGTGGAGCACAGTACTTGTGATATATAGAGGTGCCCAATAATAAATGTTAATTAGTCCTCCTATTTCCAATTTATTTTTTACAAATGGAAAAGAATGGACAAAATAATGTCTAGTATTAACACTAAGCAAATGGCAAGCACAATTATGCTATCTAAAAAAAGTTCTTTATTAAAAGTATAATTAATTTACAATGTTGTGTTAGTTTCTGGTGTACAGCAAAGTGATTCAGTTATACATATATAATGGTTTGCATCTGCTAATCCAAAATTCCTAATTCATCCTTCCCCCACCCCCTTCTCCTTGTCAACCACAAGTCTGTTCTTTATGTCTGTGAGTCAGTTTCTGTTTCTTAGATATGTTCATTTGCATCATATTTTAGAGTTCACATTTAAGTTATATATGGTGTTTGTCTTTCTCTTTCTGATTAATTTTACTTAGTATGAAGTGTTGCCGCAAAAGGCATTATTTTATTCCTTTTTTTCTGGCTGAGTAGTATTCCATTCATCTGTCAATGGATATTTAGATTGCTTCTTTGTCTTGACTAGAGTAAATAGTGCTGCTATGAAATAGGGGTGCATGTATCTTTTTGAATTATAATTTTGCCTGGATATATTACCAGGAATGGGGATTGCTGGATCACACTGTTGTAGTTAGATAAAAGCAACACGAAAGGATTATCACTGTTTACTAATGCATTATCAGTTATAAATGCAACAGAGATAATTTATTTACGGACTGAACTATACATTCCTGATATATATATTATGCTTTTAATTTGCTTCACATTTTATTTCAATGTACCATAATACGAATTTATTATGACTTTATCATGTAGTGAAGTTCTACATGAAAAAAATATATATATACTGTGGAATTTTCCTTAGACTCCTATTGGGTAAACACAAATAAAAACCACCAAATTCAGCAAATTATGTGCTACCATACTCTTGATATCTCACCTCTGCATTAGTGATTTCCACTAATCTGTCCTCCACCTCACTGATTGGTTCTTCTGCCTCCTGTATTCTACTGTTAGCTGCTTCTAAGGAATTTTTTATTTCAGTGATTGTTTTTTGCATCTCTTCTTGTTTAATTTTTACAGCTTGTATTTCTTTGCTCAGTGTTTCCTGTAAATGATCAATCTTTGCCTCCAGTCTATTTCCAATGCCTTGCATCATCTTCAGCATCAACAGTCTAAAGTCTCTTTCTGGGAGGCTGATAATCTCATCACTGAGCTGTTTTTCTGGGCTTTTCTCTTTCTCCCTTATCT
>PVHT021183519.1:8948789-8995585 GCA_004024745.2 Catagonus wagneri
GCTGTGTGCCTGAGGGGTCTTTAGGCAGCCTGTTTACTGATGGGTGGGGCTGAGATCCCACCTGAATTGTTGTTTGGCCTGGGGCTTCTCAGCGCTGATGGGAGGGACCAGATTTTTCCCAGAAATGGCCACCTCCAGAGAAATGCAGGCTGCTGAATGTCCCCGAGAGCTTCACCTCCAATGCCCTTCCCCCACAACAGGCACAGTCACCCCTGTTTTCCCAGGAGATCCTCCAGGAATTGCAGTCAGGTTCCACCCAGATTGCTCTGGAGACTGCTTTGCCCTGGGACCCAGTGCACGTGAACGTCTGTGTGTGCCTTTCAAGAGTGGGGTCTCTGTTTCCCCCAGTCCTGTGGAGCTCCTGCACAAAAGCCCCTCTGGCCTTCAATGCCAGATGCTCCGGGGTCTCTTTCTCCCTGTGCCAGATCCCCAGGCGTGGTGTTTTGACGTGAGGCTCAGAACTCTCAGTCCTGTAGCTTAGTCTCTGTGATGCAGTTACTTCCCAGTCTGTGGGGCTTCCCACTCGGGAGGTATGGGGTTGCTTCTATCGCGTAATCGCCCCTCCTACCTCTTGATGTGGTCTCCGCTGTGTCTTCTGGAGCAGAGTATCTTTTTTTGGAAGTTTACAGTCCATTTGGTTGAAGGTTGCTCGGCATTTGGTTGTATATTTGCTGTTATTTGGGAGAGAAGTTGAACTCCAGTCCTTCTATTCCGCCATCTTAATCCAATCTCCAAACATGCTTTTTAAATAAACAAAATTACAGTAGTTCTTAGTTTTTAGTATGTTCACTCCTTCAGAGATTTACTGTGAAAAAGTAAAAAATCTTGAAGAGGGTAATGAGTCCCAGTTGGGAAGCATGTGCCAAGATGCTCAATGACTTTTTTCTTTAAAAACACAGATCCTTATCTGAGTATAGGAAAGGATTTAAGAAGTCAGCAGCAGTTCTCAAACATGTCTGCCATGTGATGCTAATTCAGGTAGAAGTTGTCACTGGTCCCTCATCTCAGGCCGTCTACAGAGGCTCCTCCCTGGCATCCTCACAGTCGACGCACGCAGCGCACCCAATATCTCACCTTTGAATACTCAGCAGAAATCAAAGCAAAGTCCATCAATGTTTATATGATGATATTATTATTGATGACAATATTTGCTTCTGCTGGAATATTTGTAGCATTAGGGATCACTCAGAAAAACAAAGGCTGTTTAGAGTTCCAAGTAGTTCATATAGAAGAGCATTAAGTTTGAGGAAACAGGAAGGTCCGGCAGAGTGAAGTCCAGAGAAAGCTCATTTAAGAAATCAGAATGTGCCAGGGAAACCCTGTGTCTGTGGTCTGCAAAACCCTTACTTTTGCAGCTGCTTCTTGCAACAGAGGCTTCCGCTTTTATTCTACTTGATAGAATTCTCATGAGTGTCTCTCATTGGTAAAATCAAACCTAGAAAACTTGCTCTCAAGAATTTGGGATATAGAATTACTATGCTTCCAGCCACTGAGATGTAGGAGAGAGCATAGAAAGGAAACAATTTAGTTATCTAAAGATAACCTTTCACTGTAACGACAAAATAGCAGGATATGGTCTCAAATTGAACTAAGGAGGTTGGCACATAAGATGACAGGTAACTATGGGGGGAACATAATAAACCTCTTCAAGTATCCCTTGAAATACTGGTTTATTTATTTGGATTTTTTTAAAGGATGATCATAGAAGAAACATACTCCTTATATCATATATAAGGAATAAAGTTCTAAGATTTAATTAACAAGTGGGAAAATAACTGATATTAAATGCTAACTCTTCTTTCAAATAGCATTTCAAAATACGCTCAATAAAATCATAGTGAATAAATGTGAAAATGACTGTAATCTTTTTCATTCCATGTGTTTGGTATTGATTTACAGGAATGTAGAAAGTATTCTTTTAATATTATATTTTTATTCCTCTCTAGAATTAGGCACAGACACAAACAAAGAGACATAGGCACAGACCCAGACTTGATTGTTTTTAAATGCAGAAGACAGAAGCAGATGGTAGAAACTGAATTCCTAGCAACAGACTTCAAGATCACAATATTATTTTAGCAAAACAACAAAACATACTGCTCATGTAAACTGATCAATATATAACTCATTAAGAAGTCTAAATATTTCAGGCAATTTATTAAAAAATTAAATTAGTGGTGACCCAGACAAAGTAATATATTTTTCTTGAGTCTCTACCCTCAGAGAAGATAAAAGAGAAATAAAAATAATTCTATTTTATTTGGCAAGGAAAATAAATCAAAAAAGACAAAAGCAAATATTCTTCCTCCCTCCCTTCCTTCATTTCTAAGACAGAACAGAGCATGAGGCTATATTTTACCCAATGCAAGGAAAATTTTAAAGACAAATAAATCAAACAAATAAGATGCTTCTTTTCATTCATAAAGGCTCTTCAATACAGATATTTTAGATTTTGAAAGAATAGGATTCTAGCCTGTTAGCATGTGCACGCATTTATACACCACACACACACACACACACACACACACACAACGCACACAGACACAATACACACACACAGTAAAAATGCATCTTTACTATCCAGGGAAACAATAAACAGTAAGACTCCAGGATGGTAAAGAAATTAAATAATAAAAGAGCTAAGATACTAGGGAGAAAATGATAATGCTGTGGCATTTTCTTTATAACATCAGAGTCTATGTAAAGAACCTCAGGGTGCTACAAATAAATAATAAACTACCAGACTGTCAAACTATCTTCAAAATCTAATAGATATAAAGCTTAGCATATTTGTCAGAGACGCTAATTCCATAAATTCAATGAATGGTCAGTGATCATGAGCTACATAAGAAAAATAAAATCCTCCGTCAGGAAAGGATTTCCAGGGGTCGTTTTCCTCCTCTTGGTAAGATTTCCTTTAATGCTTTGAGAATTTTGTTTTTATAATGCCTAAATTTATTGTTTCAGTAGGCTCCAAAGATGTCAATATTTAGAAAACATTTTTCTAAAATCTTGCCTAAATTCCCATAATTTTTGTTTATATGCTCTGAAAAACAAGATAAAACTATGATCACATAAAGCAATCTAAGGTTTGGCCTGGAGCAGGATCTTCTGCATAGGGCTGTCACTGATTATTTTCTCTATTCTTGAAAATTTAGATTCAAACTTTAGAATGTTGAAACTCAGCTGAGTGTTATTTATGATTAGTTTAAGAATAGCTGCTTATGCTACCAAATAAAAAGATCCTGAAAATAAACATATTGACTTCCTTCCCCTAAACTACCAGAATAACCTGTTAATCAAACAAAGCCCTGTTTCTTCTCCTAGAAGAGAACATAGGCAAAACATTCTCTAAGATAAACTGTACCAATGATTTCTTAGGTCAGTTTCCCAAGGGAATACAAATAAAAGCAAAAACAAACAAATGTGACCTAATCAAACTTCAAACATTTTGCATAGCAAAGGAAACCATAAACAAAATGAAAAGATAACCTATGCCTAGGAGAAAATATTTGCAAATGATGAGATCAACAAGGGCTTAATCTCCAAAATATACAAACAGTTCATATAACTCAGTGACATCAACAATAAAAAAAAACAGTCAAAAATGGTCAGAAGACTTAAACAGACATTTCTCCAAAGAAGAATATGGCCAGCAGACACATGAAAAGATGTTCATCATTGCTAATTATTAGAGAAATGCAAATCAAAACTACAATGAGGTGCCACCTCACACTAGTCAAAGTGGCCATTATTAAAAGGTCTACAAATATCAAAGGCTGGGGAGGGTGAGGAGAAAAGGGTACCCTCTTACTTTGTTGATGGGACTGTAAATCGGTTATTTCACTACAGAAAACAGTATGGATGTTCCTCAAAAAAATAAAAGTAGAATTGCTGCACGATCCAGCAATCCCATTCCTGGGCCTATATCCAGACAAGGCTGTAATTTGAAAAGATACATGCATGCCTATGTTCATAGCAGCATTATTTACAAAAGTCAAGACATGGAAGCAACCTAAGTGCCTACTGAGAGATGAATGGATGAAGAAGATTTGACTATGTCTATATATCTACATATGTATATGTAGATATATAATAGAATACTACTCAGTCAGAAAAATGAAATAATGTCATTTCATAATGTCAGTAACGTGGGCGGATCTAGAGATTATAATACTAAGTGCGCTAAGTCAAGGAGAATGACAAATACCATATGTTATCACTTATATGCAGACTCTAAAATATGACAAAAATGAACCTATCTAAGAAATCGTTAAAGAAATGAAAAGACAACCCACATAATGGGACAAAATTATTGCAAATGATGCAACCTACAAGGGGTTAGTCTCCAAAATATAAAAAACAACTCATACAACCCAACAAAAAAAATACAAAACCCAATCAAAAAATGGACAAAAAACCCAAATAGACATTTCTCCAAAGAAGACATATGGATGGCTAGGAGGCATATGAAGAAAATGCCCAATATCACTAATTATTAGAGAAACACAAATCAATACTACAATGATGTGCCACATCACACCAGTCCAAATGGCCATCATTTAAAAGTCTACCAATAACAAATGCTGGGCAGGGTGTGGAGAAAAGGGAGCCCTCTTTTACTATTGGTGGGAATGTAAATTGGTACAACCACTACACAAGACAATATGGTAGTTCCTCAGAAAACTAAACATAGAGGTACCATATAACCTAGAAATCTTATCCCTAGTCATATTTCTGGATGAAACTTTCATACAAAAAGATACATGCACCCCTATGTTCATTGCAGCACTGTTCACAATAGCCAAGGCATGGAAACAATCTAAATGGCCATCAACAAATGAACGGATTAAGATGTGGCACATATATACATATATATATGTATATATACATATATATATATATTTACTCAGTCATAAAAAAGAACACAATAATGCCATTTGTAAGCAACACGGATGCAACCAGGATTCTCATACTAAGTGAAGTTAAGTCTGAAAGAGAAAGACAAATGCCATATGATATTCCTTATATGTAGAATCTAAAATATGGCATAGAGGAGCGTATCTACAAAATAGAAAGAGACCCACAGACATAGAGAAGAGACGTGGTTTTAAAGGGGGAGGGAGGAGGGAGTGGGATGAATGGGGATTTGGGGGTTGGTAGATGCAAACTATTACTTTTAGAATGAATAAAATAACGTTCTATTGTACAGCACAGGGAACTATATCCAGTCTCTTGGGATAGAACATGACAGAAGATATGTATGAGAAAAAGAATGTGTGTGTGTGTATATATATATATATATATATATATGTATGAGAAAAAGAATGTGTGTATATATCATATGTATGTATGAGTAGCTCACTATGTTACACAGCAAATATTGGCAAACACTGTAAATCAACTATACTTTGATAATAACAACAATAATAAAAGAGACAGAAACAGTCTCATAAAGAATAGACTTGTGGTTGCCAAGGACAAGGTGGTAGGGAGGGATGGATTGGGAATTTGGGATTAGTGGATGCAAACTATTATATGTGGTATGAAAGTGTGATAAAACACATAAAAATCTTCTAACTGCAGAGTAAAATATTTATTTTCCCAAGAATCAGAAATAATTTATTCTTTCTCGAATAGAATACTCAATGGACTTTTGAACTTTTTAAAAATATTTTTAAAATTATACAATTTTAAAGTCCTCTTCAATTCTTTTTTTTTTTTAAGGGCTTCACCGGAAGCATACAGAAGTTCCCAGGCTAGGGGTCCAATCCGAGCTAAAGCTGCTGGCCTTTGCCACAGCCACAGCAAGGCAGATCGGAGCCAGATCATTAACCTACTGCACTACAAGAGAACTCAGTTTTGATTTAATCTTTTCCTTCAAACAAATTCAACTATTTTTTCTTCAGTAAAAGAAGAAATAGTTGAATTTCTTCTCTTACTTAAGAGATGTCTGTTGACATTGACAGTTTTCCACTTTAAAAATACTGGAATGATTTCCATTTTTTTCTCATATATATTATCATAAAATTAGCAGTTTTATGTTCCCTGTTTATACTAATATATATAAAATGATGTTAAAGGACAATAGAATATCCAAACAACTTTTAAAAGCACTATTATATATGCTAAAATGGTGAATTCACTGAAATGTGAACATCAGAGATAAAATCTTGCTAAATCAATTAAAAAGTGGAGGATAATGAAGTTAGCTATTTGACTGCAACTCAATTTGAAGTTCTGTCTCCATCTCATATTTCGTCTAAATAATTAAAATGAGGTAAACACTATGAAAGTACAGTCTTCGTTGGAATTGTCCAGTTCTGTGTCCTTATGCATAGAATATTCTGGAATATATTCAGGCAATGATGAATGTTTATAAAAATAATAGGGATATCAATTCTTATCCATGTTGCACAGCATTTTTGTTCATTATCTATTCTTTGCAATTAGATATACCCGGTGATAGTTGTTTAACATAGAAACATATCCCATGACTTGGCAGTGGAATAGATGAAGGGAAAGCCGAACCCAGAGACTGCAGACTTCACAGGCGAAATATGAGAGAAATGTCAAGGGTAAAGAAAAAAAAAACAGCGTGGGTGCCAGGTTCCAGGGAAAATACTCCATTTCCTGGAAATGATTAAATTAAGGATTTAATTTAATGGCAGATCCTAGGCCAAGAAAGGCTGGGATGATATTCAGAGGATTAAAGTGAGCACTCTTGCATAAAGGGGATAAAAAGGAATGGGTAGTGATGCATTCATTTGATCACCATCAGGAGATCTACTATTGGGGCCATGCAAAGGTAAGATATGGCCAACACCAAACCTATATTGATATTCATATCTGAAGCTCCTGATTCTTGGTTTCTTAAATTTGGACAATCTTGAAAAACAGGTGGTTCAGAGCATAGACTGTGATGAAAGTTATACGTACGGCTACCTAGTCCCAGCTTCTAAGAAAATAATCACCCAAGGATTATAAAATGCCGTGGCAGATAATTTTGTTCACCATCATTCACATTGACTATTGTTAGTATATTGGATGCGCTAATATGATTCCTTAGAATTTAGCAGGTTCTGGAGTTCCCGACATGGCTAGTGGTTAACAAACCCGACTAGGAATCATGAGGATGTGGGTTCGATCCCTGGCCTTGTTCAGTGGATTAAGGATCTGGCATTGCTGTGAGCTGTGGTATAGGTGCAGACGCGACTTGGATCCCACATTGCTGTGGCTGTGGAGTAGACCAGCAGCTACAGCTCCAATTAAACCATTAGCCTGGGAACCTCCATATGCCCTGGGTGTGGCCCTAAAAAGACAAAAAAAAAAAAAAAAAGAAAAAGAAAAAAGGAATTTAGCAGCTTCTGCTACTGATTCCAAAAGTACAGTTCCAAACCTAGGAAAAATATCCTATAAACGATGTTACACAGAAAGAATTAAGAAGAGCCTAAAATAGGACAAGAAATTTGTCTTAATTTATTTTAACTAGGAGTATTAAATTGATATTCTTTAAAAATAATAATTAAACAAATCACATCCATGGATAGTTAGATATGATTCAAATGAAAATAATAAGCAGAAATTTTGAATTCCTATTATTACCTTCAGTAGGAAATGGACAATTATTTTCCCCTCTTATGAAGCACCAAAACATACACTTCAAAATTAAATGTTATACTTCAATATGTAAAACTTAAGCAAAATTGTACACATATATAAGACACAAAATGGAAAATTATAACTATACTGGAAATGTGGACCAAGATAAGGCTTTCCTACATAGATTTCTATTTAATTTTCTGCTTTGGAAATGTTGTTACTTTTTTCTAAGGGCAACTATCTAGTAAATAGGAGAGAGTTTCTGAACAAGGGACTACTTGATTCTAAATATTCATTACACTACTTGTCTAGAAAGATCTATTAATCTCTAAGTAGTTTTCAATGAATGTAGTTTTTGTTCCTTTAGAATAATCGGCTTTGCCATTTTATCATTCTAAAATCATATATAGGTCTGTTCTTCTTCACCACATGGTAAACTATCATAAATAAATTATTTTATTTGTGCTTATTTAAAGAAATACAGTACTTTCCAGCTGGAATTGTGTATATGGAACACTTAGTTTACATGCAATAAACATACTAGCGTATCACCCTTGAAGCACATACTACTAAAGAGGAATGCATTCTTCAGTGCTATAACTTTCAGCTACTAATAAGAATTAGGGTGTGTATCCAGGTATTTCATTAAGAGAATATTCATGTCGTTATTATCTCTCTGCCAAAAACGGAATACTTAAATTTTTCAGCAAAAGCTCTGGAGTATTAATTTTAAGAGGGAGATTTTGAAGGTCTTGTGTTTCAATCCCAAACAATCAAGAAAAGAAAGGAATCAGAAGTCAAAACAGAGAGGAAATTTATAGAAGGAAGGTTCATAGATCAGAGAGGGAGGGAGAGAGTAATTGGACAATATAGTTAATGGCAAAACATAATTAAAAAATCAAAAATAGAAAACAAAAAAGTTCTCCTGAAAGACATTCATCAATTTTTCAAAAATCATGGTAATCTATTGAGGAAGATTCTACTATAAGCCTTCAGCTAACAAATCTTCTATTGTTTTGAATAGCCTATATTAAATGCCTACTGTAGTTGTTTATCATTATGACAAATCTATTTTCTCTCTCCATATATATACACGTATAAATGCATCTATATGAATACAGATGATATTTAGAAAGGAAGAATGGCTCTAGCCTATGTATAGCAAATCCCATTTCTGGCCAATTTTGTGGGGCAAATATATAATTATATATTATATTAAGTATTTTATGGCTTTTAGTAGCCATACTTTAAAAATAGAACTTTTAAATTCAAATCATCTGTGCACTGTGATTTCACATTAAAGTATCTGAAATATTTCTGAACTAAAAAGTAGTGCTCCACAAGAATATTGAGGAAACAATGTTTTCATTTATCAGAATCTGAGGGATGTGCATGATGAATTTCAAGGAAATGTCAGATGTGTAACTTGTGACTCTAACAAAGTAAATTCTAACCAAGAACATTACATGCTCGCCTGATAACAAATGCTCTTACTCTACCAAGTCAAATACAAAAATAGTTTCTATTAAAATTCCTATTGATAGAGTACAGAGGTTAGATATGTTCATAGAGAGAACTTCTGGCAATAAATGCCTGGAAGAGTAAAGGAAATAAAAGTAATCACTTTTCATTCTTAGGGTTACCATCTGGGAAAATGTAAGATAGTACTTCTTAAACCTTAGCTACCACCTCATTACAAATACTTCTTAGAGTTTTCAGCTGCTCATTTGTCTCTCTTCTCTCCACCTGCATAACCTCCCAGACAAATTTCAATAATGGCTGTCCCTTTTCCCAGCCCTCAATGTGCCAAGCACTGGACAGATTGTGAAAGGCTTTGCTTCAGTGTGAAATGGAGAATTTGGCAAGGACTTAGCTGCCATGGAGACAACCTCAAAATTTTTCTTCCAGTGCACTGAACTAAGTATTGTCTGAACTGAGTATTTTTTTTTGGCCTTTTCATTTTCTTTTTAATGACACCTCTTCTTTCCCAGCTCCTCCAGTTCTACTTTCCCCAATTTATGTATTAAGAGAAAACCAGCATTTTCTTTGTTTCCTGCTTCTGCTTGTTTAGTATAATTTAAGTACTTCTTCCATTTTGAAGTCTATAATAATTTACTGACTCCACTTTCTATCCTCATTGTATCTACCATCTTCCAGAATTCTATTTCTATTGAAAACATTAGAGTCTATTTAACATACTTTATTTCCATTCAAACATCTGACAGTTTGGTGGTTAACATCAGCTCTTGCAATGAAGACTCACCCTAACATCCTGTACATACTTAGCCTATTCATTTCAAATTATCCTAATTCACCTCTTCAAATCACAAAATCATTACTCCTTTTACCTGTTGTCATTTGGAGCTGTTCTTGATTAACCTAAAAATAAGACAATGTTAAAAATCTCTTTTAATTCTAACCCCATCATCCTGTCCAATTGCCATCATCTCTGTGCTAGAATGTTAATAGTTTTATATTGGTTTTCTCTGAATTCCTTTTTCCATTCCAATCCATTCTCCAACCTGGATCCAGAGAACTTCCTTCAAAATCTAAATTTAATCATATTCTACATCCTTAGCCCCACCTCCCCTTTAAAAGGTTTCAAGTTTTTCACTGTTAGATGGAGGCAGTGTTATGCTGTTATATGATTGACAATCATTTGGGGGTGATAATTTGGGAGATAACCCCCCCAACACCACCAATTTGTAGCATTTGCCATAATTTACTTCTATGGTGGCTAATTTTTAGCGAGCACTGTGGCATCAACTGAAAATATCTATGCAAAATTAGCTGTGGACAGAAACAGTGTAAGCTAACTATAGGGCATCACCGGATATGGGAAAATTCCTCAACTTGAGCTTGAAGTTCCTGCTTCATCTGTGTCCTTTGACCTTGCTGCTAACCACTGAGCACTCTGAGCCTTTATTGGGTTTCTCAAATGTGCTGTGCTCTCTCTAGGTGGAGAGATTTTGCACATGGTATTTCTTCCTCCCGTTACCTTTCTCTACTTTGCCAAATTTAAGATCTCAACTTTATTGAAGTCTTTCTTGATCCCTACTTCACTCACGCTAATCCAGACCCTCCTACTGTACGCAGTGAGCATCAAATACTCCTTCTCTCTTTACACTGTCCTCATTTCTACATCTATTTGTGTGATTGTTTTATTAATGTCTGTCTCCTTAACCACACTGTAAACTCTTTAACTGCAGGGTTATGCCTGAGTGGGATTGTCATTATTGTATCATCAGTCCCTATGTCTACCATGGTTCTAAGCATATAGAGGCTTCTAAAAAATAATAATGATAATAACACATATTGTATAAATTTTTATGCTTATACTGCATATACTAGAGCTTCATGTGATGTTTGCTGAATTGTTAATTGAAGATTTTATCTATTCCATTTCTTCATTTATGCTGAATTGCTTTTACTTTTACGGTGATCTTTATTCCTCAATATTCTTCAAGTCAACATCAGTCCCCAACCCTTAGCTACTATGTCGTAGTTCTCTACTACATCTATTACACTCAAAGTCTGTATTCTAACTTTTTAACATGCCATTGTTAAAATCATAACCTGATAAACCATCAGCCTTTATCACTGCATTCTTCCCAAATAGGAAAAATCCATTAGTGTTAATCCTGTTCAGAATACACTGGATTAAAAAAAATGGTAGTAAATCAAATAATGAAATGATTTAATAAAAATTATAAAAAATCATATATGAGAAAGGAAAATTCAACCTTGACATAGATATTTTATGAGGGAAATGTGATTATTTACAAGTAAATGTTGTGAGTTGGATCTTGAAAAATGCTTGACAATACTCTATCACAGACACTCAGAGAAATGCAAATCATTATGTAAGTCATAGATTTAATAAGCTCACTCTGACATACTAATTGCTAATATAGATGACACATATGAATGAACCTAAATAATTAAGGAGAATTCTCATAAAATCACCAGTGGCATTTAGTAAACATGTTATGATTCCAGTGAACCATGTTACATAGGTGTTGATACTTTAACATAAATAGTTGTATAAATACAAACACACTAAATCCATATGTAGTCTTCCCTGCTTGCAATGTTGAATTTTTTTCTCTAATAGAACACTTTGAGGCTGTTTCTATTTGTTTATTTGTTTGATTTTTTGCATTTTTTGGTTTCTCTAGAAGTGAAAATTCTTTTTGCCTTTGTACCTTTTGCTTAAAAAGTCAGATACCTCTGTTTGTTCAAAAAAATAACTTTAAAAAATGAGACAGAGAATCTATGCTATCAAGATTTCTATTTAAAGATTATGTTTAAAGTGCTTGTTGCCTAGTATTTTAGAAGTTAGAGGTATTTCTTTTGAAGTGTCAATCAGACTATTACTATGATTTTGATGGTAATTATAGTAGAATGCCCACATTTCAAAGAGTGAGATCAGAAGTTCATTTTAATCTCTGCACTGAATGAATTTGACAATGTTTCTGTGGCTTTTGAGGCCTTAGACCACATATTTTGCAATGCAGTTTGATGTAGCAAACTCCTTGTTTGGGTTTATCTGGATGGTTAGACTAGTTGGCTATATTAGCAAACAGTTCAGTCATTTAAACACATGACATCTAATATTACAATCATATTTGAAGATGGTTTTAAGTGTAGAAATTACAATATACTATATGCTCTTCTGTGGAAATTATTTTGAGTATAATCAAACAAAAAATTGAATAATACATATATATTTATTTTAGTCTTTATTTAGAGAATCTTACAGATTCTATGAAGAATAAAAAAGGGAATGTCACTCCTTGGTTGTCACTTGCAAGAATAAGAATAAACAATGAAAAAGAATGAAAAGAAAAGAGTAAGATGACTGACAATACAAGGTAAGGATATAGCAACTCACAATGCAGTATCTGGTTAATTGCTCGAATGAGGCATCTATGCATAAAAGCCCACAGCAGCTTCCTTCTAAAATTAGAAACCACAGGATATGCAAGATAAATAAATGGAAATACATAGTATTTGTAGTTTTCCACACACCATTCTCAATCCAGTAAAGGTAAACAGGCAAAAATAAATGAGGATATAGAAAAACGTAAGTAAACACCTATATATTATGATAATACATTTAAATTGGCACCAAATAATAATGAAATCACATTTTCAAATATATGCATAAGACATTCAAGAAAACTGATCACACGTTAGCTTGCAAAGGCAAACTCAATACATTTCATAAATCAAAATGAATACTACAATCTCTCATTGCAATGAAATAAAACTAGATATTAGTAACAAAAGGCTCTTCTATACCGGAAAAATAAATTATTGGGTCAAAGGGGAGATGCAAACTAAAATTTCAAAAATAATTAAATTAATAATGATAATAAAAATCAGTACATACCAGAACCTATAAGATAGTCATGGTAACAATTACTTAGATCAGTAAAAATACATGAATGAAAATAAATACATTAAATATTCAAGTAAAAAATACTGAAAAACTCTACAGACAGAAAGTAGAAGAAATGATACAAAAATAAAAGTAGAGATTAATGAGTAAGAATAAAAGCTTTATGACTAACAAAAATATAAAAGTTGCTGTTTTATAAAAATATTTAAAGTAGATAAATCATTATTAAACCTAGGTAATGAAAACATGAGAAAAACACAAGAGAACATGATGAAGGAAAAATAACCATAGGAACAGAGGTTCTTTTATAGGTGAGTTGCTGACAAGTAAACAGGCTTCTCTTTTCTCCCAGTCCCCAGCCTATGGCTACTGTTTTTCTCAAGGCAGCAGACCACCAGCATTTCTCATCTACAAGCCACTAGCTTTTGGTTGCAGAAGCTCTATTTTGGGCAAAAGCAGCTGAGAGGTCTGGGGCTTAATTTTTTCATTCAGTTACAAATCAGAGAAGAGAAGTTTAACTCCAGGAAGGACAGACAGATAATACTGGATCCCAATTATCCACTCTTACCTTTTTTATAGGATAGAAATTTCATAATGGAAGGTAAGTTGAGAAGAACAGGGGCTACTGCCCTGACTCAGTGACCCACTTATAGAAGTGTCTGTTCCCATCCCTGGCTTAAAAACAGTGACACAGAAGTTCTCCCAGGGGGGAGAGGCAAATCCTAAGAACAGAGAGCTAGTTCACAGCTCTGACTGAGGAGGCTACATTTATTTTCATAGTGATGGGAAAGTCCAAGACTAAGGCCATTGTCAAAAACAATGGAGGCATTGATGGCAAGCAGTTAAGAAGGGGTTGTCAGTTCCTGACAGTGACAAGGGAAACCACAGGACTGCTAGAAACTTGATGGAGAGAACCAGGACAAGAGACAGATAAAGTCTTCTGAGGCTCAGAATATCATCAAAGACTGGCCTCAAAGAGTACTCCCTTAAAGAGTTCAAATTTAATTTGATTAGACTTTATAATAATGTTTCCTCAGAGATAAATTATTGTCAAAAACAATAGAACAATCAGCTAGCAATCAGTGGAGGCAAACAGCTGAGAGAATTTGTAACCAGCAGACCCCCCCCCACACACACGTACAAGAAATACAAGGACCTGCTGTATAGCATAGGGAAATCTACTCAATTGTTTGTAATAACCTATACGGGAAAAAGAATAGGTGTATATATAAATATAAATAAAACGGATTCACTTTGCTGTACACCTGAAACTAATACAACACTGAAGTCAACTATATTCCAATAAAATTTAAAAAAAGGAAAGATTTTAAAGGAAGTTTTTCACACTGAAATCAAGTAACATCAGAAAGGTAAAATAATGTAAAAAAAATAAACCATGAAATATCCAACATAACAGGGCTGGAGAGACTTTAAACAAGAAAAGAGTAATAGAAATAAAGAGGGACATCACATAACGACAAAGAGGTCAACTCACAAGGGAGATATAATAAATATAAACATATATGCACCTGACAGATAAAATACATGAAGCAAAAATTGACGGAATTGAAAAGAATATACAAGTCAAAGATAATACCCGGTGGAGCAACAGGAACTCTCATTCTTTGCTGGTTGGTGGAAATCCAAAATGGTAGAGTCACTTTGGAAGGCAGTTGGGCAGTTTCTTATAAAACTAAACATGATTTTACCGTACAGTCCAGTGATTATACTCTTTGGCATTCATCCAGAGGAGCTAAAATAAATGCATTCTTCTTAAACATATACCTTAATAATGTATACTTATATATTTTTGTATGTAACATAAAGTCATATATAAATATGATATATATTTATGCCCTAGCCAAAGACATCATTTTATTAGACAGGAGAGAGACTGCATATTCAGTGAAAATTGGAAAGGATAAAAATGCTGTTTATATCTACTACTATTTAACACTGTATTGGAGTTAACAAGTTGTTAATTGTTGAGTTGTGATATGAAGAGGAAAGTATGGCAATCAAGGAGATAACTTCAGATATTAGAATGTACTATAAAGCCTATATAATTAAAACAATATATTAACTCAAAAATAAGAAGACAGAATAATGGAAAACAATAAAAAGTCCAGAACCATTCTAAATAATGATTTCATGACAACAAGGCATACATTTATTAAAAATATAAAACTGTATTTATACCTATCATACCCTATACCAAATAAATAAATGGCTCACAGATTTAAATTTTTAAATATACAAGTTATAGACTACAGGGGTAAATTTCCTTTGTAATCTGAGATATGGAAAGCTTTTTTTTTTTTTTTGTCTTTTCAGGGCCGCACCCATGGCATATGGAGGTTCCCAGGCGACGAGTCGAATCTGAGCTACAACTGCCAGCCTACACCCACAGCTACAGCAACGTGGGATCTGAGCCACGTCTGAAACCTACACCACAGGTCACAGCAGCACCAGGTCCTTAACCCACTGAGCGAGGTCAGGGATCAAACCCTCTTCCTCATGGATACTCGTTAGATTTGCTACCACTGAGCCACAACGGGAATTCCCTGGCAAGCTTTTAAATCAAAGCGCAGAAACAACATAAGAAAGGAATGATAAATTCAACTATATAAACATACACAGAGAAATATATGAACCAAATTAAAAGTAAAATGACAAAAACATCTTGCAATTTGTATCAATGACAAGGAATTAATTTCATTAATGTATCAAAGGACTCAAGATGGAAAATTAGAATAAAAACCTGGTAAAACAAGGGACAGATATAAATAAGCATCCATTGATGAAGAAATTCTCCTTTAACATAAAATAAAATCGAGCTCAAAATAAGAAAAATACAAAGGTGTGCACATTCTCTGTCAGTGCACTTGTTAAAAAACAGACTCTCTCATATATTGTTTGTCATAGTACAAAGTGGTACAATTCAGATGCACGATATTTTACCAGTATCTCTAAACACTGTATATATATTTACTCTTCAGCACATCAATTCTACTCCCAGTGATCTACCCTGGAATTACACTTCCACAAATACAAAACAGCATATACACACTGTTATTATTTCTAAATGCAAATACACACATTAATAAGTAATATCTTTTATAAATTATGACATACTCAGTTATGCAACCTTACAATATCATGAGGAAATCGCTATCTAATAATGTAACATGATATCCAGGATATATTTTTAAGTGAAGAAAACAAGGTTCAAAGCACTGCATCAGTGTATTAATGTTTGTGTGAGAAAGTGAAACACATGCACGGTCATGCACACTTTGTTTCTTGGCAAAGAAAGTATATTGGAAGAAAAAATTAGAAGTTAATTCATATAATAGTTCCCCCTGAGGACAGGGATTGGAGTAGAAGTAATGGGAATGAATGCAAAATTCAGAATATTTTTTCAAAAATTGAAACAATTGCAGTACAGTATTATATAAGGCCAAGTGTAGAATATATTGATTCACAATTTTAAAGGCTATGCTTTATTTATAATTCTTATAAAATATGGGCTTTATTTCTTATATTGTACAATATATCTTTGTAGCTTGTTTTATACCTAATAGTTTTTACCTCTTATTCCCTTCTCCTTTTCTTTCTTTTTGCTTTTTAGGGTCACACCTGCTGCATATGGAAGTTCCCAGGCTACGGGTCAAATCAGAGCTGCAGTTGCCAGCCCACACCACAGCCATAGCAATACCAGATCGGAGCCGTATCTGTGACCCACATCATAGTCCATGACAACCCCGGATCCTTAACCTACAGAGTAAGGCGACGGATTGAACCCACGTCCTCATGGATCCTAGTTGGGTTCCTCATGGATCCTAGTTGGGTTCATTACTGTAAGCCACAATGGGAACGCCTCCCCTCCTCCTTTATTACCCCTTCCCTTCCCTCTCCCCACTAGTAACCATTAATTTGTTCTCTACATCAGTGTATCTGATACTTTTAAAAATTACATTCACTGTTTTGTTGAATTGCTTAGATTCTACATATAAGTATTGTCTTTATCTGACTTATTTCACAAAAACACTAATTTGAAAAGATGCACCTTGGAGTTCCCGTCGTGGCGCAGTGGTTAACGAATCCGACTAGGAACCATGAGGTTGCGGGTTCGATCCCTGCCCTTGCTCAGTGGGTTAAGGATCCGGCGTTGCCGTGAGCTGTGGTGTCGGTTGCAGACGCGGCTCGGATCCTGCGTTGCTGTGGCTGCGGCGCAGGCCAGTGGCCACAGCTCCGATTAGACCCCTAGCCTGGGAACCTCCACATGCCGCAGGTGCGGCCATAAAAAATGACAAAAGGCAAAAAAAAAAAAAAAAAAGAAGCACCCCAGTAGCATTATTTATAATTCCCAAAATATGGAAGCAACCTAGTGTTTGACAACAGATTAATGGACAAAGAAAATGTGGTATGGTATCACATCTTCTTTATCCATTCTCACACACACACACACACACACACACACACTGGAATACTACTCAGCCATAAACAATAATGAAATTTTGCCATTTGTAGCAAGGGGATAGTTTGGAGGGCACTATGCTATAGCGAAATTAATCAGAAAGAATACCCTTTAATATAGTCTGAATTTGAACCATGTATGTGTTTTTCATATTTATAGTGCTAAAGCGAAACATATTAATTCATTTAAAAATATGTAAGTATTTATACAATTTCCCCAGTGATATATTGATTCACACACTGTCTGTCCATTCAATCTAGAAATATTTATTAGGAGCTTCCTTTGGCTTAATAACTGTTCTAAATACACTAGAAAATTGCAGAGCATGATGCCTGTTCCCATGGAACTGATTTGGTTAGACCCCTTTTCAGTAGGAATGCTCCTCCAGTCACAGGCCGTGATATACATTTTAGAATTGCCGAGACTTCATAGTATTTACATGCATGATCCTTAATTTAAATAAATTATTTTGTAATACATTTCATAGTAAAAGACAAATAAATAGGAATGAAATATTTAGGTTATATTCAGAACAATAAGATATTTAACACAGAGCTAAGGGCAGATGTGTTGATTTCCATGGTGGAATACAATAATGTGATAGTATTAGAGAGGGAACAAATTCTCAAAGGTTTATCTTTTTGAGGTTAGTTTATGAAGGAAGTAATGAAAATAAATACATTCTGTTGAGTATTTCCTATGACACAGACCTTTTGCTTAGGGCTTTTTTGGGGGAAGCTCCTTATTTATTTCCACAAAAGATTACCCTCACTTTACATATGAATAATCTGAGGCATATAGATGTTACCTGATGTTGAGAAAAATTACCTGAGATCAAGGTAATTAGGTAGAGCTAGCACTCTAGTCTTACTCTTTCTAAATTCAGAGGTGACGTTCCTATTCATTACTTATAATAAGTCTAAAAGTAAAAAATACTGTTTTCTGAGGGAAGACGTCAAGCAGTATGGGCCAAAAAGAAAAAAAAAAGGGAATAAGTCTAATATGAAGGGAAAAAGACAGCAGTGAATGCTTTGAATAAATGAATATCTACAGGCTTCACATTGAATATCCATTAACAGGCAAAATTAAGGATAAAAAGAATAAGTCAATAAGGAAGAGTCTTCTACTTTTTTAAACTAAATTTATTATAATAATAAGAATATGCTTTATTCTCCCCTCTATTGTTTGCAATAATAAAAACAGTGTTCAATTTTTTTTTTTCCTCCAGACAAGTTCATTCCAAGTGTGCACTTGGAAATGCAATTTCTAAACCCATGGTTTTGTTTACTGAAGGATCTTGGAGATTGCAAAAAATGGATAAATGATTAGGAAAAAAAGGGGGCAGTTTTCACTTTAGTAAAATAACCCTGGTGGGGTAGGAGGTGAGCTAGGCTTGGAAGTGAATGAAAAAAAAATATCAATATAACATAAATAAGGGCCATGGTATAGATATATGGCTATGGAAAACCATGACCTATTCTGTATGAGTAAATCCTCTCCACATTCTTGAGGTACTGAAAATAAAGTTCTTTAAAAGTGATCTCTACCTAAGTGACAGATTTATAACAAATTTGTTTCAAACAGCTTAACCTTTTTTTTTTTTTTTTTGCCTTTTTAGGCCTGCATCCGCAGCAGCATATGACGGTTGCTAGGCTACGGGTCTGGGGCTGCCAGCCTATGCCACAGCCACAGCAACGTGGGATGCAAGTCACATCTGAAACCTACACCACAGCTCACAGCAACACCCGATCCTAGACCCACTGAGTGAGACCAGGAATAGAACCTGCATCCTTATGTATACCAGTAGGGTTCGTTAACCACTAAGCCGCAACGGAGAACTCTCATTTTGTCTTTTTAGAAACTATTATTTCCTTTTTTTTTCAGTTTTGTATCATGTTTATATCGTGTGTCTTTAGCCTTTCTTTTGAGTTCACTTTGCTTTTGCAAAAATGTATACAAAATGTTGGCAAACTCTCAGTTTTTATATGTCTGAAAGTGTCTTTATTTTGCTTTTACTCTTCAATGAGAATTCCCCTAGGTAAAAGCTCCAGATTGTCAGTTTATCACTCTAAATACTGAAGGTATCATTCCATTCTCTGGTTTCCATTGTTGTTTTCCAGAAGTCTTTGTCATTGTAATTGTTGCTCCTTTGCACTTAATCTCTTTTGTACCTTGTTGGATTTTAAGATTTCTTTAGCCTTTTCTATTTTGCAGTTTCACTTCAAGATATCTAGTTAGGCGTTTGAGTTTATTTTGCTTTTTGTACAGAGTATTCTATCAATCTGAGACATATTGTCTTCCTTTACTTCTAGAAAATTAAGGGCTGTTATCTCTTCAAATATTGCTTTTATTTTACTCTTTCTTCTTCTTAGACAAGATTTGGGATCATATTGACTGGGTTAAAATTCTGAGCAGTCATTAACTGTGTGGCTACAGATGACTCACCCTGAAGTTTCTTTGCATTGGTCAATGTATACACACACATATGAGCACAGACACATGAACACACACACACACACACACACACACACACACACACACAATTACTTTTGAAACCATTTTTCTTTATTACTTATTTTTCCTATCTATTTCTCTGGGTCTTTTCCTGATGATTTCTTCAGTCTTGTCCTGTTTGTAACTTGGACCATTTTTTTGTAACTGATATTGCAAGGTTATAATCATTTTTTGTTGTTTGATATTTCCTGTTTGTTTTTGTTTCATGATTTCTTTCTTTTTTAAATAGAAGATTTGTTCATGCATCTAGTACTTTTGTGTTACATATTTTCTCTCTCCATTTCTTTCTCTCTCTCTTTTTCTGGGGTTGGGGGCGGATGGAGCGTGCTTATATAGCATTACTGTGAGCAAGAACTGTTCTAAGTGCTTCACAAATATTAACTTACTTAATTTTCAAACTCATACAAGGTAGGTGATAATACAGCTCCCAGTTTAGAGATGTAGAAAACTGAGTCATGGAGAGGTTAAGTAATATTCTTGAAGTTACAGAGATGGTAATGACAGAGGAAAGTTCAAATTCAAGAAGTCAGGGGCCTGAGTCTTTGGGCTTAATCCTTATATCACTCAACATTAAATAATTCATTAAATCAAATTGCTATAAAGTTCTTTAGCAACTATACATTTTATGTTGGAAGATCTGAAAGTGTTTTTTAGACATAAAATCTGGAATGAATTCATTTTATGTTATAACATAAGGCAGTTTTACAGGCCTAGAATATATTCTCTGTTATACAAGATGTGCATGAATGTAAAAGCAAAAATGGAAAACAGAAAGCTTACAATAGAATATCAAGCTAAAATTTAACTATTCACTGGCATATTTAAATTAATTGACTGCCTACTTTTACAAATGGGTTTTGGGTAGTAAGAGTGGAAATTAATTGTTTAATGCATGCTTTCCTTTCAAGGAAAGAGTATTATAGTAATCATGTGAACATATAAGTTTCACTAAAGAACTCCAGGATGATAAATCACTTTATTAGGAAATCGAAAACAGCATTAACATTCCATCCATGACTTATCTAGCAGCAGCCATATTTGTGGAACAATTTATATGTAAATTTTAAAAAATAAATTGATATTGAAGTTATCTAAGGATGGCTACTTTATATTTATGATTTAAGATCAATTGTTAGCATGGTTTTTATCATGCAGACACAAGAAATAAATTGAACAACCTATGCAAATCATAAAAAAAAGTGAAGAAAAGTACCCAAGGACTGTAATATTGACAGATTCCCAGAAAATTTTGTCTCCATTAATGTTTCTTCAAGTTGCTGATATATACATAAAATGATGCTATGGAAAATTTCTACCACATCTAATAAAATATGTTCCAGATGCATATTGTTTATATGAAAGGATTTCACTGATACTCATTATCAAAAGTCTCTTATATGTATGAAAACTTAGATGGATAGTATATCAGATAGATTGCTTCATTTTGCTGCTGAATACTTTTTCTTTTTGTCTTTTGTCATTTTAGGACTGCACCCACGGCATATGGAGGTTCCCAGGCTAGGGCTCTACTTGGAGCTGAGCTGCTGGCCTACGCCACAGCCACGCAGGATCTGAGCCATGTCTGTAACCTACACCACAGCTCATGGCAACGCCGGATCCTTAACCCACTGATATAGGCCAGGGATCGAACCCACAACGTCATGGTTCCTAGTCGGATTTGTGTCCGCTGCGCCACGACAGGAACTCTGCTGCTGAATACATTTGAACTCTATTTTTCATTTATTCAATATTAAAAATAAAAAGCGCTGATAGTTGAAAAATGCATTCCTAGCTTTCTTGTAAGTTTCCAGAAGAAGACAGTTTAGATCATTTTGCCCTTGGCAGTGCTGAGTAGTGGGACAGATGAAGAAATCAAGAACCAATTAAGACTGGATATTCTCTGTAATATTTTTTAAACTTGTGTGGAAGTGTTTCTTATAATATTTCAGTTAGGAAGTGGTTTTATACTAAGCCAGGTGATTTCCTGGCAAATACCACTTGTTCTGATAAAAAGGATAAAAAGCAGTATATGAAATTTCCTGTAATTATGGTCATAGTTCAATTTATAATCTATGTGTATTTACCACCAAAAATTAATCCTGACAAACTTTAACCTTTGTTTCCTCTGGGAATGGTTTTCATACCCATACACATGGCTGTCTCTGCATGTGGAATAAGCCATGACATAACTGCAGAAGAATTATCTCTGTGGTGATGGTAATTATTTATAAGAAATGACAGTGGCTTACTCCCCTAGGTTATGATGTAAACAGTTAACAATGATAGTTTCTTTTCCTAATGCACTGACTGATATTTTCATTCTTTAATCAGTGGTGGGTTACTGGTTCCTTCTGTAGATCCCTAAATATGTTTGAATGTGGCATCTGTAAAAACAGTTTCTAGATAGGTTTATCATGATTAGAAATAATAAGCACAGATCCCATTTGCAGAATTCCCATTACATGACAAACATTGTAGTAGGCTCTTTAAATACTTATATCGGTATCCTCAAACTCTATGAGGTAAACCCCACAGCTTTAGTCTGCACTTTATGCTTGGTACACAGCATTTACATAGTAAATGAGCAATACATAAAAAACAAGGATGCAAAATTTTTCTTCAAGTTCATGACCCCTTAAATCTCTACAAAAAACAAAACAAACAAAAACAACAAAAACCTCTTGAGATTTCATGGATTCCAGATTAAAAACCCTTGCAGAATCCTCAAGCATTGTGATCCTGGCAATGTGATCAAATTCTATAGTGTTCAGCCACCAAGTGGAGAGATTGTTCTTCCTGAGGTTATGAAGCCTCCCATAAGTACATTCACTATGTACTCCATCAGTACCTGGACACAAACTAACCTTATTATCTTTGTTAAACATACTTGCATTTTTATGTGAAAATGGGTTTCACTTTATCTCAGAAAATGCTAAATCATGCATGACATGTTATACTTGAAGGTAGAAACTTATCAATGTTGCTTCCAAGCTGACCAAGATAATTTCCAAGTGCTCCACTGCTGGTGGCCTGACCTTGACTTTCAGTGGCATGTTGAAGCAGCTAAAGTCACAAAACTGGAGTATCATCAGTAGAATTTTTAATTAATTATCCATATCTATATTATGTCTTGAATATCTTTTTGAACAAGTATATTTTAACAATTTTTTGCTCATTACTGTTAAACTGTCCTATTTTTGTTTCATGTCTCCTATCCTCTTAAAAAACTGAATCTGCACTATTTAGAGATGTTCATTGATATGAAACTCATGATGTATACAGTTTTCTCAGGATAACTTTGTCATGTACCTCAAAGCTGAGATAATTTGAGGTTCAAGTTCTAATAAGAATTTAGTACAAATCTATTCTACAGAGGAAAGCAGAGTTAAATTATTACTGCCAGGGAATTTCAAAAATCCTTTACAGCTTCCACTAATGCCTTCTTGCCAAAATGAACTATCTGCTCATTTATTCCAAATTAGAGTTGTGTAGTTAACAAAGATCAAGAAGATTAAAAACATTGTATTAAGCTAGCATAGCACAACATTTAGATTTTCTTTCATAAATACTGCTCTTCCGTGCTTATTAGGTTAAATGTTATTTAAGATACTATTGGATCTTTATAGAATGCTCACATCATTAAAAATTTAAGCTGCACATTAAAACATGTATGAAGTTCTGTCAAGTATTATTAATGATTAAACAATGAGGAAAGATGTTATTATAGTGTGTTCAATCTTTAATGTCCATTAAATCCACTTGATAAGTGTAAGTGGAAACAATACTAACTACAGTTCCTGCTCTCAAGTAGTTGTTTAAACGTTATAAAGAAATGAGGGTCTTACAATACTAATCAGTAAGTGATGAAAGAAAACCACAAACAGTCACTGTAATCTGAATGGACCTTTCATAGAAATCTCATTATCCTCCTACTAGGGATAGTAATGAGCAGATGTCCTGCTTCCAGCTTTGTAACCAAATGCCTGTGCATGCAGCACTGTGATTATACTACTGTCTTGGCCCTTAGATCATCTTCAGTATCACAGAGTTATGAAAATCCCATTAAGAAATCACTTCAAGGAAACACAAATATCCTTTGAAATAATCTTCATTGCTTTTCTAATTTTTTTATATAAATGTCTCCTCTAAATCTCTTCTCAGAATGGGGAATAAATACACTTGTATGTATGCACAGAGATATATGAATATATAGTGTATTTCCTCTTTCAACAAACAAATAATGTAGGTGTTTGCCAAGCCTTATATGGGTTAAGCTTAATGTGTATAATACTGGTATTTATAACTGAATTGATCCCAAAAGAGCCTTCCTGAGTAATAATTTAGTTTTTAGACAAGTAAAAAGCATTGTTGCAAAATTGAGTTTTTATCTTTTGTTATGATTTTGTAATCTAATGAAGAATAAATACTTCATGAGATTTAATCCAATTTCCTTTCACTTTAATTGATCCTCACAGACTTTATGGAATTTCTCTTTACATGCATCCCCCCAAGGGAGACTTTCCAATTATCTTTTAAGTGAGTCAGCGTTATTCAACTTCAATGACCAGAGCCGTAAAATAGGTACAAAATCTACATTAAATCTCTCATTTTCTGCTTTAGGGTGTTGTTAGTTCCTCAGGAAAAGGTTCATGCAACAATTCTGACCATAAGGGTAAAGTAGGTAAGAGATAGTGAAAGCCGTGTATCTTCTGATAAATTAGTTTTGTGTCAGTTTTTTCTCTTAAATATTTATAGTTTTAATTGTTAAGACCCAAAATCTATGCCTGTAATATGTCTTCCTTAATCTTCCCAGCTAAATTAGAATTCTTGGGTGTCAAAATTATTGACATTTGGCCATTTGTTTAATTTCTTCCTGGTACTCTGGCATGATTAAAAATGTAATTATTCTACTCAAGTTACAAAAAGTTATCACCATGTGTGGTGCCTGCCAGGTCCTAATAATATCCTTTCTTTTGAGAACATATCCACTCAACCTCCATTATTCCAATACCCCAGAAAAATAAAACACAGCACAACTGGGTTGTCCTACAGGGTGCTGTTTCCAGGTGATAGTTGATCAGGGATAGATGACTGCCTAAAGCTAAGTTACTGAGATTCTCTTTAGTAGGAATCACAAGTAAGAAAGATTTTACTTCAGTCTCAGCTATTTACTTGGACTTAAGCTATATAAACCTGATGGGAAGAGATGGAGAGGAGCTGCTTTATACATGAAAAAGAGGATCAAACCAGTTATTACAGAGAATGAATGCATGTGCAGTTGAAGCAGAAAAGCATAAGGAAGAGAAAGGAAGGAATAGACAAGAGACATTCGCTAGTCTTCTCAAAGCTTTCTAGTTCTTAGTTTCACTTAACTAAAAAAACAGCCAATTCTGATTTTTTTGGATTCTTTTATTAATGTCACATCAGTGAAATCTACAACTTTGTAGAAATTTATAGTTTTTTGTAAGGCAAAGATAAGTTCTCACATTTCTGTTTTTCCTTTAAGTTCATGTGAGAAGTCAGGCGTCTAAGACCTATAGCTCTTCTTCGAGGTCTGGGAAACACACTTCAGACTTTTTTTAAAACTGATTATTTGTTAAATGTGCTCCATGACTTGGTTTTCTAGGTAATAGTGTGAGTAGACTTAGTTGTAAAAATTTTATTTCCTTAAATTTATACTTGGTTGGGGGGAGTTCTAAAATATATATAAATTTCTGGATTAGAAAAAGTCCCTCTCATCCTCTACTACTTCTTGCCACCTGCATCTTCATGGTGTCTGTATTTATCAAGTTTCAAACAAGATTTGCTGTTCTTCAGTTTTCCCACAGGCCCTTAGGAGCTTATTTCTAGCTTTATGACTCTCCCACCTTATGTCACCTAATGAGTCATAGGAATGATTTAAAAATTAGTACATAATGAAAAATTATAATATTGAACCATTCACTGAGCTTTCACTGAATATGAAGCTCTTTGTCTTTGTGTGTGCCTTTTTTGTCTTTTCTAGGGCCGCACCCATGGCATATGGAGGTTCCCAGGAGGCTAGGGGTCTAATCAGAGCTGTAGCCTATGGCCTACGCCACAGCCACAGCAATGCAGGATCTGAGCCATATCTGTGACTTACACCACGGCTCATGGCAACGCAGGATCCTTAACCCACTGAGCAAGGCCAGTGATCAAATCCGAAACTTCATGTTTCCTGGTCAGATTGATTTCCTCTACACCGCGATGGGAACTCCACAAAGCTCTTTGTCGTCTTTGTCTTTTATAGGCATTATTTCATTTGATCTTCACAACAATCCTAGACACTGAAAATGATTCCTGCTGCTTTTTGGTAAGTGAGGAATGTGAAGTTTCATGAAGGTAAACGTGACTTAAAGTCATAAATTTGTGAGGTCAAGACTTGAATCCATGTCTGTAAATGCCAGACTCATGGGATCACAGGCAGTGTTTTCAGAAAAGTAAATGCACAGTAATTTGAAATGAAATAAATGAAGGCAGTGCATGGCCTACCAATAAAAACTATTTGAAGACTGAAACAAAAAGTTGCCCTTCTCTGTCTAGCCTAGGTCAAAGGTGATGGGAGAGAAAGGCTGATGGGACTGAGTGCAGGTGTTTGGAGTCTTTCTCAGTCCTGAAATCAGGAAGGGAAGGTGCTTGGGGCAGGCCACTGAATACCATAGTAGATACACTGCATACCATAGTAGATAACACAAAGCTCTGTTTAGCTTTTATCTTTGTATCAAGGCATATGGGGAGGCAGGAAGAGATTTGGGGACCCTCTGTTTAGAGCCCAAGAGAATACATGGGAGAGATGTACATTGGCAGATACGGAGAAATTTGACTTGCAGCATTTACCATCATTTCTTTCTCTCTCTCTCTCTCTCTCTCTCCTTTTTTTTTTTTTTTCCTTTTTATGGCTGCATCTGTGGCATATGGAAGTTCCTGAGCCAGGGACTGAATCCAAGTCTCAGATGTGATAAAGCCATATTCTTTAACCCACTATTCCAGGCTAGGGATCGAACACTCACCTCTGAAGTGACCTGAGTTGCTGTAGTTAGATTCTTAACCCAATGAACCATAGCAAGTACTCCCATTTATTTATTTCTTAAGGGCATGGAGAACACTGCATTTTCTCCTTGTCTCATCCATTACATAATATCTTACCAGTGGTAGGCTCTTAATAACAAGATGTTTGATTAATAATTGGAACAAAGGATGCAGCCTCTACTGCCATTGCTGGGGTAACTGCCCTAAATTTTAGTCTCCCCTTTCATCTCCATAACATATTTCAATGCAAAAGTCATCTACAATGTTTCTTTTCATTTTTTGAAATTTCCAGTATATAGCCATAAAACCTGTTTAAATAAGCATCTAATAAAATATATGAGTGTATGCCAGACAATTTTGAATTTGAAACGTTTTCTTGCCCATTTGAACTCACAGTTATTTCTCCCACTTCAAACTCCTATAATACTCTTCCTATAATAATGTCAGTGTATTTACCTTCCAAATACATCAAGGATTGAAAGAATTCTTTCCTTTGGCATTATTTTTCAAATAAAGAAACTAAGGGTCAAAGAGATAAAGGGGCTCACCTAATGACCCATCCCACATATAAGTGGGGATTGCAGAATAAGCAGAACTGAGGTTTCTCAATCACAAGCCCAGTAATATGATCTGCTCCATCTCATATAACCATGTTGTATTTACTTCTTTGGTTATCTCTATTAGTTATGCTTTTGGTTACAATAAAAACAAATAAGTAAACAGACTGGATAATGTGAAAATAATTGAACACCTTTGAAAAGCACCTTTCAAGTTGCACAAATTTGGTAGAATGTTGAAGAAACAGACTCAAAAAATTAGCAGAGGCTGAAAGAGACAAAGTAGCCATAACAACTGCCAGAGTCCTGTCATCCTTCAGGACCACAGCAGAGAGCTATGGGAAAAGCTATGGTCATAGGGTTACTAGCGGTGCTGCTGCTCCAGATGGGATGCAGCCTTTACCACCATTTGCTTATTTGCATAAACCAGCCCAGAGTAAAAGTGCCAGCAGGGGGTAGTCCAGGCTAAGGTTAGGTTAAAGCCCAAATTTTAGCTGCCAAGGACCTGGAAAACAACAAAAATGCCTCCGTTTTCAGTTTTCATAGTGGGAGATAAAACTGCCCTTCTTTCTATAGGTTTCCCCAAACAAAAGAGATTCATAGATTGGGCAACTGCAAGTCAGAGGTGTCCACTAAAATTTTTTAAATTGTTTATTGACAAATATAAATACACTGGATAAGTTACACAGGCAAGGAAGTCTTCAAGAATATTACAATGGGGAGAAAGTCTGAACTCAAAAAGCAGTAGTTTTTTAAGTGCTTAATGGACTACAGGAAAAGTACCAGAGGAAGTTAGAGGGGAGGTTGGTCACTGAGATCATTTGCTTTACTAATTGCTGCTTATCAAAGTTAGTCTCGAACCCACCCACAAAAGAGTGGGCGATAGGGGCTTTGCCTTTCGGAATGTTCACACTTCAAAGAGTTGGCTCTTATGTCCTTGAGAGAGACATCCATGCATTGGATAACTGGACAAAGGATGGTAGAAGATTACATACTAAAGGGGCAGAAGAACAATTTAGAATTAAAACTTTCAGAAACAAACAAACAAAACACAATCAAACAACAACAACAACAACAACAACAAAAAAACAAAACAAGCTCTAAGAAAAGGGAGGGCAAGGTACTACAGTCAGGAAAACTATACAGTGTTTAGTCAAGCTGAAGGAAATTCTAGTGAGGCAGAATTAGTAACTCGATAGTCAGTGTAGGAGCATGCGCTTCGATGCACTCTTTGCTATGGCCATTGATCAACATTTGTGGCTTCAGGGCTCCAGGAAGTAACATCCCCACAGGCTCTGTTTACTATAGGGAGTGTACATATGCCCACATGGACCTTATAAACCATGAGCCTTGCGGGACATTTCCACCCTTTAAGGCCCCTACTGGACAAAGACTGACATAGGTAACTGGGCAAGGCCAATGGGAGAAAAGCACATCTTTCTGGACCCCATGTTGGTACCCCCATATCTTTAAGGGATAAAAACCCCTATAGGACAATAAAGAGTGGGGGCTCTTCTCCCCCCTCCCAGCAGCCCTGGAACTATTTGCTTTCCTGTAAAAAAGACTTTGCTTGCTTGCTGGCTTTGTGTTCATGGAGTTCATTCTTTTTGACTGGGTGAACAAGAACCCGGATTCCGGTAACACCTTTCTGGCATCATCTTTTTGGGGGCTCAGCTGGGATCCCATCCAATACACTAGCACTCACAAGGTAAGAGGCTGCAAGCTTACACTTTCTTTTTTTCAGTTTCGTTTGCCTCTGAAAGGAGGGTGTGTGTGAATGAGTCAGACTAAGATGTGTCCTGGACATGAAACAAGTACGGAGTCCCTATCTGAGGTTCCATTTAAACTCCAGAGCGACCTTGTATGGCTAAAAGGCAGCTCTCCTGAGTTCAATCAGGCCAGGAGTCCGGTCGGTCGGGGGTTTATCCCATCCTACCATAGGCCAAGAGGCACCAAACAGGTTGTCCCTAGATCGAGAGGGCTGGAGACAGACGAAGTGAGTCACGAGGCAAACTTTCCTTCCCATTCTCGCAACCCCAAAATCTCCTCTCTCTATGTACTCTACTCTTTGTAAAGCATTTGGGAAATCACAGGTTACTATATTTCTGAAGGTTAGCAATTGTTGAAAGGCACGTGAGGAACAAAAGTGTTGTTTTTGTGAATTCTTAAAGGGTGCTAAAGGGTTTAAAGTAGCCGTCCCTAACCCCTTATGAGACTCTCCTCTCCACCTTCCCTGTTTCCTACAGTATGTTAGAAGCCAGCATTTTACGGTAAGTGATGTTAGTTGAGTGGCCAGAGTCTAAATTTTGATGGAAATCTACCTTTTAGTGGTGTCCCTAAGAGGACAAGACCCAAGGAGACCCCTTACACTGTGGGGAAAAAAAAAAAAAGTTAATGACTATATGAACAAAAGTCTTCAATCCATTTCTGTAAGCTTAGGGAGTCCCCCTTGAATTATAAATCCATCCCGTTATACTATACTTCTGGTCTTCTACCCCTCGCTATTTTTAACCAGTTCAGCACCCCTTGAGCTTTAGGCCAATTGATACCACCTCTTATACAACTTCAGCCTTGCCCCCTATGCTGGGCTCGGTCATTCTTATATTATTCTCATCAAACAATGCCTAATCTCCTTAGGAGTCCCTTAATGGCCTCAACTAATCTGATCCTTTATCATTTCCTTTACTATTATTACTTTAAGTGGAACTG
Source organism: Catagonus wagneri (assembly GCA_004024745.2). Classification (NCBI taxonomy): domain Eukaryota; kingdom Metazoa; phylum Chordata; class Mammalia; order Artiodactyla; family Tayassuidae; genus Catagonus; species Catagonus wagneri. Next base: position 8,979,103 of record PVHT021183519.1, read on the forward strand.
TGTGGGCAAAGGAAACAGACCTCTAGATGTTAAGACCACCCTGAATTGCTACCATGTCTGTGAGGGAGAAAGAGTTCATAACTAGTATTCATCCAAATTAGGCCAAGTATTTAGTCTCAGAGCCCAGACAAGGTCAGTTTTGCTTTTGGCTATTTACTTTCACACTGGTTGGAGAAACTGACAGCTGGTTCATTCAATTTACCTGTTAACTGTGGTTTAGGAACTTTCCTAATATTAATAGAGGGCATGTCAGAGTGAGCATCTTACAATTCGAAAGCTCAGGACAGGACCTGTATGCCTGGGTTTTCTTCACCTCTCTCCTGAGGCAGTGGGTAGGGACGATGGGAGAAGCAGCTATGCTGATAAGGAGTGGTTAATTCCAGTCAGCCTAAGGTCGGATGGGACATTTGACCTTTAATGTCTAGCTGCTCCGTACAAGAGAGGGGACGCCCTCATATAACCGAGAAAGGACAACAGGCACTAGACTCTGGTCTTTTCTCTTTTTCCGATGGGAGCCACATCCTTGAGCCTGGTGTACAGCTCAGTAGCAACTCCTCAGACCCTCAGACTCTGAGAAAGAAATGTTTAGCTTTCTTTTACATGACAGCCTGGCCACTATATAACCTGTCAGATGGGGAGTAATGGCCATCTGAAGACTCTATAGATTATAATACTCTTCTCCAATTAGACCTATTTTGCACACGAGAAGGGAAATGGTCAGAGGTGCATTGTGTTCATATCTTCTTTACAATGAGGGAAGACTCTAAACTGAGGAGGGCTTGTGGACTTCCCCAGTGCATGGCACCAACTCCCCCAGAACGTAGGTGCCCACAATGTCCTGGTCCAATTGGGTCAGACCCTCCCGAAGTTAATCAGCCTTCTCCAATACTGCCCAAGGCTCCTCTTCACCCTCCTCCAGTGACAAAGTTATATCTCTCTTTACTCCCTCTGTAAGAGGTAGCTAATGGGGACCAATATGGGCCCATGTGCCTTTTTCGCTTCCGGACTTAAGGCAGATAAAAACAGATTTGGTAAAATTGGCTGACAACCCAGATAGTTATATTGAGGTCTTTCAGGGTCTCACGGAGTCCTTTGAGTCAGCCTGAAAGGACGTCATGTTATTACTAAACTAGACATTGACTATAAGTGGAAAAAAAAAATCTTAGGAAATGCTCAAGGCTGGGGAGATGAGTGGTATGCTATAAATGCCAGGGGCAGATCAGAAGAGGAATGAACAAGATTCCCCGCAGGGTGTCAGGCAGTTTCTTTGAGTGATTCTAACTGGTCTGCTGATGAGGGGGATAAAGACAATTAGCATATAAATCATTTTATTACTTGTATAGTTGAGGGACTAAAAGCCACATGAGTAAAGTCCATTAACTACTCCAAACTATCAGAGGTTTGTCAAGGGGAATAAGAAAGTCCATTGGCTTTCTTAGAAAGACTCAGAAAGGCACTGAGAAAGCATACACCAATGGATCCAGAATCAATGGAGGGCCAAAAAATTCTTTAAGATAAATTCATATCTCAATCGGCACCAGATAAATGGAGAAAGCTCCAACAATTGGCTTTTGGCCCTGATCAGGACATGGAACACCTCCTTAGAGTAACAACTCAAGTATATTAAAATCAGGACCAGGAGGAACCAAAGGAGAATAAGAGGAGAGACAGAGAAAAGGCTGAAGCTCTAGTTATGGCACTACAGGGAGTCAACCTGGGAGTTTCCAAGGGTCTCCCAGGACTAGGGCAGAGACCTAAGCCTGGAGCCTGTTTATGCCTGCCTTTGATGGAAGTAGATATTGACCTAGATAGAAGTCTGGGCCATATGAGGTAAGACAGGAAGAACAAAAAATGCTCAACCGGTGGAAATAACTATTAAGGATCAAAATTTATTTCCCTGCCAAAAGCAGTATCCTCTAAGATCCAAGGCACAATAGGGACTTATCCCAATTATAAGAAACCTAAAGTAACAGGGATTACTAATTGAATATAATAGCCCCTATAACACCCCTATATTGGGAGTGCAAAAGCTTAATGGGGATTGGCGCCTAGTACAAGACCTTCATCTAATAAATGTAAATCCCATTACAGCCAGTGGTGCCTAACCCCTACACTCTCCTCTCACAAATTCCAGAAACAGAAGCATGGTTTACTAAATTAGATTAAAAAAGATGCCTTTTTCTGCATTCCTTTGACTAAGACTTTACATATATAAATTTATATATGAATTTATACATATATATATGAATTTATACATACATAAATTCTCAAAGTATGGAAGGGAACTAACTGCCCAGAATTAATTTTAGGTTCACAGAAACTGGGAAATATTCAGTATTAAATTAATATCTTATATTAGAATTGAAGTTTGTAGATCTAATTAATACAGACATGTCATTAGAGTTATCAATATTAAGTATAATATCTTATCATACCTAGGTTTAATAGAAGTCAAATGAGACACTGAGACATTAGTTACTAAACAGAGAAACTAAAGGTATTTAGGACTATTAATCAATATGTTTAGTGACACCCTGAGATGTTCTCTATAAGAAAAACACATATTTTTAGAAATCATAGAAGACAGTCCGTGGTTGCTTTAGAAAAGGAGAATGTGTGTGCTTTCAGTGAAGAAGGAATGAGGAATGGAATCGCATTTTATTAAGGGAAAAGAAAGATGGTCTGTCTTTAGCTTGTTGCTCTGGATGGAAAAATAAGGGGCAGACCAATATGGATACAGAAATTGATGCAAGGTGCGTGGGAAGTGAACACTGAGAAAAGAATTTTGTACATAGTTGGAGTTCATGTCATGGCTCAGCAGTTAATGAACCTGACTAGCATCTACAAGACTGGGGGTTCAATCCCTGGCCTTATTCAGTGGGTTAAGGATCTGGCATTGCCGCCAGCTGTGGTGTAGGTCGCAGATGCGTCTCGGATCCCGTGTTGCTGTGGCTCTGACATAGGCTGGCAGCTACAGCTTCGATTGTACCCCTAGCCTGGGAACCTCCATATGCTGCAGGTGCAGCCCTAAAAAGACAAAAAGACACACACACACACACACACACACACACACACACACAAGAATTTTGTGCATGGTAGGGACTAAGTTTAGAATATATTTAACTGAGTAAGTTAATCTTAAAAGTAAGGTGATGCCATAAATCATACTCCTCACAAGGACATAATGTAACTTTCAATTATATGCTGACCAAGAAAACGGCATACAAATATTTCATGACCAGCCAGAGAAATCAGAAAGTCATACAGGTTTATAGGTATTTTAATAAATTTTATCAAATATGAGATCAATATATGTGGATCACTCCTGAAAAGGGTTATTTAACCCAGCCTACATCTCTTTGCAGGGAGCAAAATAAACACTATGTCGGATTTGGGGAGCGACCCCTATCCTCTAATGAACTAAAACCTTTAGGCTATTTTGCAACCGAACATTGTTCACAAATCCTCCAGGTCACATGCAATCCAGATAAGACTTCTGCATGGCCTGGAACTGACTGGGAATTTAATCCTGGAAAAAACTGGCTGGTGTCAAATGGAACTTATTGGATATGGGGAACTAATCTGTGGACTTGGCTGCCCCCAGGATGGTTAGGGCACTGCACCCTGGGATTGGCTTTTGCTCATGGCAACATTATGAAAACTCTGAGCCAAGCACCAGCCAACCTCCCCTATTTACATGCTAGATGGGCCAGATCAGTATTCTACTGGTGTGATTAGTTAGCAGTGATATTTGTGCCTTCATTGGGAACCACTCACATAATGCTGTGGGTAGAAGCCATAACTAATTTTACTCAACAAGCTCTTCATGATACTGCAGAAGCTATTTCTACCCTAAATATGGAACAACAACAAATAAGAAAAGTAGTGCTACCAAACCGAATGACTTTAGATATACTCACCTGAGCTCAAGGAGGTACCTGTGCTATTATAAAGTCTGAATGTTGTGTATATATTCCTGATTATTCACAGAATGTTATCTGATTCCCTGCAAGATCTCTGGCAACAGATTCCTAAGATGTCCTATCCAGCTCCAGCTTTTGGAGCTATCCACTGGAACTGGTTGACGTCCTCCTCCTGGTGGAAATATTTCCTCACCATAGTCATCACTGTGATCTGGATCCTGTTATTCAGACCCTGTGTAATTACTTGTGTTTCTCGCTTCATTACATCCTGATTAGAAGCAATCACCCTTCAAATGGTGATAGAAGGGCTATCCAATGTAATGTATCGAAGCCCATTTGACCATCCCATGAGTGGAGACCAAACTGCTTCCCCCTAATGATGCCTCTTTTCAGCAGGAAGCAGTCAGAGCAGTCATTTCCCCTTTTCCACCACAGTCAGAATCTCCAAATCTAGAAGTGGGGACTGAGGCAGAATAATAACTCCGGTTGTCAGTGTAGAATCATGGGCTTCAATGTACCCTTTGATATGGCCACTGATTAACATTTGGGGCTTTAGGGCTCCAGGAAGTAACATCCCCACAGGCCCTGTTTACTATAGGGAGTGTACCTATGCCCACATAGGCCTTAATTCCTAAACCCGTGTGACTCAGTCTACAGGGAAGAGAAGGGCAAAGAAACCATGAGACTTACAGAACATTTCCGCCTCTAAGGCCCCTATAGGACAAGGACTGAAATAGGTAACTGGACAAGGCCAATGGGAGAGATGCACATCTTTCTGGACCTTATGTTGGTACCTCCCTATCTTTAAGGGATAAAAACACCTATAGGACAATAGAGGCACAGGCTCTTTGCCCCCTTCCCAGCAGCCCTGGGAGCTATTTGCTTTCCTGTAATAAAGACTTTGCTTGCTTGCTGCCTGTGTATTCGCAGAGTTCATTCTTTGGGTGAACAAGAACCCAGATTCCGGGTAACATCTTTCTGGCATCACTAGGGCCTTCTTAATCTATATTCACATTCTAGTTTTTCATCTAGAGAGAAAATTTTTTAAGACTTCACTTTATACTATTATCTCTATCCCAAATAGCTATCACCATACTTTTAAAATGTGGCAGTGGTGAAAAATGACTAAGATTTGAAGGAACACAGAGGAAAGTCATGAAATTTCTTTCAGCTTTTTTCCTTCCCTTATCAAAATTTTTGGACAATATGTTACTCAAAGATATCTCAAATAACCTGAGGATAAAAATAGAGAAGTTTCTAAGGTTACAAACATAAAATTAGATTAAACATATTTTAATCTGAAGGAAAAATAGGCTTCCCAGGCTCAGTTTATTTTTAGTTGCTTAGAAATATTGATAAAGAAAATCTGAATTCTTGTCATCAAGCCTATTAGAAAGATGGCAAAAACAAAATCTAATTACACATCCATTAGTTATTGACTCCCTTTGCAATTTTACTGAAAGCATTATTTCAATACTATAGTTTTGATTATTTTTCACAAGTGGCCCATTGACAGAACACCAAAAAAATGTATATTTCCTCTAACATTGTAAAATAAGGAAATTACATAAGAAATAGGGCTGCTATATTGGGTTGTGGTAAAATATGCAAGATATAAGCATGGCCCTCAACAAAACTATAATTTATTTCTGCAAAAACTAATCTCGGCTAACCTTATCTTCAATCACTACACTAAACCACTCTAAGAACTCAAAACAACCAAGTAATAATACTGAATTGCAGGTACTACCAACACACATATTTGGAAAACTAGAAGCCCTGTTTCTTTGCTGCTATACTCATCTTCCCTCAGCACCCTATCTCCTTTCAGAGCAATAACAACAAATCCAGGAGGCTACTAAAATGAAGACTGCCAAGACTGAAGCAACTGAGTTATATCAATGCATTTGAGATCCAAAAGGAAAGAACACCCTTAGGATGATTTCCAGGATGGTTTAGCTTACTCCAGGAAGCTAGAGATAGGATGAAATAAACTTGATTGAAAATATCTCTGTGTGTGTGTACTTGTGTGCACATGTGAAACTAGGCAGGGCCCATGTGGGGCTCCTGGGCACACAAGCCTTTCTGTGTCCTGAATTTCTTATTCTTAGGGAATAAACTTTAGCCTCAATGACCTTCTCTGCATTCTAAAGGGCAGGGTTCAAACAGCTGCTAATCAGGGAGGGGAGGGGATGCAGAGACCAGGGAAGAGCATTCATGAGACTACAGTACAGTCTTGGTACAGAGCCCTGTTTCCTTCCACAAGAAATATACATAACTATCTTTAAGCCCTAACATCCCCCAAAATGGAAGATGTTAAGTACTTGATGGAGCATTCTTCACTCCAGAAAGAAGGAGGATCACTAGAACAAGTCCTGAGGCCACTAAACAATACAAGCTTTCCCCTATACTGATTCTTATCTGTGGCCCTATTTTCTACCCCCAAAATTATAAAACTACCTCCTAGTTTCTCCCAAGGGGGTCACAGTCTTTAAGGCTTTAGCCTGCTGTTCCTCCTTTGCCTAGTAAAACAATAAAAGCTTTCCTTTTCTCCTTCACCCAAAATTCTGTCTCTGCATTTTCACTTGGTACTGGTGGACTGAACTGAGTTTTGGCAACCCATGTATGTATATAAAATCTCAGACAAAGAAATATAATTCTTGATATTTTTAAATCAAACTAAATTCCTAAAACAACAATGTTCATGCCTTAATCCCTTTTCATTTGTGAACACAAAAACTTCTGCGAAAAAATTGCCCTCATATAACAACCTCTATAAAGGATAATATACCTTAAAGATTGGCCAAGGCGAAAGATCTTTATTCTGCAGGCCCCTAGTGAACCCTTTCTGATCACTCATGACTGAGCAAAGGAGCACTGTAGAAGAAGAAAGCTTTGAAATAATGAGTGAATACTGTGAGGGTGATTTTTGTTATTTTCGTTAGTATTACAGAGGACTGTTTGGTGGGTAGTATTTGAGGCTTGGAGTTTCTTTTTCTTTGGAATTTATCCCAAATGACTTGAAATATAACTGGAACATAATAATGAAAATAAAGATTATTTTTATTGTCAACGTGCTTTAACATTTATGGTGCATTTTTTACACGTTGTATATATTTGAGCCTCATTGAAACAGTGAAATCTACAGAGTAGGTTTTATCTACATTTTATAAGATGAGAATGCTGATCTCATTAATAAGTAAAAGGAAGAGCTCAGCTTGGAATTTGGGTTTTCTGATTCCAAGTTCTGAGCTAATATATATAGTGGAAATGAACCTGACTAGTAACCATGAGGATGCAGGTTTGATCCCTGGCTGGCCTTGCTCAGTGGGTTAAGGATCCGGCATTGCCATAAGCTGCGGTGGATCCTGCAGACGCAGCTTGGATCCTGCCTTGCTGTGGCTACGGTGTAGGTTAGCAGTAATAGCTCCAATTTGACCCCTAACCTGGGAACTTCCATCTGCGATGAGTGCAGGCCTAAAAAGCCCCCCCCCAAAAAAAAGCACACTTTCTGATATATAGAAAATGTTCACTAAAATGCAATAAAATGCTAGCCACTGCTATTATTACTATTAGTAGTATTTTAATAAATAGTATACAATATCCATTTTCTGAATGAATTGTCAAATGGAAGCAACAGAATTTACAAGATTTTTGCACTGGGTAAGTATTTCCCTATATTTCTTTCTCATAAGATAGTTCTTATATTAATTTAAAGGAGATTGCTGATTGTTCCCAAGACAGCCAGCGCAACATATTAGGTATATGAATTGTTGGTCAGTAGTCTGTGAATAAATTGGGCTAATATCTATGGTTAGCCTAATAAGTCATTGATTACTTGCCATCCAAACCTGTGCTCCTATTTTCCAACTAGGATTCCTCTTGTACCACAAGCACACAGAACATCTGGGAGCCAGGGGTTCTATTCTTATTTAAGATGGCAATCTGCTGCAATTGTCTGCCTTCATTCACAACCATTCTCACTGGAAATCTCAATCACAACTTGGATAATATGGATGCCAAGCAAAAGAGGAATAATTTACTACAGTGGAACTCTGAAAAGAAGGGAAAAAAATGAATTTGACTGTTAAACAAGTAATTTCTATCCTGCAAAATGGATTTTTGCTGTGATGGACAGCTAATTTTGATAGACTCTGAACTGAAAAGATTACAGATTAAACCCCCACCAAACCGAGAAGCAGTTAAAACTTCAACAGGATTAGGCTTATTAGATTTTTAGGAGCTTCATTATTCCTTTTTTTTTTTTCTAATTTTTTCATTACTCAATGAGTTTTATTACATTTATAGTTATACAATGATCATTACAACCAAATTTTATAGCATTTCCATCCCAAACTCCCAGTGCATCCCCGCACTCTCTAACCTGTTTTATTGGAGCTTCATTATTCTTGACCCTACTGCCCTGATTCCTACTATTTGGTGGTCCTTTCTTCATGAAATCATTCAGTAAAGGAATATGTAATTAACACACACCAAACACATGGTGCTAGCCTAATTCTTTTGGATAGGAATAAATCATTTTGGGTATCATTTATACTATTTTATTATTTATTTACTATTACGCTATTGTATTTATAAAATTTTAAAATTATTTAAAAATTTGTTTGTTTTCTACCTAAGGACTATCACTACAGGGTTAAGCAAGACATCAAAGAGGCAGCTTGAAGGGAATCTATAGTATAATGCCTATATGTAGTAGGTACTCAATACACAAATGAGTAAGTTCAGAGACAAATGTATTATTTTAAGGGTGGCTAATGGACTATCATTTTTATTGCTCGAGTTTAGAATCAGAGATCCTAAAAGATTTCTGTGACTTGGAGAAAAGGTCAGCCAGAGAGCCTGAAGAAGTGAATCAATTATTTTGCAGTACAGATTCAGTTTAAACTGGTAAGAGATGACCACCTGATGAAGCTTTCAATTGTTTAAGATACAAACAGGTGGGTTCTTGGGAGGCTAATGCTCACAGGCACTCATTATTTAGCTGTTCGTTTTAACACACATTTATTTAGACTTTTATAAGATTTTTATTTTTTCCATTAGAGTTGATTATTTAGATTTTTCACTGTGCCACATACTGTTTTATATGTCAGGGATTTAGCATAGATAAGACCAGATTGTGAGCTTTTACTGCAAGTTATTCAACTCAAAATAGTTTAAATAGAAATAAGAATGTATTGGTAAATGCAACTGGAAAGGTCAAGAAGTGAACTCTTTTTTTTTTAAATTATTACTGACGTACAATATTATATTAAATAAACAACATAGGGATTTAATATTTTATACATTACAAAATGATCACCATTACAAGTCCAGATGTCATATGCCACCACACAGAGTTATTACAATATTATTGACTATATTATCTGTACTATACTTTACATCCCCATGACTTATTTACCTTATTGCTAGAGTATATACTCTTAAGCACCTTCAACCACTTGGTCTGACCCGTGCCCCCATCCTCTCTGCAACAACCAGTATATTATTTGTACTTATGAATATGTTTTTCTTCTGTTTTTCTTGTTCATTTGTTTTGTTTTATAGATATCACAGATAAGTGAAGTCATATGTTTTTTGTCTTTCTATCTGTGACATAATTCACTTACTATAATACCCTATAGATCCATCCATGTTGTCTCAAATGTCAAGATTTCATTTTCCCTCTGTGGATGAACAGTATTTCATTGTGTACACACACACACACACACACACACACACACACACACACCATGTCTTTATCCATTCATCGATCAATGGACACTTAAGTTGCTTCCATTTCTTGGCTATTGTAAATAGCGCTGCAATGAACGAGGGATACACATATCTTTTCAAATTAGTGTTTTGGGTTTTTTAAAAAAATAAATACCCCAAAAGGATTCGCTGGATGATGCCAGTTCTATTTTTAGTATTTTGTGGCACCTTTATATTGTTTTCCATACTAGCTGAAGCAATTAACATTCTCAATGACAATGCGTGAAGGTTCTCTGTTCTCCACAACTGTGCCAACATTTACTATTTCTTGTGTTTTTGATAATAGCCATTCTGACAGGTGTGAGGTAATATCTTAGTGTGGTGTTGATGTGTACTTCCCTGATGATTAATGATACTGAACAAATTTTAATATGCCTGTTAGCCATTTGTATGTCTTCTCTGCAAAAAAGTCTATTCAGATCCTCTACCAATTTTTTTAACAGGTTGTTTTTTTTTGCTAAATGAATTGTGTAAGTTCTTTATATTTTGGATATCTATCAACCCCTCTTCTCATTTGCAAATAACTTCTCCCCTTCAGTAGGTTGCACTTTCATTTAGTTGACAGCTTCCTCTGTTGTACAAAAGGTTTTTAGTGTGATGTAGCCCATATTTGTTTATTTTTGTTTTTGTTGCCCTTGCCTGAGGTGACATATTCAAAAAAATATTACAAAGACCGATGTCAAAGTTCTTGTTGCCTATGCTTTTTTTTTTTCCCCCTGGGAGTTCTATGGTTTCAGGTCTTACATTTAAGACTTTAATCCATTTTGAGGTTATTATTTTTATTCCTTGTCTTTTTGCCTTATCTAGGGCTGCACCCATGGCATATGGAGGTTCCCAGGCTAGGGGTCTAACAGAAGCTGCAGCTGCCAGCCTTCACCAAAGCAATGCGGGATCTGAGCTGCATCTGCAACCTACACCACAGGTCACGGCAATGCCGGATCCCTAACGCACTGAGCAAGGCCAGGGATCGAACCCACAACCTCATGGTTTCTAGTAGGATTCATTAACCACTGAGCCATGACGGGAACTCCTTGAGTTTATTTTTTAATATGGTATAAGAAAGTGGTCCAATTTCACTCCTTTGCAGACAGCTTTCCAGTTTTCCTGATATCATTTATTGAAGAGATGACTGCATCTTTCTGCCCCATTGTATATTCTTGCCTCCTTCCTTGTTAATTGATAGACCATATCAGGATAATTCCATGTCCAGAATCTCTATTCTGTGCCATTGATTTATATGTCTGTTTTTGTGCCAGTATTATACCATTCTGATTAGTTTATCTTTGTAGTTTAGTTTGAAATCAGGGAGTAGGATAACTTTAGCTTCTTTCTCAAAATTGCTTTGGTATTCAGGATATTTTGAGGTACCATACAAATCTTAAGATTATTTGTTCTATTTCTCTGAAAAACGCACTGAAATTTTGCTGGGGATTATTCTAAATTTGATGATTGCTTTAGGTGCTATGGACATTTTTAACAATATTATTTCTTCTGTCCCATGATCATAGTATATCTTTTCATTTATTTGTTTCATCTTCAATTTCTTTCCTCAGTGTCCTATAGTTTTCAAAGTATAGATCTTTAATCTCCTTGGTTAAATTTATTCCTAGATATATTATTCTTTTTGATATGACTATAAAACAAATAGTTTGTTTAAATTCTTTCTTACAGTTTCTTACTGGGGCATAGAAATACAACAGACATCTATATATTAATTTTGTTTTCTGCCATTTTACTGAATGTATTTATTAGTTCTAAGAATTTTTGGTGGAGTTTTGGGGGTTTTCTATAAATATCACAACATTTGCAAATGGTGAGAGTTTTCTCTTCTTCCTTTCAAACCTGAATGCCTTTATTTCTTTTTCTTGCTAAATAGAAGACTTCCCATACTATGTTGAATACAGTGGTAAAAGTGTGTTCTTGTCCTGTTTCTGATCTTAGAGGAAAATCTTTCAGATTTTCACCACTGAGTATGCTATTGGTTTGTCATATATGGCCAATAATGTGTTGAGGTACATTCACTCTTACATGCACTACCTTGAGAGTTTTTTTTTTTCTTAATGGATTTTATTTCAGTTATAGGTGTACATGAATCATCGCAAGTCAGTTTTACAGATTTTGTATCCCAAACCCACAGTGCATCCCCCCACCCCCCAGACTGTCTTATTTGAAAAATCAAGGTTTTCCAAAGTCTGTGAGTTATTGTCTGTTCTGCAAAGGGGTTCATTATGTCTCTTTAGTTTCCACATGTAAGTGGTAGCTTTGGGTGTTGCTGTCTCATTGTCTGGTTTCACTTCGCATGATAATTTCTAGGTCCATCCATGTTGCTATAAATGTTGGTAATTCATTCGTTTTAATGGCTGAGTAATATTCCATTGTGTGTATGTACCATATCTTGCCTATCCACTCCTCTGTCGATGGGCATTTAGGTTGTTTCCATGACCTGGCTATTGCATAGAGTGCTGCAATGAACACTGGAGTACATGTGTCTTTTTGAGTCATTGTTTCCTCTGGATAGATGCCCAGGAGTGGGATTGCTGGATCAAATGGTAATTCTATTTTGAGTTTTCTGAGGAATCTCCATACTGTTTTCCACAGTCGTTGCACCAATTTGCATTCCCACCAACAGTGTAATAGGGATCCTTTTTCTCCACACCCTCTCCAGCACTTATTGTTTGTAGACTTTTTGATGATGGCCATTCTGGCCGGTGTAAGGTGGTACCTCATACTGGTTTTGATTTGCATTTCTCTAATGAGGAGCGATGTTGAACATATTTTCATGTGTTTATTTGCCATCTGCATGTCTTCTTTGGAGAACTGTCTGCCTAGATCCTCTGCCCATTTTTGGATGGGGTTGTTTGTTTCTTTGGTGTTGAGCTGTAGGAGCTGTTTATAAATTTTGGAGATTAATCCCTTATCAGTCGATTCATTGCAAATATTTTCTCCCATTCTGTGGGTTGTCTTTTCGTTTCGTTTAGGGTTTCCTTTGCTGTGCAGAAACTTTGAAGTTGAAATTAAGTCCCATTTGTTTATTTCTTTTTTTATTGTCCTTACTCTGACAAATGGATCTGAGAAGATGTTGCTATCATGTATGTCTGAGAGCGTTTGGCCTATGTTTTCCTCTAAGAGTTTGATATTATCTGGTCTTATATCTAGATCTTTAATCCATTTTGAGTTTATTTTTGTGCCTGGTGTTAGGAATTGTTCTAGTTCCATTTTTTTACATGTAGCTGTCCAGTTTTCCCAGCACCACTTATTGAAGAGGCTGTCTTTTGTCCAGTGTATATTCTTGGCTACTTTGTCATAGACTAGTTGACTATAGATGCGTGGATTTAATTCTGGGCTTTCTATCCTGTTCCACTGATCTATATTTCTGTCTTTGTGCCAGTACCATACGGTCTTGATGACTGTAGCTTAGTAGTAGAGTCTGAAGTCAGGGAGCCTGATTCCTCCAGCTCCATTTTTCTTTTTCAGGATGTCTCTGGCTATTCTGGGTTTTTTGTGTTTCCAGACAAACTTTAAACTACTTTGTTCTAGTTCTGTGAAAAAGGTCCTTGGTAATTTCATAGGGATTGCATTGAATGTGTAGATTGCCTTGGGTAGTATAGTCATTTTGATAATATTGACTCTTCCAATCCAAGAGCATGGTATGTCTTTCCACCTGTTCAAGTCATCCTTGATTTCTTTCATCAGCACCTCATAATTTTCAGAGTACAGATCTTTTGTCTCTTTAGGCAGGTTTATTCCTAAGTATTTGATTCTTTTTGATGTGATGGTAAATGGGATTGCTTCCCTAATTTCTCTTTCTGATCTTTCATTGTTGGTATATAGAAATGCAGTTGATTTCTGTGTATTAATTTTGTATGCTGCAACTTTGCCAAATTCATTGATGAGCTCTAACAGTTTTCTGGTAGAGTCTTTAGGATTCTCTAGGTATAGTATCATGACATCTGCAAAAAGTGATAGTTTTACTTCTTCCTTTCCAATGGATTCCTTTTATTTCTTTTTCTTCTTTGATTGCTGTAGCTAGGACTTCCAGAACTATGTTGAATAGTAGTGGCAAAAGTGGACATCCCTGTCTTGTTCCTGATCTCAGAGGGAATTCTTTCAGCTTTTCACCATTGAGAATGATGTGAGATCTGGGTTTGTCATAGATGGCCTTGATTATGTTGAGGTAGGTTCCCCCTATGCCCAATTCTAAAGGTTTTTATCACAAATGGGTGTTGGATTTTGTCAAAGGCTTTTTCTGCATCTATGGAGAGGATCATATGGTTTTTATTCTTCAGTTTGTTAACGTGGTGTATCACAATGATTGATTTGCAGATATTGAAGAATCCTTGCATCCCTGGGATAAATCCCACTTGATCGTGGTGTACAATCCTTTTAATGTATTGTCAGATTCAATTGGCTAGTATTTTGTTGAGAATTTTTGCATCTATGTTCATCAGTGAGATTGGCCTGTAATTTTCTTTTTTTGTAGTATCTTTGTCTGGTTTTGGTATCAGGGTGATGGTTGCTTCATAGAATGAGTTTGGGAGTGCCCATTCCTTTGCAATTTTTTGGAAGAGTTTCAGAAGGATAGGTGTTAGCTCTTCTCTAAATGTTTGATAGAATTCACCTGTGAAAACATCTGGTCCTGGACTTTTGTTTGTTGGAAGTTTTTTAATCACAGCTTCAGTTTCAGAACTTGTGATTGGTCTATTCATATTTTCTATTTCATCATGGTTTAGTTTTGGGAGATTGTACTTTTCTAAGAATTTGTCCATTTCTTCTAGATTTTCGCTTTTATTGCCATATAGTTGCATATAGTAGTCTCTTATGATCCTTTGTATTTCTCTGATGTCTGTTGTTACTTCTTTTTCATTTCTAATTTTATTGATTTGTGTCCTCATTTTTTCTTGATAAGTCTGGCTAAGGGTTTATCAATTTTGTTGATCTTTTCAAAGAACCAGCTTTTAGTTTCATTGTTCTTTTCTATGGTTTTCTTCATTTCTATTTCATTGATTTCTGCTCTGATCTTTATGATTTTTTTTTCTTCTACTAATTTTAGGTCTTGTCAGTTTTTCCCTCTCTATCTGCTTTAGATGTAAAGCTAGGTTGTTTATTTGAGCTTTTTCTTGTTTCCTGAGGCTTGTATTGCTATAAACTTTCCTCTTAGAACTGCTTTTGCTGAATCCCAGAGGATTTGGGATGTCGTGTCTTTGTTGTCATTTGCTTCCAGGTAGTTTTTAATTTCCTCTTTGAAATCCTCAGTGATCCATTGGTTATTTAGTAGTGTGTTGTTTAGTCTACACGTATTTGTATTTTTGGCCATTTTTTTCATGTTGTTGATTTCCAGTCATATGGCATTATGTTCAGAGAAGATGCTTGAAATTATTTCAATTTTCTTAAAATTACTGAGGCTTGATTTGTAACCCAGGATGTGATCAATATTGGAGAATGTCGCATGTGCACTTGAGAAGAATGTGTATTCTGTTGCTTTTGGATGGAATGTCCTATAAATATCTATTAAGTCCATCTGATCTAATGCTTCATTCAGGGCCTGTGTTTCCTTACTGATTTTCTGTCTGGATGACCTGTCCATTGCTGTAAGTGGGGGGTTAAAGTCCCCCACTATGATGGTGTTATTGTTGATTTTTCCTTTTAAGGTTGTTAGCAGTTGCCTTATATATTGTGGTGATCCTATACTGGGTGCATAGATATTTAAAATGGTTATATCTTCTCCTTGGATTGATCCTTTGATCATTAGGTAGTGCCCTTCCTTGTGTCTCTTAAAATATTCTTCATTTTAAAGTCTATTTTGTCTGATACTAGTATTGCTACTCCAGCTTTCTTTTGATTCCCATTTGCATGGAATATTTTCTTCCATCCTCTCACTTTCAATTTGTATGTGTCTCTAGAAGTGAAGTGAGTCTCTTGAAGCATGTATATGGGTTTTGTTTTTGTATCCATTCAGCTAGTCTATGTCTTTTGGTTGGGGCATTCAATCCATTAACGTTTAAGGTAATTACTGATATATATGTCTTACTGCCATTGTATTAACTGTTTGGGGTTTTTGTTGCTCTTTTTTTCTTCCCTTATTCTCTCATTGTCTCCTCTCACAAGATGGTTATCTTTAACGTTGTATTTGAGTTGATTTTTCTTATTTGTTTGTGTATGAATTGTAGACTTTTGGTTTGCAGTTACCCTGAAGTTTTGAGATAGGAGTCTATATATAAATGAGATTGTTTTAAGTTGTTGGTTTCTTAATTGCATGTGCCTCTCCAGTGACCTGCATTTGTGCTCTCTTCTCCTGATTTCTGATTTTGGAAGCATAATTGTGCATGAATGATTTAGTATCTTTACTCTATATATGCCTTTATCAGTGGGCCTTGTCATTTGTAGTGTTTTTGTTTCTGGTTGTGGCCTCTTCTTTTCTGCCTAAGAAGTTCCTTTAGGATTTGTTGTAAAGCTGGTTTAGTGTTGCAGAAATCTCTTAGCTTTTGCTTATCTGTAAAGGTTTTGAGCTCTCCTTCAAATCTGAATGAGAGCCTTGCTGGTTAAAGTAATCTTGGTTGGAAGTTTTTCCCTTTCATCACATTTAGTATATCATGCCATTGTCTTCTTGCCTGCAGAGTTTCAAATGAAAAATCTGCTGATAACCTTATTGGGGTTCCCTTGTATGTCATTTGTTTCTTTTCCCTAGCTGCTTTCAATATTTTCTCTTTGTCTTTAATTTTGGTCATTTTGATTAATATGTGCCTCGGGGTGTTCCTCCTTGGGTTTATTTTATATGGTACTCGTTG
>PVHT021183519.1:8996585-9032269 GCA_004024745.2 Catagonus wagneri
GGTTCCCTTGTATGTCATTTGTTTCTTTTCCCTAGCTGCTTTCAATATTTTCTCTTTGTCTTTAATTTTGGTCATTTTGATTAATATGTGCCTCGGGGTGTTCCTCCTTGGGTTTATTTTATATGGTACTCGTTGCGCTTCCTGGATTTGAGTGAGTGGTTCCTTTCCCGTATTAGGGATGTTTTTGGCTATAATCTCCTTGAATATTTTTTCTGTCCCCTTCTCTCTCTCTTCTCCCTCTGGCACCCCTATAATACGTATGTTGGTTTGTTTAACGTTAGCCCAGAGTTCTCTGAGACTCTGCTCATTTCCTTTCAATCTTTTATCTCTTTTTTCTTCTGCATTAGTGATTTCCACTAATCTGTCCTCCACCTCACTGATTCGTTCTTCAGCCTCCCGTATGCTACTGTTGGCTGCTTCTAAGGAATTTTTTATTTCAGTGATTGTATTTTGCATCTCTTCTTGTTTAATTTTTACAGCTTGTATTTCTTTGCTCAGTGTTTCCTGTAAATTATCAGTCTTTGCCTCCAGTCTATTTCCAATGCCTTGCATCACCTTCAGGATCAACAGTCTAAAGTCTCTTTCTGGGAGGCTGATAATCTCCTCATCACTGAGCTGATTTTCTGGGCTTTTCTCTTTCTCCCTTATCTGAGCTAGAGTTTTCTGTCTTTTCATTTTTATAGGTTTTTGGTGTGAGCTTTTTGTAAACAATAGAGTTGTAGCCTCTCTTATTTCAGGTGTTTGCCTCCCCTGGAAGGGGCTTGCTGTAGGCTTCCTGATGGGAGGGAGTGATGCCTGCTCACTGGTAGGTGGGGTTGATTCCTATCCCTCTGATGGGTAGGGCTTTGTCTCTGGATGAGATTAGAGGCTGGCTATGTGCCTGAGGGTTATTTACGAAGCCTGTTTACTGATGGGTGTGGCTGAGATCCCACCTGGATTGTTATTTGGCCTGGGGCTTCTCAGAGTTGATGGGAGGTACCAGCTTTTCCCAGAAATGGCCACCTCCAGAGAAATGCAAGCTGCTGAATGTCCCAGAGAGCTTCACCTCCAATGCCCTTCCCCCACAACAAGGTACAGTCACCCCTGTTTTCCCAGGAGATCCTCCAAGAATTGCAGTCAGGTTCTACCTGGATTCCTTTGGAGACTGCTTTGTCCTGAGACCCAGTGCACATGAAAGTCCTTGTGTGCCTTTCAAGAATGGGGTCTCTTTTTGCCCCAGTCCCATGGAGCTCCTGCACACAAGCCCCACTGGCCTTCAATGCCAGATGCTCCAGGGGCTCTTTCTCTCTGTGCCAGATCCCCAGGCTTCGGGATTTGACTTGAGGCTCAGAATTCTAAGTCCTGTAGCTGAGTCTCTGTGATGCAGTTACTTTCCAGTCTGTGGGGCTTCCCACCCAGGAGGTATGGGGTTGCTTCTATTATGTAATCACCCCTCCTACCTCTTGATGTGGTCTCCGCTTCACTTCTGGAGCAGAATATCTTTTTTGGAAGTTTACAGTCCATTTGGTTGAAGGTTGCTCGGCATTTGGCTGTAGTTTTGATGTTTTTTGGGAGAGAAGTTGAGCTCCAGTCCTTCTATTCTGCCATCTTAATCCAATCTCTGAGAGCTTTTTTTTTTAATCATAAAAAAGATGTTGAATTTTGTAAAATTCTTTTTCTTTTCCTCTTGATATGACCACATGGTTTTCATCCTTAATTTTGTTAATACAGTGTATCACATTGATTCATTTGCAGGTCTTAAACCATTCCTACATTCCTGGAATGAATTCTACTTGATCATGGTACATGATCATTTTAATGCATGGTTGAATTTGTTTTGGTAGTATTTTGGTGGACATTTTTTGTATCTGTGATTATCAGGGATATTGGCTGAAATTTTCTTTTTGTGTATTGCTTTAGGAAGATAGTGAGAAATTGACTACATGTGACCATGGGAATGCAGTGTGGCATGGGAGTACCTTTTTTGTATACATGCATCACACTCTGTGACTGGGTAATATTTCAACTGTTCCTTATCCCTTCAGCTGATGCTTTTAGATTTGCAAATGACTCTCCTTCATATGTAGAATCAGCCCATATCAAACTGCTGTTGTTTCACTGGGTCTTGTGGTGACTGAGACCACATATGAGCCCTTTAAGAGAGGAATCTTAATTTTCTTTAACATTTTGGGACCCTCGGACATCAGCCTTGTTGGTTTCCTAAGTGAAGTAATTTGGGGGAATCATGTTCTCAGTGTAGATCCCAGGGGCCAGGAAGCATGATATGAGGCACTCATTCCCTGATTCTCTAGTAGAGGAAACTTCTGGTGATATTCTCCATTGTGTGACATCATGCCTTTAGGTTGGGGTTTTTGTTGAAAGTATTTGTATGCCTCTTCTGTAATCATTTTTATTCTTTGTTGTGGAACAGCTGGTCAGCTACTTCTCAGTTTTTCTTTTCTTTTCTTTTTTTCCAGCCCACATCAGCAGCAAGTGGAAATTCCTGGGCCAGGGAATGAACTGGCACTACAGCAGTGACCTGAGCCACTGCAGTGACAATGCTAGATCCTTAACGTACTGGTTCACAAACGAATTCCGTGTGTGTGTGTGTGTGTGTGTGTGTGTGTGTGTGTGTATTTCCCAGAGGGAACTGACCCATATGGAGGTGTATATTTGTTGAGTTTGTGGAGGAGAAAGTTCAGGTTATTCTTCTGCTGCTGCTATCTTGAATGGCCTTCTCCACTGATTTTTAGAAGTTGCTGGACTCAAGGATCCTCAGTAGACTCATTAGGATACTATCCTACTAATATTACCTGTCTTTATGGTTCAGTATTGCTTTTTTCTGTTTTTGCTACTTGGGCAGGTTTTCTTCATTTGGTAGCCTTTGAATTTGAAAGCACATATTGTAATAGCTAAGTAAACTCCATGGGAGAGAGAAAGTCTCCTTGTTATTTACAACAACTTATGTCCCAGAATTGAATGAAATGTATCTCAATAAAGCAATATTGAAAAAAATGAAATTTTTTGATTGCCCAGAATTGGAACTATAGTAGAGATGGGTGTAGGTGGGTTTATGAGAGGAATCTTACCCCAAATAGAAAGACTAAGAATAGAAGTGATTTCCTAAGGAAAAGAGAGTGGCATGGCCAGAATAATAGGAAATGAATGATGATCAAGCTGATCAACAGATGTCCATTACATAATTCATATGACTAGTTATTCAGTTTAACTGTTAAAATAAGTTGTTTCTGGTTAAAAAATAATCTTAAAATACCTTATTTAAAACACTGAAATTAAGGAGCAAAAGAATAAATTACCTTTCGAGCTTTGAACTTCAGTGCTATATTCTCAAGGAAGTCAGATCCCTCCATCCTCCTTCCTTGTGTCAGGTTCTTAAATGGGCAATTTTCCTTGTGCTTTTGTGGGAGGAATAAGTCTAGGAGAAGGTAGCAATGATTTATTTCTGATTCATCTTTAAAGTATTAACCTTTTGGGAGGTGGTCTCATACAAGACATTCTATTTTGAATATACCTTGAAATTTGTCCCTTGCATTCTGGGTCATCTCGAGTCATTTAACCTGATTCCTCAAATGTTTTCAACAGTAAATATGGCTTTAATGCTCAGTTTATTTATATCTGAATATCCATCCTTATTCTAGTCTTACTTCTTAAGTGCAAAAATATATTTTAAATATTTAAATAACTTTTCTCCATAAATTTTAGTTGTTTTCACAGAAATAGAGTCTACCTGTGTACCTAGTTCATCATATTGCTAAAAATTGATGTCTGGAAAGCAGATTTTTAACTTTACTGTGTTGACCATGGTAAATATCACATGTTTTCTGAGCAGATGACTTCTGTTTTTTCTTAGAAAATTATCATTTATTTTTGTAGAAAGAACATATTAGACATGTTCGAGATTACAGGCAGAGAGATAATTTATGAAACTCATTCAACTGTATAAGTAAAATCTGTTAAGATTATAAACTAAAACTGAATTAGATAAGATGAAGAATAGGGAACAAAAACTAAAAAATTAGACTTTCAAGTACAGAGACACAGGTGCATCAGCTTCAAATGTTAAACATTTGCTCTTGAATCCATATTTCTATAGACTACCAGATAGTATTCAATTTTAAGTTTAGCTTGAGGGCCCACTGAAATTAAGTTATAAGTTGAATTGAATTATGACAAATATGAACTGTTTTGAAGATCTTTTCTCACTATAGTAACATACAACCAGGTGTTGTAGCAGATAAAAAGTCCCGAATCTCAGTGAGAAGCAAAAATGTGAGGAAAGGCATTGGATGCCAATGAAATTACTTACTG
Organism: Catagonus wagneri; assembly: GCA_004024745.2. Lineage (NCBI taxonomy): Eukaryota > Metazoa > Chordata > Mammalia > Artiodactyla > Tayassuidae > Catagonus > Catagonus wagneri. The sequence goes on from PVHT021183519.1 coordinate 9,000,894, forward strand.
GTACCACTGGTGAGAAAGTGTATAACTTATCAAGTAAATATATATATTGATTAGAGGTATTATTATAATTTTAGGAGACATTTTAAACTTTTCCAAAACTGAAGTGCACCATATATGAAAAATAAAGTTCTACCTTATTTTTGTGTCCATCAAACTAAGGGAGAAAAAAGCTAGTGAAGGCTCAGTTTAAAAATTACATTTCTTGGGAAAGACTTCCTAATGGCTCCAGGTCTTATTAATCTAGCCATCTTTAATTCTCACGTGAATTTTTCCTTCACAGACAGTTAATATCTTCTAAAATAAATTGTTGTCTAACTGCCAACATTAAAAATTGATCTCTTTAGGAGTGCCCTCATGATGCAGTGGGTTAAGGATCATGTCTTTTCACTGCAGTGACTCAGGTTGCTGCTGTGGTATGGGTTCGATCTCTGGCCCAGGAATTTCTACATACTGCAGATATGGCCAAAAAAAAAATTGATCTCTTTGGAAAGATGATGTAGAGTAATAAAAATAGTGTGGGCTTTAAAGATATTTAGCCAGTGTCATATTTGCTGTGTTTGTATGCATTTCCATCACTTCACCTGAGAGATTTTTCACAAAGGTCCCATCTTCTCCAAGCCTTAGCAGCCTAATGTATCAAGGAAAACTGTTCTTACTTTGAAGGATTCTTCAACATTTTGAGATGATGTAAATTGACAACCACTGTGGCTGACATGTATTAAGAACCTAATAACCCACTACTCTTACCATTTCTATCCAGCACAGTACTGGGAAGCTGAACTAAAGCAATTGGACAATTAAGTAAATAAATAAATAAATAAATAAATAAATAAATAAATAAATGCCTTCAAAATTAGAAAGAAAGAAATAAAATTATTTCTATTTGTAGATGACATGATCCTATATGTAGAGAACACTAAAGACTTAAAAAAAAACTATTACGACTGAAAAACAAATTCAGTAAAGTTGCAGGATACAAAATAAATATACAAAAGACAGTTATATTTCTATTCACTAAAACCAAACTATTCAAAAAGGAAACTATTAAACTAATTTACAATAGCATCAAAAAGAATAATAAATGAAGAGATATCTGTTCTTGAACTGGAAGACTTAGTATAGCTAAAATGTCCACATTATTGAAAATAATCTACATATTCAATGCAATCACTATTATAATCCCAAACATTTTTTATAGAAATGGTAAAAAATCTAAAATTCATATAGAACCACAAACCTCTAAATAGCCAAAGTGACTTTAAGAAAGAATAAAGCTAGAGATATTTCAAAATATGTAATTCCTAATTTTAAAAGGTATTACAGTTAGCTCCATATCTGTAGAAGCAGTAACTGGAGGTACGGAGGGTGGATTCTACTATGTCATTTCATATAAGAGAAGTTGAGTGTTTATAGATTTTAGTATCCACAAGGATTCTGGAACCAATCCTCCATGGATAATGAAGGATGACTGTACAAAGCTATAATAATTAAAATATTACAGCTCTAGCATTAAAACAAACTTATAAATTGATGGAAGAGAATAGTGAGCTCAGAAATAAACATGCATATATGGTCAGTGGATGTTCAACAGGGTGCAAAATACATACAGTGAGAAAAGGATAGTCTCTTCAATAAATGTTGGGAAAATTAGATGTCCATGTGCAAAAGAATGAAATTGTACACTTCTCATATACCAACTCAAAATGCATTAGACTTAGATTTGAAACTGTAAAACTCCTAGAAGAAAACATAGGAGGAAACCTTAATGGCTTGGTCTTAGCAATGATGTTTTAGAAACAATACCAAAAGCACAGGAGGGAAATAAAAATAGGAGAACTACATCAAGCTTAAGAAGTCTCTACACAGCAAATAAAACATATAGCATAGAGTGAAAAGTAACCTATGCAATGGGAGAAAATATTGCAAGCCACATATCTGATAAGGAGTTAATGTGTAAAATATGTAACAAACTCCAACTCAGATAATTACATAAGTAACTTGATTTTAAAAATATGTAAAAAATTCAAATAGACATTTATTTAAAGAAGACATACAAATGGTCAACAGCTATATAAAAATATTTAATTAATCACTAATAAGATTAGATAATCATCAGGTAAATGGAAATCAAAACCTTACACTGTTAGGACAGCTTTTATCAAAAAGACAACAAATAATAAGTATTGATAAGGATGTGGATAAAAAGGGAACCCTTGTACATTATTGATGAGAATGTAAATTGCTAGCTGTCATGGAAACAGTACAGAGCTTAATCAAAATATTAAAAATAGAAATATCAATGACCGAACAATCCCATTTTTGAGTTTTTTTACCCAAAATAATTGAAGTCAGGATTCTGAAGAGATACTAACACTCATGTTCTTTGTAGCATCATTCACAATAGTGAAGAGGTATCAACAACATCAAAGTCCATTGGAAGGATGAAGAAAATGTGGTATATACACACAATAGATTACTAGTCGGCCTTTAAAAAGAAGGAAACTTCCCTATTTGACCACGTGGATGTATTGAGGACATCATGCTAAGTGAAATAAGCCTGTCATATAAGGACAAACACCACATGACTCCATTTATTTGAGTTATCTAAAATAGTCAAACACATAGGAGCAGACAGTAGAATGGTAGTTTATAAGTGCAGCAGAGAAGATAATGGGGGGTTGCCATTGAAGAGATATAAAGTTGTAGTTATGCAAGATGATTAAGTTCTATAGATCTGTACAACATTGTGGTTATAACTAAATATACTGTCTTGTACACTTAAAAGAGTTAATTGGGCATATCTCATGTTATGTTCGTACCACAATTAAAAAAAAAACATTGGGGAGTTCCTGTCATGGCTCAGCAACCCAACTAGTATCCACGAGGATGCGGGTTCCATCCCTGGCCTTGTTTAAGGATCCAGCATTACTGTGAGCTGTGGTATAGGTCACAGACACAACTCAGTTCCTGCAACGCTGTGGCTGTGGCATAGGCGGGCAGTTGTAGCTCTGATTCAGCCCCTAGCCTTGTAACATCCATATGCTGCCAATGCAGCCCTAAAAAGAGAAAAAAAAAAGAAAAATAACTTATATCATATATTAGAAGGCACATGAACATTTTGTGTTTAAATATATACATATATACTACATTATTTTATATACATTTTTTATGTATGTAATCTTGTTGTCTCCTTTATATATTTAAAGTCTTGTAGGATGGCACTATGTCTTAAAATAATGAAAGTCACATGATTTCCTTGAATACCAATTTTTTCATCTTTTATCTAAGGGAATTAAATAACTGAGTGCAAAGCCCATTTCTATGATGCTTTTTCAGAATTCAGTTGGTATGTAAAATAGCACTAGGAATCAAGAAGTAAATGATAACATGTTGACTATTACTTGTTATATTTCAAAAAGCTGAATTGAATTTTTTAATTAAAATTTGAACTTCAGTATTTAAGGTTTCTATTGTTTGTGTGTATGCATGGTTTTAAAAAGTTTTGCATTCTGGGAATTCCCTTTGTGGCACAGTAGAAATGAATCTAACTAGTCTAGTACCCATGAGGATTCAGGTTCGATCGCAGGCCTTGCTCAGTGGATCAGGGATCCGGCATTGCTATGAGCTGTGGTGTAGGTTGCAGACACCATTCAGATCCTGCATTGCTGTGGCAGTGGTATAGGCTGGCAGTTCTAGCTCTGATTCGACCCCTAGCCTGGGAACCTCCATACGCCACAGGAGTGGCCCTAAAAAGCAAAAATAAATAAATAAAAATAAAAAATAAAAAGTTTTGCATGCAATTTTTCATGAAATCTTTCCATTCAAATGTGCATATAGTGTGTATGTGTTTGTGTGTAAATAGAAAAAATCTTGCTGTGATTAAAGAAAACATGTCTTATTTTTAACAACTCTGTCATACTTCTATGACTATTTGAATGTTCAAAGAAAAAATATATATGACTGAGAGAGTTTTTCTTCCATTTTTATTACCCTTAAAGAGAGCTTTTGGAGCTTATGAGCTAAAAGAAGCTGGAGGGAAGGAAAGAAGGAAAGAAAAAAGTGATAGAGAGGGGGAGGAACAGAGAAGGAAAAACTTAGGTGTGGCAGTGATTAAATGTGTGTAACAAAGACACAGTATAGAATGACTCAGATTAAAGAGATCCTGGAGTATGCAGCCTAAAGTACCTTAAATAGATATAGACAGAGATTCAGAAATTGTCACTTTTTGTGCTTTTCTGTGGGGAAACTGGAAAGTAAAGTTTTAGATTGAACAGAGAAATAATATTTTTTTTCCCAAAGCCATGGTCAAGTAGTTTTTGAAATCCTACTTTTTGCACTATGTTAGGCATTGCAGGCTGTATAGTAGGGTAAAAGTATTTGATTTCAAGCAGCTAAGATTTAAGATAAAAGAGAAGGCGAGAACTAAAGAAGAATGGAGGAGAAAATGAGAGAGAAGAATGTAGGGAAAGAGAGATGAGTAATGAAAGGAGGGAGTAGAGAGCACCTTATGCAACGTGCAATGTGTTATTTGAGCTCATTTGCAAACTTATAACACTATTTCATTAAATAGGAAAACAAATTTGAGACTACCTGTTACATAAAGTAATAGTATAAGTTTTATATACATAGGTTCACAAAGCAGAATAGAGTGCTACACTAACTGCAGATTTGACTTGAAATGATGGTAAGTGATTTAAAAGAGCAAAGGATTCCTAGAGAAGATATACTTTGAGGCAGATGTAGAAAACAAAATGATATAATGGAAAGTTGTCTTTTATTTAACTTTTTGGTGGCTTTATTAGCATATACGATAGACTTCTATTTTACCAATAGATCTTTGTAAATGTAAAACAATGGGTCCTTGCCTTCCAAAATAACTAAAGTGAATATCAAAATGAACAAAATTTGTGACTCATTGCATATTAGCTTAATAACACCCCGACCCTGATAACTCTTTAAGCAGAAACTGGATTTTTCTTCCATAGTCTTCAGTTGACAAACGGTTCTCCTAAACTAGTATATAATTAATGCCAGGAGAAAATCAAAAGTGAAGACAATTAGGTACAATTGCCTTCTTTACAACATATGGCCTTATGAACATTTCAATGACTATTACCGATTATGATTGAAATTATCACAATTATATTATGCTCTCCTACACTCTGATTATCCAGTGTGAGTGGAAAAAAAATATTTAGTTTCAGAAGAGAAGGTTATGAAGAGAAAACTTGTTTCTGACTGGGAATATTTAATGTTCCCCAGAGTTTTCTAAACACTTCCATCTATATGCTTACAGGCCTGATTTAGATGGACGTTTTATTCACTTCTAATTTCTATTCTAAAATGATTTCCATTTCACAAATACAAAATTTTTACTCTTACCTATTATTTCTAACATGTCATATATTTTGGATCAACAAATTGAAGGATTATATGCTGTGCAAATTTATAACTGAGAATTGCCTGATGTCATTTATGTCTTTAAGAAAACAATTAGAAAGTAAATATGTATTTCTGTTTCTTTACCCATGTAGAGAAAGTTACATGAATGGCACAGTTATTATATAACACAGATATACCTGTGTGTGTGTGTATATATATATATATACATATATATACATAGTCTTGTATGTAAAGAAGTATTACAAGCGTTTTATCAGAAAGTAAAAAACAACATTATATATCAAACTGATCCCTCCCATTCTATTTCTCCCCCATCTCAAAGTTTTAAGATTTGGTAGTTACCCTTTGTTCTTTTTACAGACTGAGTCATCATAATAATCTTTCAAAATGTACTACATATTTTACTCTTAATCTTTGTCTCCACTGCCTAAGTCCATTAATTGTTAAATTCATAAACTAGCTATTCTTTGGAATAAGGAAATAATGTAAGCCAAATAGTTCCTTTGCAGTTTAAAATATGATGCTAATATCCTTTGATGCTTACAACAAAACAGTAACTCTTTATCCTGCCTACAATCTATTGATTTGAAATCTATCTACCTTAGCAAACCCATCTTTTAACATTCTTCCACACACTGTCCTATAGCCTCATTGGGCTTCGGTGTTTAAGAAGTATCGATTCCTCTTACTCCTTGGAAATTAAGCATTCACTGCTCTTTTTTTGTCTCGAATGTCCCTCCTTTAGCCCTTCTCATAGTTGAATCCTCCTCAAAAGTTAGATCTCATTTCAAATGTTACACTCTCAGCAATACTTTCCTGAATTATGCATACAAAGTGGCTCCCCAGTTTCTTCTAGCTTGCCACCCCCTTTATTATTTTCATGGTACACATTACAATATGTAATCATTTTATTTGTTTACTGATTTATATTCTGCCCTATATTTTCTTAGAGGGATTTCCCATTAACAGTATTTTGAAAAGATAAAAAGTAAAAGCAAGTCTATGACAACAGGTAACAAATGTCTCAAGTGAAGAGATGCAGAACACATTTTAGATTTTTAAAACCCTAGTACAGGAAGCATTCTGAAATAAGAAGAATCCTCTTGCTTTAAGATACCAAAAGGAATAGGAAAAGTCTATATGAGTAATGGAACAAAGAGAAGGAAGGAGTGTCCCCAAGCAGGAGAAGCATTTATAAATGCTTCTTCTAGAGACAAGAGAAATGAGAAAGTAGATGATATGTATGAAAAGTAAAGGAAGTTTAGCTTGAATGAAGGAGGGAGTGGAGAGGAAGATATTGTTAGAGAAATAAGCTGAAGGAAATGAGGGTCATCGTGTTACCTGTGAGTATCAAAAAAATTCAGATACGATAAAGAATGACTCAAACATATGGTGCTCATTTTAGAAGAAGCAAGGAGAGGTGTAAAGAACATTTGTTCCATCAAAAGCCGAAAGACCTAGGACCTGGCCCTGCTGGAATCAAGCCAAGTGTTTCTGAATACATCACTTCACTGAATACATCACAGTACTACAGACATATTCATAAAGAATAAGCTTTTGAGTAGGTGATTTCTAGGTTCCTTTTCTGCTTTAAAATTTCTAACACAAATGACTCAGTCTAACACTTTTCCATTATTACTTCCTGCGAAAACTAACATTTAAAATAAATGATGGAGTTCCCGTCGTGGCGCAGTGGTTAACGAATCCGACTAGGAACCCTGAGGTTGCGGGTTCGATCCCTGCCCTTGCTCAGTGGGTTAAGGATCCGGCGTTGCCGTGAGCTGTGGTGTAGGTTGCAGACGCGGCTCGGATCCTGCGTTGCTGTGGCTGCTGCGCAGACCAGTGGCTACAGCTCCGATTAGACCCCTAGCCTTGGGAACCTCCACATGCCGCAGGTGTGGCCATAAAAATGACAAAAGGCAAAAAAAAAAATGATGATGGCTCTTCCACCTAATCTTACCCATCTTGTAGACTGTCACTTTCTTTTATCTCATGTTTATCAACGGGTTACTAGGTAATCTTCCTATTAATGACTGGTGGTGACAAAGAAAAGAATTTCTATGCCTACTATAGAACTGCATACTTGCTTTTGGGTTCCTATATCAAAGTTTAAATCTGTTATAAACTCACATAGTTGATTGGAATCCTTGTCCTAATATAAAAGAGAAATTTTTATATTTCTCTTGCAAAAATGTAAATGCATGTTTCCTAAAGTGAAGAGAAACTAATGAACAAAAGAGACAAAAATCCTGACTGATGTCACATCAATTCCAACAAAGGAATTAAAGAGAATAAACTTCCTTCCTAAAAGCATTTAAGTTTGTTTCCATATCGCCCTCTTTTTTTCTGGACTTATACAGTTAATGCAATCTAATTTAGTAATGTCTTTTGAATGATTAAGCTGTTTATGATCGAACCTGATGAAGGAAATAAGAAAAGCCTCTTAAAGATCTAAATAGAATAACTCCTATTAAATGTTATAAATCACAACGAGAATGCTACTGAAGTCAACATTTTGCTCAGGCACAAATACTTCCTGAATTGAAACATTTTCATCATATTTGTAATAAAGCTTAGAAAAGAAATTAGAACCCAGACTTTAGACTATTTTAATGGTTTGCAGAATCTTCTCTCTGAATGCTATTTTGTGGAGGTATCAGCGTTCCCTCTGCATGAACTGCAAGCAGAGAGATCAGGATAGTCAGAGGATTCTCCATGCCAGTGCCCTTCATACCAAGGGGATAAAATAGTCTTTTTAGAGCATGATATTATCTGACATTATCTTTTGCAGAAGAATTCAGAATAAATTCTGAAAATTGTAGGGAGGTACATAGAACAATCTTTAACTGTTTTGATTTTTTAAAAACATATTTTAGTTATTTTTAATATTAATAAGCCTGTTCCCACATACATATCACTCACCAAATATTAACCTACTTGAAGAATATAAATGCATTAATAATAGTAAGAAATTTATTCATGTTAATATAATCCTTGAAAGAAACATGTTTTGCCATATCTGCTCACAGTTTTAAATGGCTTGTACATGATCAATGATTAGAAGTTTATAGCTCTGTACTGATTTTTTTTGTGTGTGTGTTTTTTCCTTTATCTAGAGCCGCACCCGCAGCGTATGGAGGTTCCCAGGCTAGAGGTCTAACAGGAGCTGTAGCTGCCGGCCTTTGCCACAGCCACAGCAACGTGGGATCCGAGCCGCGTCTGTAACCTACACCACAGCTCACGGCAACGCCGGATCCTTAATCCACTGAGCAAGGCCAGGGATCAAACCTGCAACCTCATGGTTCTTAGTCGGATTCGTTAACCACTGAGCCACGACGGGAACTCCCTGTACTGATTATTTTAATCTTAGGTTTGTTTGAATACGCATCTGTGTTCCAACCTGCATAAATAGGGGCACTGCTCTAGTCTTCAGTTCCAGGCTCAGCTGATGCCAGGCACTATTTATGTACACCTGCCACTGTGTATTCTTGGGTGCAATATTGGTTTGTTGTAAAAGAGTAAGTAAGTAGTCGTTCCTTACTTAAATGCATTTTTATAAATATTATTTTATTTTAGATAAAGTGAATTACTTTTAAAAGACCATACATTAAATAAATGAATAAAATAATTTTCCTTAAATAAGATATAAAAAAACTGATGACATAGATCAGGATTCACATGAAATGACACTACTAAGACTAGTTAATTATCCAATGATTTTTATTTTGTCTTTTTGCCTTATCTAGGGCTGTACCTGTGGCATATGGAGGTTCCCAGGCTAGGGGTCGAATCGGAGCTGTAGCTGCCAGCCTATACCACAAGCACAGCAACGTGGGATCTGAGCCGTGTCTGCAACCTACACCACAGCTCACGGCAACGCCGGAACCTTAACCCACTGAGCAAGGCCAGGGATCGAACTCACAACCTTACGGTTCCTAGTAGGATTCGTTAACCACTGAGCCACAATGGGAACTCCTCCAATGATTTTGATAGAACAAAAAATACATACAATTAGAGAAAGCAACAAAACCTATATGTTCATATAGTCTTTCAAAAGAAGAATATATGCTGTATGGATTATAAGTGGTTCTGCCTCTGTTTCAGGTCCTATGCCTCTAAGGACTCCTAGTTTTAGAATTCTTTCCTTGAAATTTTCTAAGTTGCCCTCTAGTGTGTAGGATAGTCAATTTTTTTTTTTTTTTTTTTTAAGGGCAACACATACGGCATACGGAAGTTCCCATGCTAGGGTTTAATTGGAGCTGCAGTCACCAGCCTATGCCACAACCACAGCAATGTCAGATCTGAGCCACGTTTACAACCTATACCACAGTTCAAAGCAACCCCAGATCCTTAATCCACTGAGTAAGGCCAGAGATCAAACCCACATCCTCATGGATACTAGTTCGGTTAGTTTCCACTGAGCCACAAGGGAAACTCCCATGGTGTCATCTTGATAGAATATCCCAAACTTGAGGTAATGCCCACATGGTCTTGGAGAACTCTTAAATCCTTGCCTATGTGTGAGGCCAGATAACCCTAGGAGCTTTGGGATTTATGTCTGTGGGATTGTCCCAGGGCCTAATAGCCCTTTACAACACAATATCTCTTCATGAAACTATGTAAGACTGAGTTGCTAACATCATAGTACTGAAGAGGTTCATTTAGGTTGCTTAGATTTTCTAAGTAGATAAGATCCCTACAAAAAAATTTTGTCCAGGGTCCCACATATCCTAGAGGAAACCTGGACTAGATGCCATATAAAAATTATTCAATTCTCAGTATGGTTCATTCTACCCATCTGAACAATAGATTCAAAACACTTGACAAGGTACAAAGGCATTTTAAAACAAACATAGTGAACATAAAAATAAGTTTCTTGGTTTCCTTCACCAAAAATAAAATAAGCTAATGTTATCAAATATTATACCAATAAATATTAAAACTGACAATTAAAATCCCACTATAACACTGCTCAGGGAAGTTACTATATCACATATCAGGAGGAAGCATACACAACTAGAAAAAAGATAAATATTGAAGCCTGTGCTATTGATACAGTGGTGTTCCGGTGAACTGCTGTGAAACAAGCCACTCCAAAACCTAATGGTGTTTTAGAGTGACAGCAATAATTTATTTTGCTCACAGATCTGCAATTTAGGTCAAGTTTATAGCAGATGGTTTTTATTGCTCCATAGAGCAATAATCAGGGCATTTCAAGTGAGGCTGAAGGGATACACTTTCAAAATAATTCCCCCATCTGGTGGCAAAATTGCTATTTGGCGTTGGCTGGTAGCTCAGTCAAGTCTGTCAGCAGCCTTCAGATCCTTTTCATGTGGGCCTTTTGCTAGTTGGGCTTACTTATAGCATGGGAGCTACATCTAAGAGTGACTTTTACAAGTGGTAAGAAGTAGAAACTGCTGGTATCTTCTTGGCTGGACTAGAAATTTGCTCAATATCACTTGTGCAATTCCATTGGTCAGAGGAGTCACAGAGTTTCGCCTGTGATTTATAGGACAAGGACATAGATCTATTTTTCAATGAAAGCCCTGCTGAAGTTTATGGCCATCTTTAATCTACTATAGGTAAGCAAAGAGATAACTACAAAATACGGTTAGTCCAAACAGATAACTACAAAATACAGTTAGTCCAAAGACATCGTCTAGACTCCAAAGAAAAATTTTCCATTCTAGACAATGTAGCGTAAAAAAATGAGTGTCTAAAACAGCTTTTGCCATGATGAATCTCTGAGGATATCCAATCAGATGAAACCACTTCAGTGGAACTAATGGTACCATTGTCTTACACTTAAAAAGGTAAGAAAACCACTGTTTTCATGCCATTGTTTAACTGTTTAAAAAGCCTCATCTGAAGTTATATGCTAAGTCTGAAATTTATAGGTATATGAACAATTTTCTATACTGTTTAATCTTTTCTATTAGTTGCAACTAAGATTATACTAACTAGAACAGTCCATTTACGTAAATAGAAGCAGAAATTCAGTTAGCTAAAGTGATCGGCTCTCAAACATTTAAGAGCTGTTTAATAGGAGAATCTGTACTTAATCTAGTACTCCTTTCACCACAACGTTTTCCCTTTCCTCTTTCCATATTTTGTACCAGATATTTCAATTATTACACTTACCCTCATACATCATTTTGAAGAAGTTGATTTTAAAAACTGTATTGGAGTTCTTTTATGGTGCAGCAAGTTAAGGATCTGGCATTGTCACTATAGTGACTTGGGTCACTGCTGTGGCATGGATTTGATTCCTGGCCTGGGGATTTCCACATGCTGTTAGTGTAGCCAAAAAAATAAAAATTAAACATAAAAGAACTTTATAAGGTAAATATAGAAAATAAGTATTATTAAAATAAACAAAATGACACAACAAATTCTTCTTTAAAAGTTAAACAGATACAACCATTTGAGGATTCATTTTGTTTGTTTTTTTGTTTTTGTCCTTTTAGGGCCACACCCCTGCCATATGGAAATTCCCATGCTAGGGGATGAAATGAAACCACAGCTTCAATTCACAGCACAGCCACAGCAATGTGGGTCCACAGCAACAGCAATGTGGGATCCGAGCTGCTCTGCAACCTTTCCTGAGAGGGAGCTGAGAAGGAGAAAAGGAACCAACATCCTTGGAAGCCACCTAACTGACGGAAAGATCAGCCAAGATGGAGGGACCTCAAAGTCGCTGAGAAAAGCCCAGCAGATGGACTGAGAATGGCAAAGCAGAGAGAGCCACAGAGATCATCTGAACCACTGGCCTGAGACACTCGGGTGGAGGCAATGTGCTGAAACTAAAGCTTTGGAGGTCAGTCCCAGGGAGAGGACTGGGTTGGTGGTGTGGGGACAAGCTAAGGGGCTAAGGACCAGTGCAACATGGGTGGGGGAGTGGTATGCTATGGGTGGGGGAGTGGAACGCCACATCAGAGGGAACTCAGGAGCAAAGGTTTGGACCCATAGGAGAGGCAAGGCGCCATTGCTTGGGAGAGCAAGAGGAAGAGGGGCGGATCGCCATAGAAACTCCCTATGCCCAAGCATACCTGTGCCCGCACAAGTGGGGTCTCAGAGGGTGGGGCAGCTCTGGCATAGGCCATGGGCAGCAAGAAGCCACTTGCTAATTTATGGGACTGGGAGGCTCTGGTCCAGGGTACAGACGAGGACAAGTCTCTTGTTCAGTTTATGGGAGACTAGGCAGCTCTGGCGCAGGCTACTGGTGGCCAAACACCTCTTGTGTGGGCTAAGGGCATCACAGGGCTAAGTGCAATGTAATGCCTACCAAGCACCATAGCTGTTGCTCTCACTGCCCTGGGAACACAACTGCCACTGCCAAATGCTCTGGGTGGCATCCAGACACTTGGTCACTGTCCCTTTCCAAAACCCTACAACAAAGAGCATCTGGTGCAGCACCTCCCATGTGGGCTAAGTGGGACAGGGTGATTCTTGCATGGTCTGCAGGTGGCGGGGACAAACCACTGCAGTTATCTGATTCTAGAGGTGGGTATGGCCCACCGCCACCAGGGATACCTGAAAATCACTTGCAGACCTAACAACCTCAGAGGGCACTGCAGAGAAGCACATTGCAAAGGAATGCAAACTGTTGTAGCTCTCTCCCCTGGGAGCACACCCGCCCTGCTGCTGCCTAGATGCTTGATCACTGTCCTTTCCCAGGAACCTACAACTAGGAGCGGCTAGTGCAATACCTCCTGTGAAAGCTAAGCAGGATGAGGTGTTTCTTGTATGGTCTACAGGAGGTGGGGGCAAACCACCACAGTTATCTCTGGCTCCAGAGGTGGGAATGACTTGCCACCATTAGGAGTCAGTGAACAGGCACCACCTGAGGCCCCAGTCACCTCAAGGGCACCACAGAGGAGGGCATTGTGACCGAACACCACCTGTTGGTGCCCTCACATCCCTGGGAACACACCAGCCCTGCTGCTGCTACTACTGAATGATCCAGGGAGTAAACAGCCTGATCTCTGTCACTTCCTAGGATCTTGCAACTAGGAGCAGCCTGTGCAGCACCTCCAATGTGGGCTAAGTGAGATGGGTGCTTTATGCATGGTCTACAGGTGGCGAGTGCAAACTGCCACAGTTATCACTGACTCTAGAGGCGGCTGTGGCCTGCTACCACTAGAGGTCCCTGAATAGGCACCACCTGTGGTTCCAGTCACCTCATAGGAGGGCATTGCAATTGAATGCTAGCTTTTGTTGCTCTCATTCCCCTGGGAACTCATTCACCCTGATGCTGCTACTGCCAAATGCTCTGGTCACCTTCTAGTTCTGCCTAGAGTTCACTATCACTTCCCAGGGCCCTGTAACTAGGAGTAGCCTGTGCCACCTTCCTGTAGACCCTTGCTGCTATTGCAAGCCCAGGAACCAGGCATTAAAGGATGGCCCTACCCATTGCCTTCTTCTCTCTAAAAACACACTGAGCATCCTGGGGATAACAACCTGCTCACACCAAATAAAGAGAGAGAAAATATTCAAACTCCCACACCAAATACAAATAGTAACACCCCCCAAAAAATACAAAGGGGTGCCCTTGCATAGAAGTAGCCTTACAAGACTATAGTTTGGCTTCCCTAAACCCACAGAAAAAGAAAAACATAAGCAAAATGAAGAAGCTCAGAAAGCATTCCCAGTTAAAGGAACAGGAGAATTAATCTAAAGCAGTCAGCAATGAAACAGATCTCTGCAATCGACAGACACTGAGTTCAAAAGGGATACAGTGAAAATACTGAAGGAATTAAGGCTGAATATCAGTGAATTAAGAGAGGATATGAACAGTAATGAAGATCCATTTAGAAAGGAACTAGAAAATGTAAGGATAAGCCAAGAAAAACTAGAAAATTAATTTGCAGAGATGCAAACTGAGCTAAAGGCAATAAAGAGCATAATAAATAGTGCAAAGTAACAAATTAGTGACATGGATGGTAGAAAAATAGAAATCATCCAATCAGGACAGCAGACAGAAAACCAAATGAGAAGACATGAAAGCTATATAAGAGATCTATGGGATAATATAAACCAGGCCAATCTATGCATAATAGGAATTCCAGAAGAAGAAGAAAAAGAAAAGGAGATTGAAAACATATTTGAAGAAATTATGTCTGAAAGCTTTCCAAATCTAAAGGAAGCTGATATCAAGATACAGGAACCACAGAGAGCCCCAAACAAGTTGAACCCAAACAGGCCCACACCAAGACATACTATAACAAAAATGACAAAAGTTAAAGATAAAGAGAATTCTAAGGCAGCAGGAGAAAAGCAAAGCATTAATTATAAGGGAACCTCCATATGGCTACAGCTGATTTCTCTACAGAAACACTACAGGCCAGAAGGGAGTGGCAAGATATATTTAAAGTGCTGAAAGGAAAAAAATTATAACCTAGAATACTCTATCCAGCAAGAATATCATTTAAAATAGAAGGGGAAATTAAGAATTTCTCCAACAAACAAAAGCTAAAAGAGTACAGCAATACTAAACACATTCTAAAAGAAATACTGAAAGGGTTTCTCTAAAAAAAAAAGAAGTAAGAAAAACTAGGATGGAGGAAACCACGATTGGAAAGAAATCACTTAAGCCAGCATACAGATCCAAACACGAAGATGTTAAACAAACAAACAAAAAAGACATCAATATCATATAATGTGTGGAAGGGAAGTAAGAAAATGTAGATTCTTTTTTTTATTTAAATGATGTGTTTGAGCCCATATGACTATCAGCCTAAAGCAAGCAGATATAGGAAGGGGTTAATATACCTAAAACACAGGGCAACCACAAATCAAAACCAAACATTACCTTCACAAAAACTGAAAACAAAAATACTCCAGCATAAAATAAATGGAAACCATCCAACTAGAAAGAGAAAGGAAGAAAAGAGAAACATAGACTCAACTAGAAAACAAGCTTTAAAATGGCAATAAATACATATCTATCAATAATTACCTTAAATGTCAATGGACTGAAAGCTCCAATCAAAAGACACAGAGTGGCAGAATGGATAAAAAAGCACAAACCTTCAATCTGCTGTCTACAAGAGACTCACCTTAGGGCAAAGGACACATACAGATTGAAAGTGAGGGGATGGGAAAAGATATTTCATGCCAATGGACAAGACAGGAAAGCAGGAGTTGCAATCCTCATATCAGACAAAATAGACTTTAAAATGAAGGTCATAAAGACAGACAAAGAAGGATACTATTTAATGGTAAAAGGATCCATTCAAGAACAGGATATTGCAGTTGTCAATATATATGCCCATAATATAGGAGCACCCAGATACCTACAACAAATACTAATAGATATGAGGAGAAATTGATGGGAATACAATCATAGTAAGAGATTTTAACACCACACTCACATCAATGGACAGATCTTCCAGACAGAAAATCAATAAGGCAACAGAGATCCTAAATGATGCAATAGAAAATTTAGACTTAATCAACATTTTCAGGACATTGCATCCAAAAAAATCAGAATATACATTCTTCTCAAGTGCACATGAACATTCTCAAGAATTGATCACATACTGGGGCACAGAGCTAACCTCAACAAATTTAAGAGTATAGAAATTATTTCAAGTATCTTCTCTGACCACAATGGCATGAAACTAGAAATCAACCACAGGAAAAGAAATGAGAAAAACTTACTACATGGAGACTAAACAACATGCTACTAAAAATCCAATGGGTCAATGAGAAAATCAAGAAGGAAAATAAAAATACATCAAGACAAATGGTAATGAAGACACAACCACTCAAAAATATGTGATGCCACAAAAGCAGTGCTCAAGGGAAAATTCATAGCAATATAGGCTTTCCTCAAAAAAGAAGAAAAATCTCAAATCAACAACTTAACTTATCACCTAAATAAATTAGAAAAAGATGAACAAATGAAACCTAAAGTCAGCAGAAGGAAGGAAATCATAAAGATCAGAGAGGAAATCAATAAAATAGAGATTCAAAAGAACAACAGAAAAAAATCAATAAAATCAAGAGCTGGTTCTTTGAAAAGGTAAACAAAATTGACAAACTTCTGGCTAGACTCACCAAGAAGAGGAGAGAAAAAATCCAAATAAAATAAGAAATGAAAAAGGAAAAGTCACAATGGATACTACAGAAATACAAAAAATCATAAAAGAATACTAAGACAATTTTATGCCAACAAATTTGACAACCTAGAAGAAATGGACAACTTTCTAGAGACTCACAGCCTGCCAAAACTGAATCAAGAAGAAACAGATCAACTGAACAAACTGATCACTACAAGTGAAATTGAATGTGTCATAAAAACACTCCCTACAAATAAAAATCCAGGACCAGATAGCTTCACAGGTGAATTCTACCAAACTTACAAAGAGGAACTTAAAGCCATCCTCCTTAAACTTTTTCAAAAGGCTGAACAACAAGGAACACTCCCAAGGACATTCTAAGATGCCACCATCACCCTAATACCAAAACTGTGCAAAGATACCACTAAAAAAGAAAACTACAGGCCAATATCTCTGATGAATATAGATGCAAAAATTCTCAACCAAATTTTAGCCAACCAAATCCAACAACATATAAAAAGATCATACACCATGACCAGGTGGGATTCATTACAGGTGCACAAGGATGGTCCAACATACGCAAATCAATAGGTGTCATACACCACATTAACAAAGGAAAAGTCAAAAACCACATGATCATCTCAACAGATGCAGAAAAAGCATTTGACAGAGTCCATCCATTCATGACCAAAAGTCTTACCAAAGCGGGTATAGAGGGAATATTTCTGAACATAGTAAAAGCCACTTATGACAAACCCACAGCAAATAACATACTCAATGGAGAAAATCTGAAAGACTTCCCACTAAAATCTGGAACAAGACAAGCATGTCCACTCTCACGACTTTTATTCAGCATAGTACTGGAAGTCCTAGCTACAGCAATCGGACAAACAAAAGAAATAAAAGGCATCCAAATAGGGAGCAAAGAGGTAAAACTGTCACTGTATGCAGATGACATAATACTATATATAGAAAACCCTAAGGTCTCAAACCAAAAACCGGTTGAACTGATCAACAAATTCAGCAAAGTAGCAGAATATAAGATTAACATTCATAAGTCAGACTCATTCCTGTATACTAACAATGAAATATTAGAAAAGGAATACAAAACTACAATACCTTTTAAAACTTCACCCCCCAAAATTAAATACTGGGGAATAAACCTGACCAAGGAGGCCGAAGACTTATATGCTGAGCACTATAAAACATTAATCAAGGAAATTAAAGAAGATGCAAAGAAATGGAAAGATATTCTATGCTCATGGGTTGGAAAAATTAATATTGTAAAAATGCCCATAGTACTGAAGCAATGTACAGAATCAGTGCAATCCATACCAAATTACACATGACATTTTTTTCCTAGACCTAGACCAAACGATTCAAAAATATATATGGAACCACAAAAGACCCAGAATTGCCAAAGCAATTCTGAGGAACAAACACCAAGCAGGAGGCATAACTCTCCCAGACTTCAGGCAATATTACAAAGCCACAGCAATCAAGACAGTGTGGTACTAGTACCAAAACAGACATTCAGACCAATGGAACAGAATAGAGAACCCAGAAATAAACCCAGACACCTACAGTCAATTAATCTTCAACAAAGGAGGCAAGAGTATAAAATGGGAAAAAGAAAATCTTTTCAGCAAGTATTGCTGGGGAACCTGGACAGCCACATGTAAATCAATGAAGCTAGAATACACCCTCACGCCATGCACAAAAATAAACTCAAAATGACTTAAAGACTTAGATATAAGATAAGACACCATCTAAATCCTGAAAGAGGCAAAACATTCTCTGACATCAACTTTACAGATGTGTTTTTCAGGTCAGTCTCCCAAAGCAACAGAAATAAAAGCAAAAATAAACCAATAGGACCTAATCAAATTGACAAGCTTTTACACAGCAAAGGAAACCAAAAAGAAAACAAAAAGACAACTTACAAAATGGGAGAAAATTGTTTCAAATGATGCAACTGAGAAAGGCTTAATCTCTAAAATATACAAACAACTTATACAACTCAACAGCAAAAAAGCCAACAACCCAATTGAAAAGTGGGCAAAATAACTGAATAGACATTTCTCCAAAGAAGATATACAGATGGCCAACAAGCACATGAAGAAATGAACAACATCACTGATTATTAGAGAAATACAAATCAAAACTACCATGAGATACCACCTCACACCAGTCAGAATGGCCATCATTAATAAGTCCACAAACAACAAATGCTGGAAGGGGTGTGGAAAAAAGGGAACCCTCCTGCACTGTTGGTGGGAATGTAAGCTGATACAACCACTATGAAAAACAGAATGGAGGTACCTTAGAAAACTGTACATAGAACTACCATTTGAGGAGTTCCCTTCGTAGCTCAGTGGTTAACGAATTCGACTGAGAACCATGAGGTTGCAGATTCGATCCCAGGCCTTGCTCAGTGGGTTAAGGATCCAGCGTTGCCATGAGCTGTGCTATAGGTTGCAGACGCAGCTTGGATCCCGCTTTGCTGTGGCTGTGGCGAAGGCTGGCAGCTACAGCTCCTGTTAGACCCCTAGCCTGGGAACCTCCATATGCCAAGGGTACGGCTATAGATAAAGGCAAAAAGTCAAAAAAAAAAAAAAGAACTACCATTTGACCCAGCAATCCCACTCTTGGGCATATATCCAGATAAAGCATTCCTTGAAAAAGGCACATGTACCCACAAAGAGCCTAGACATGGAAACAACCTAAATGTCCATCAACAGGTGATTGGATTAGGAAGATGTGTTATATATACACAATGGAATACTACTCAGCCATAACAAACAACAAAATAATGCTATTTGTAGCAATATGGGTGAAACTAGAGACTCTTATACTGAGCGAAGTAAGTCAGAAAGAGAAAGACAAGTACATTATGATCTCACTTATATCTGGAATCTAATATATGCCACAAATGAATCTTTCCACAGAAAAGAAAATCATAGACTTGGAGAACAGATTTGTGGTTGCCAAGGGAGAGGGGGAAGGAGTGGGATGGATTGGGAATTTGGGGTTAATAGACGCAGACTATTGCCTTTGGAATGGAAAAGCAATGAGATCCTGCTCTGTAGCATTGGGAATCATGTCTAGTCACACACAATGGAGCATATGATGTGAAAAGAAGTGTCTATACATGTATATGTAACTGGGTCACCATGCTGTACAGTAGAAAATTGACAGAACACTGTAAACCAGCTATCACAAAAAAAATAGAAACCATTATCTAAAAAACAAAAACAGAAACTGTGGATTAGACCTAAGATAAAAGATTTGAAAAATATGTCAGAGACAGATTTTGTTGCTCTAGAGACTAGCAAATTTTGCCTAAACTCGAGAAAAGGGGAGAAAATAATATTAGAAATAAAGAAAATGATGAATTTCTGTGAAGAGGCCATGGTCATTTTGCCTCTGAATGAGGTTTGGAAGTGAAAAAACAAGGGAAATTCCCAGGAGAATTTGGGAACCTGGGAGTGGAAGGAATCTCTACTCTTTTTCTCTGTAAAGCCCAAAGTAGTGATAAGACCTCAAGCTCCCTTAATAAGAGCAGATACAATGCTTAAATGGTATGGATACTTAGACAAAAGGACTTGTGGTCCTTTAGTGTGGCTCTGGAGATATGAGTGCTCTCCAGTATTGTCCATATTGGCACTGATATCACTTTCAAAAGCTTGATTTCCCTTCTTAGAAAAAAGATAAGAAATTATAGGAGTTCCCGTTGTGGTGTGGCAGAAATGAATACAACTAGGAACCATAAGGTTGTGAGTTTGTTCCCTGGCCTTGCTCATTGAGTTAAGGATCTGGCGTTGCAGACGTGGCTTGGATCTGGCATTGCTGTGGCTGTGATGTAGGCTGGCAGCTGTAGCTCTGATTCAACTCCTAGCCTGGGAACATCCACATGCCGTGGGTGAGGCCCTAAAAAACACACACACAGACACACAAACACACACACACACACACACACACACTCACACACACACACACACAAATATTACAGACTGATTCTTGAAAAGTACAACTGATAGTTAACTGAAATAGATGTGTTACTTAAGTAACAATGGATGTTATTGTGGCATGTAGCCCTTGAGGTTTTCAGCTTAAAACATATTTAATATCTTGAGAATATGTAACTAATTACAGATAGGTTTAATTGATTACTGTTCATTACAGATGTAAGATACAAGTAGAACTACTACAATATAAAGCACTCACATTTAGTCAGATAGAGGGAAATGAATGAGGAGATTTTTTTGAAATGTCTTTTGGGTTATCACAGGTATATTGATGAGCTGTATTGATAATTTTATCCTGATGTGTCAAAGATTCAAAATAAGAAAAAAACGATGGAAAAATGTCATGACATTCCTACAACCACGTTAAAGTACTCTCTGGACATTTCCTAAGAAAATGTATTAACCAGTGTAATGTAGAAAAGGTAATTTCCTAGACAGGTTAAATTGTTATTGTAATTTTGTAATATCCTTTAAAACAGTCATTAAATTTGGTCAAGAAATCTTAGTTTTAAATATTTAATCTTAAAAATAATCATCAATCTCCTCAAAGACTCACATACAAATTATTCTTCAGAATGTTATTTGCAATGACAGTGTAATTTCCTGATGAGAAAAATCTGATTAATTAAATGGTATACTAGTGGCTCTTAAAAACTACGCTTTTGAAAATCATTTTGTGGCATCATTAAATATATCACAAGATAGTAAATAAAGTAGATTAAAAGCAAAACTAATATTATTTTAAATTTTGCTATTTTGGGAAATAAATCAAAATACTTACAACAGTTATCTCTGATGTTAGGCTTATAAATAGTTTCTATTTTATTTATAATTGTATTAATTCTAAATTAATTTTCTAAGCATTCCTTGCATTTGTGACATTTGTAGTAAAAATGATACTATTTAAAAACAAAGTACAAAATACAAAATGCAATGTTAAAATCTAAAAACCTGGCTAGAAACTCTTACTTGATATTCTGCCTGCATGGGTCTGGCTTTGAATCCTGCTAAGCAGAAGGAAGAAAATCAAGCCACAAGGTCAACACACACCAATGCTCAATGAGTCTCCAAAGGCTCAGTTTGGATGAGCCCCAAAATATTCAGCTGTGCTACTGAAAATTAACCTGCACCATCTGAACCTCTGAGGTTTATAATATTGAATATAAAATTTCTCTCACTATAAGAGATAAAAGTAGGAAGAACAGGTGAATCACACTGAAAATTTCTTGTAGGTTTTAAAATTTTATTCATTGTTACTAATGCTGAATGAAATGATAAACTGAAATCTTGATTAAAGTATAAGCTTGAACATATTTATCTAAACCATGTTTCTACTAGACACAATGTTTTTGTTTTTAATTACATAGTAGAAATGGCTTCACTCTTTGCCTTATCTCTCTTGATATAACTTAAAGGTTCTTCTTGTAAATAAAGTTTGCCAGACATATACATGCATGCATATAAACACATAGACCAAAAAAAAAAAAAAAAATCAAACAACAAACAAGAGACTAAAGAATAAAAACTTGATGCATACCCCAGATATTTTAGGTACTTCTTTGTATATAGGTACACACACAGATACAGCATTTCAAAACTGTTATATTTTTATCTATTTTCCTCAGATAACAAGACTTACAATCAAACTAATATACTGTGTATTCTTTTTTGTTTGTTTGTTTGTTTTTGTTTTGCTTTTTAGGGCTGCACCCATGGCATATGGAGGAGGTTCCCAGGCTAGGGATCTAATCAGAGCTATTGCGGCTGGCCTATGCCAGAGTCACAGCAACGCCTGATCCGAGCCTCATCTGCAACCTATATCACAGCTCATGGTAACGCCAGATCCTTAACCCACTGAGCGATGCCAGAGATTGAATCTGCAACCTCATGGTTCCTAGTCGGATTCATTAATTGCTGAGCCACGACGGGAACTCCTATACTGTGTACCCTTAATCTACATTTAAAAATGCTGTTCTACAACTTGTTTTGATTAAATATAATAATTTTTCCTTGTCAACAAAACTAAATCTTTGTCACCACTTTCAATAACTGCATATTATTATATGGCTAGACAATAATTTGTTAATCTTTCTCCTAACAACATACATTTAGGTTATCCATTTGTACAATTCTTAAAGGAATAAATAATTACATCAAAAATTACTATGAAGACTTTAAACAATGTGTATTGAAAAACTGGCACCATATTAGAAAGATAGAAGCTGAAGCATAAATTCTTAAGATGAGAAATTTCTCCACAGTCTATTATAAAGCAGGATATAATGCAGATGATCACCCTAAACACTTTCAAACTAGGACCAATTTTATAAACTATACAAGTGACATGTACAAAATTCAAAAGGATGAAACTAAAATACATAAAAAATTGAAGAGCTAATTCATAGAAGACAGATTAGGACCTTATATATAGTGTCAGGAGATATAATCAAGATAAATAGGGAAGTTACACAGAAAAACGTAATGGTTCTGAAATATAATGGTTCATATGTTCTAAAACATCTGTGACCAAATCAAAGTCACCTCAGCTACTCAGTTTCTAGCTTTATGGAGTAAAATAAATCATATTTTTCCCCATTCTGAAACAAACAAAAATTTGACAAAAAATATTAACCAGTGGTTTGTAAGAAAAGACATATCAGGCAATAAAGAAGAGTAGCTGCTGAAAGATATGAAACAAATGAGGTTAAGTTCTGTGATTTTTCAAGATTAATGCCTTCGAAGACAATATACTGTTTAACCAAAAAATGTGAATGTGGTCAGAGTTTTTCTTAAAACACATAGTAAAATGTACTGCAATAACAATAAATGTGTGGAGGGGAGAAATGGTTCTTATGTACAAAATGATATAATACCACTTGAAGGTAGACTCTGATGTTAAAGATTCATATTATAAATGTTAAAGAAACTACATAAATAACAAAAATTTATAGTAAATCAGATATTCAAGGAGATAGAATCGTAAAATACATTAAATTTACCCCCAAAAATACAGATAACAAATAAAAAGTAAAAAATTAACTGAGACAAATAGAAAACAAATGTAAAACAGCAGTTTAAACCTAGCTACATCTGGGAGTTCCCGTCATGGCTCAGTGGTTAACGAATCCGACTAGGAACCCTGAGGTTGCGGGTTCGATCCCTGGCCTTGCTCAGTGGGTTAAGGATCTGGCGTCGCCGTGAGATGTGGTGTAGGTCGCACACGCGGCTCGGATCCCACATTGCTGTGGCTGTGGTGAAGGCCAGCAGCTACAGCTCCTGTTAGATCCCTAGCCTGGGATCCTCCATATGCTGTGGGTGCGGCTCTAGGTAAGACAAAAAAAAAAAAAAGAAAAAAGGAAGCCTAGCTACATCTGTAAATAAATTAAATACTAACAGTGTAAATATTTGTACTAAGTGACAGAGATTCTCAGATTTCATTTATTAAAAAAGACTCAATTCTAAGCTGATTATAAGAAATGTACTTTAAATATAATGCAAATACATTAAAAGGCAAAGGACGGAAAAAGATAGTTCATGCTGCTATCAACTGGAAGAGAGAGTACTTACAATAATATAAGAAAAAAATACATTTTAGAGTAAAAAATGATAATGGGGATAAAGAAGGTCAGTACATAATGACAAAAGGGTCAATTTATTGAGTATAAAATCCCTAAGTGTTTGTGTACTTAATAACAGAGCTTCAAAACGCACAAACTAAAAGTAAAACTTCTAGGAGAATAAACAAATCTGCAATTATAGTATGAGGGTTCAACAGGTTTTTCAATCATTGATCAAAAAGTAAATAGAACAGTAGTAACCATTAAGAAAATCTGAACACCATCATCATGTAATTTGACCTAATGTACATTCATAGAACATTTCCCCCAAGAATTAGAGAATATAATTTTTTCAAGTGGATATAGAAATCTTAATAAAATAGCTTGTATTTGGGGCTATCATACAAGTTGCAATAAATTTAAAAGGGTTCACATACAAAGTATATTCTCTGACCACTGTGGGTTTAAATTAGAAATAAGTAACAGAAAGATCTCTGGAAAAAAAAAAAAGACAAGTTTAGAAAACTAAATGACCCACTATTCATCCAAGCGGGCCAGTGAATTTATCAGATTCCAGGATAAGATGAATTCATTGGTGAAATCTATGCAACATTTAGCAGAAAATAATACCAGTTACATACAAACTTCCAGAATATTAAAGAGGAGGGTGATACTTTACAACTCATTATACGAGGTCAGCATTTTTCTAATATCAGTCAGATAAAATAAACACAAACACACCAATGCCTCTCACAGGTATGATGCAAAATTCTAAACAAAATTTTAGCAAATAAAATCTAACAATATATAAAGATGATATTACATCATATGCACTTTGGAATGCAAAGTCTGTTAACATTTAGAAATCAGTCAGTATAACTTCAAGTTTTTACATAAAAAATACTTAAAGCGAACTTAGAATAGAACGAATTTCTACCTTAAAGCGAACATAGAATAGAAAGAATTTCTACAACCTGATAAAAAGCATTTTTGGACAAAAACAGCTGACATAATACTTAATATTAAAAGACTAAATGATTTCCCCAAAGATAATGAGACAAGGATTGCTACTCTCTCCACTTTTATTTAACATTGTACTTGAGGTAAAAGTAAAAAAGGCATTCTGATTAGAAATAAAGATGGAAAATTACCTATTCTCAGACAATGTGAACGCTCCAGTGGAATCCAAAAAACTACTAGAACTAATAAGTGAGTTTACTAAGGTTGTCAGATACAAGAACAATATTAAAAATTCTTTTCATTTCTGTACTAGAAATACTTTGAATTTGAAATTTTTTTATTAACAATGAATTTTATTTCAGTTATAGGTGTACAAAGATCATAAGTCAATTCAATAGATTTTGTGTCCCAAACCTATAGTGCATCCCCCCACCCCCCAGATTGTCTTATTTGAAAAACCAAGGTTTTCCAAAATCTGTGAGTCATTGTCTGTTCTTCAAAGAAGTTCATTGTGTCTCTTTAGTTTCCACATGTAAGCGGTAGCATTGGGTGTTGCTGTCTAATTGTCTGACTGGTTCCACTTAGTATGATAATTTCTAGGTTCATCCATGTTGCTACAAATGCTGTTAGTACGTTCTTTTTAATGGCTGAGTAATATTCCACTGTGTGTATGTACCATATCTTCCCTACACACTCCTCTGTTGATGGGCATTTAGGTTGTTTCCATGACCTGGCTTCTTCCCTCACAAGCTGCTTTAGAGGTAAAGTTAGGTTGTTTATTTGAGATTTTTCTTGTTTCCTGAGGTAGGCTTGTATTGCTATATACTTTTATCTTAGAACTGCTTTTGCTGCATCCCAGAGGTTTTGGAGTGTCGTGTCTTTGTTGTCATTTGCTTCTAGGTATTTTTTAATTTCCTCTTTGATTTCTTCAGTGATCCATTGGTTGTTTTCTTGTTTTTGTATCCATTCAGCTAGTCTATGTCTTCTGGTTGGGGCATTCAGTCCATTAACATTTAAGGTAATTACTGATATATATGTTCTTATTGCCATTATATTAACTGTTTGGGGCTTTTTTGCTCCGTTTTTTTTACCCTGAAGTTCTGATATAGTAGTCTATATACAAATGAGATTGTTTTAAGTTGTTGGTTTCTTAATTGCATGTGCCTCTCCAGTGACCTGCATTTGTGCTCTCTTCTCACGATTTCTCATTTTGGTAGCATAGTTGCGCATGGATGATTTAGTATTTTTACTGTATATATGCCTTTACTGGTGAGCCTTGTCATTTGTGGTGTTTTTGTTTCTGGTAGTGGCCTTTTCTTTTCTGCCTAGAGAAGTTCCTTTAGGATTTGTCATAAAGCTGGTTTAGTGTTGCAGAAATCTCTTAGCTTTTGCTTATCTGTAAAGGTTTTGAGCTCTCCTTCAAATCTGAATGTGAGCCTTGCAGGGAAAGCAATCTTGGTTGGAAGTTTTTCCCTTTCATCACATTTAGTATATCATGCCACTCCCTTCTGGCCTGCAGGGTTTCAGATGAAAAATCTGCTGATAACCTTATTGGAGTTCCCTTGTATGTCATTTGTTTCATTTACCTAGCTGCTTTCAATATTTTCTCTTTGTCTTTAATTTTGGTCATTTTGATTAATATGTGCCTCGGGGTGTTCCTCCTTGGGTTTATTTTATATGGTACTCGTTGTGCTTCCTGGATTTGAGTGAGTGGTTCCTTTCCCATATTAGGGATGTTTTTGGCTATTATCTCCTTGAATATTTTTTCTGTCCCCTTCTCTCTCCCTTCTCCCTCTGGCACTCCTACAATACAGAAGTTGGTGCATTTAACATTATCCCAGAGTTCTCTGAGACTCTGCTCATTTCCTTTCAATCTTTTATCTCTTTTCTCTTCTGCATTAGTGATTTCCACTAATCTGTCCTCCACCTCACTGATTCGTTCTTCTGCCTCCCGTATGCTACTGTTGGCTGCTTCTAAGGAATTTTTTATTTCAGTGATTGTATTTTGCATCTCTTCTTGTTTAATTTTTACAGCTTGCATTTCTTTGCTCAGTGTATCCTGTAAATTATCAATCTTTGCCTCCAGTCTATTTCCAATGCCTTGCATCACCTTCAGGATCAACAGTCTAAAGTCTCTTTCTGAGAGGCTGGTAATCTCCTCATCACTGAGTTGATTTTCTGGGCTTTTCTCTTTCTCCCTTATATGTGTTACAGTTTTCTGTCTTTTCATTTTTATAGATTTTTGGTGTGGTGACCTTTTTGCCAACAATAGAGTTGTAGCCTCTCTTAGTTCTGGCCTTTGCCTCTCCTGTGACTATAGTTTGTATGGGCGGGGCTTGCTGTAGGCTTCCTGATGGGAGGGAGTGATGCCTGCTCACTGGTAGGTGGGGTTGATTCCTCTCCCTCTGATGGGTGGGTCTTTGTCTCTGGATGAGATTAGAGGCTGGCTGTGTGCCTGAGGGGTCTTTAGGCAGCCTGTTTACTGATGGGGAGGGCTGCTGTGATCCCACCTGGATTATTGTTTTGCCTGGGGCTTCTCAGTGCTGATGGGAGGGAACAGCTTTTCCCAAAAATGGCCCCCTCCAGAGAAATGTGGGCTGATGAATGTTCCTGAGAGTTTCACCTCCAATGTCCTTCCCCCACAACAAGCCACAGTCACCCCTATTTTCCCAGGAGATTCTCCAGGAATTGCAGTAAGGTTCCACCCAGAGACTGCTTTGCCCTGGGACCTAGTGCAAGTCAAAGTCTGTGTGTGCCTTTCAAGGATGGGGTCTCTGTTTCCCCCAGTCCTGTGGAGCCCCTGCACACAAGCCCCACTGGCCTTCAATGCCAGATGCTCTGGGGGCTCTTTCTCCCTGTGTCTGATCCTCAGGCATGTGGTTTTGACGTGGGGCTCAGAACTCTCAGTCCTGTAGCTGAGTCTCTGTGATGCAGTTACTTTCCAGTCTGTGGGGCTTCCCATCCAGGAGGTATGGGGTTGCTTCTATCATGTAATCGCCCCTCTTGATGTGGTCTACTCTTTGTCTTCTGGAGTAGAACATCTTTTTTGGAAGTTTACAGTCCATTTGGTTGAAGGTTGCTCGGCATTTGGTTGTAGTTTTGCTGTTTTTCGGGAGAGAAGTTGAGCTCCAGTCCTTCTATTCTGCCATCTTAATCCAATCTCTGAATTTGAAATTTTAAAAATGCCTTTTCCCTAAGTATTGTTCATTAAAATATCAATACTTAGGAAAAAAACTTACAAAAGATAGGAAAGATCCATGTAAAAATAAACAAAGTATTGTTGAGATAAACCAAATTTTACCTAAATAAATGAAGGGAGGCGTTACATTCATGAATTAGAAGATTTTGTATTGTTATGCTGTCAGTTCTCCCCTAATTGACTATAGCTTGCGCACGATCACAATCTAAATCCAAGTAGGCTTTTTTTAAATAAAAACCGACCAAGTGAGTATAAAGTTCCTACATAAGTGCAAAAGAGCCAGAATATCCAAAATAACTTTGAAAAACAATTAAGATTGGAAGACTAACACTACTTGATTTCAAAACTTATAAACCACCAATAATTAAAATGCTGTGGAACTGAGGTCAAAGAAGAAAAATGGATGGAATGGAACAGAGTCCAGAAACAGACTCACATACTTATAAAAAATAATTTTGGTAGATATGCAAAGACAAATCAGTGAAGGTATCATATGCCTTTGAACAAAAGTTCGGAGACAAATAGAAATTCATTGCAAAGAAAAAGAACTTTCATCCATATCTCATACCATATACAAATTAAATCATAATGGATCAAAGACCTTAAATATAAGACTTCTAGAAAACAAAACAAAACATGAAGGACTGCCTTTGTCACCTTGGATTAGGCAAGGATTTCTTAGATTAAAAAAATCAAAAGCATAAATTAGACTTCATCAAAATTAAAATCTCCCACTCCTAATAGACAGTTAAGAAAATTAAGAGGCAGTTAAAAATATTTGGTAATTATATATCTGATAAAAGATTTGTATATAAAACTCTCAAAACACAACCATAAAAATGGGCAAAAGATTTAATAGGAATTTTAACAAAGAAAATATTGGGATATCAAGTGAACTCATGAAAAGATATGCAGGTTTATTACTTATCAGGGAAACACAAAAGAACAAAAATCAGATATGAACACAAACCTATTAGAATGACAAAAACTGAAAAGGTCTAATGTATCAAGTGTTGATAAGAATATGGAAAAGCTGGAACTCTCAGACACTACTGATGGGAATGTATAATGACATAGCTAGTGTGTAAATCATCTTGGCAGTGTCTTAAATAGCTAAACATTATCCATCATGTGATATAGTCATTCCACTTTGATGTATTTTACCAATAGAAATGAAATCACTGTACCTACAAAGACTTACACACAAATATTTATAGTTTCTTTGTGATAGCCAAAAACTGAAAGGAATTTAAATGTCCACTAAAGATGAATAAAGAATCTGTGATCCATTTATATAATGGAAATCTACTCAGCAGAATAAACTATTAATATACACAAAATGATTATGATCTTTAGTTGCAAGACTAAAAATGTACATACTTGATTATTCTATTTATGTGCAGTTCTAGAAAATGCAAACTAATAGGTAGTAAAAGAAAGCAAATCAGAATTTTTGTAGAGGGAAGAGGAGAGGGAGTGATCACTAAAGTGTATGCAAAGAAACTTGCGTGGGTCATGGATATGTTTATTATTGATTGTGATAATACTTTCATGGAGGCATACTTATTTCAAAGCTTATTCGATAGTATATTTTAATATGTTCAGTAAATTGCATTCAGTTGCACCTCAATAAAGTCGTTAAAACAAAAATCACTTCCTAGATGATAAAATAAGTTCAAAGATGGAATAATCTTATGTGATACTTTAAAGTAAATGTGTTAGATGCAAATATGATGTATGATATGGCTATACTGTCTTTATCGTATTCCTAACAATGATATTCTATGATTACAGCTCTATGGTTGAACCATCCTTGTCAAATATTCTCCCCATATGAGATTTGAATTTTTCTGTGGATGAGCTGTAAAACTACTTGCTATTTGAGAAATAATGAAAATAATCCTGATTATGTGATTCTGAGAGATGATTTAATCCAAATATACTTACCAGGAAATATAATGAGAAAATAACATGAAATGAAATAAATTAAAAAATTCCTCATCAGGCAACTATTTATCTGTGGCCTTTGCATGACAGAGTATGGGTTATTTTCAACTTCATGAATGATCTGACCATTTGGCATCATGAAGTCCTAAGTATGGATTGAATGAAATTTCTGGATGTTATACATACATTATTTGGGACTTGAATTCATAACTTTTCTTGTGCTAGATTACCAGAAATATGCTAAATGAAAGATGAATTCACATATTGGATGAAAATCATTACTTAGTATGGAAGTAATTTTAATTCCTAAGGGGAAAATCACTTAATGTACATAAATGAAGTCTATAGTTAATACAGCATACTGAACATCAGCAAACCAGTGATTCAGTAGTCTTTCTGTTGAGATTTAAAGTGAAAAGCTCAGAGTAAACCAATCAAGTCAGTTCATATTTTCTAACTCCTGAAACTCTCTGGATTCCAACTCAAGTGGGAAATGGTATCATCTGAATATATAATAGGGAATTATTTGGTAGCCATAGATATTGAACAACCTGTAGAGATTTAAATAATAAAAAACACCCTTCAGATGTGAGGTTGGAAACATCTTGATTTATGTTAATACTGCTGTGTTTTAGGAAAGTATTTTATTACTATCCAAA
Organism: Catagonus wagneri; assembly: GCA_004024745.2. Lineage (NCBI taxonomy): Eukaryota > Metazoa > Chordata > Mammalia > Artiodactyla > Tayassuidae > Catagonus > Catagonus wagneri. Next base: position 9,031,710 of record PVHT021183519.1, read on the forward strand.
AGCAGCACTATATTAAACCCACAAATTAGCTTCTGTTCTGTTGGAATCTAATTATCTAATTTATTTAGGGCAATAGTCCAGCAAGCCGGGGGCAAATTTTTACCTTTTTTAATAGAGACTCAAATAGTGGAAATGATAGACTGCTAAGCTAAATAGTATTTACTGTAGAGTCCACATGGGACTGGGGTCAGGGGGTATGAACATCACAAAGGCATGTGCTGCCCATTCAATTGCAGACAGGAAGGTCCAGTTTTTCATTGACATTTGGTGCTGCTTTCATCTTTCCTAAAAGGTATTCAAAATTAATAATTATTTCCTGAGTTTAAAAATGTTTTTTTTATTTTGTAGATTTATTTATTTATTTTTCCTTAATGGATTTTATTTCAATTATAGGTGTACATAAATCATCACAAGTCAATTTTATAGATTTTGTATCCCAAACCCCCAGTGCATCCCCCCACCCCCCAGATTGTCTTATTTGAAAAACCAAGGTTTTCCAAAGTCTGTGAGTCATTGTCTGTTCTGTAAAAAGGTTCATTGTGTCTTTTTAGTTTCCACAT
>PVHT021183519.1:9032369-9057120 GCA_004024745.2 Catagonus wagneri
CAAGTCCTATTACACTGTTGGTGGGAATGCAAATTGGTGCAACCGCTGTGGAAAACAGTATGGAGATTCCTCAGAAAACTCAAAATAGAATTACCATTTGATCCAGCAATCCCACTCCTGGGCATCTATCCAGCAGAAACCATGACTCGAAAAAACACATGTACTCCAGTGTTCATTGCAGCACTCTATGCAATAGCCAGGTCATGGAAACAACCTAAATGCCCATCGACAGAAGAGTGGATAGGAAAGATATGGTACATACACACAATGGAATGTTACTCAGCCATTAAAAGGAACGAATAAAAATGTTTTTGAGCACTCAGTTCTAACTCGAAAACATAGCCACTCTTTTCAGGTTTTTGTAAAGATCAAGTCTCTATCTTGTCTGGACATGGCATGATATCACTATATTTAATAATTTCCATTTCTTTTATCTTTTGTTTTTACTTTCTATCATCGATCCTAAGTACTCCTTTAAAGACCCAAGAACAGTGACCAGGCAATGGAGCAGATACGCTTGTGAAACATCCATACAGATATAAACCTGGCTAAAAAAATACTGAAAGAAATATTTTTTACCTGATAAAACTAGTTTAGATAATTTAAATAATTTGAGGCATGGTTAGTAATACATAAAATTGAGTAGAGGGCTTCTTTTTCTTAGGATTCTATGATAAAGAAGAGTTAATAGAAAATGACTGAAAGCACATTGCAGAATTGATTATATAAAGTTAGTTGCTTTAGATGACTCAATATGAGGGTAAACCACAAAAATGGTATATACTGAAATTTTCACACGATACTCCAATTCCTTTTAACAGAACTGGGGTTGATAAGAGATATATTTATTTTTTATTAGTTAAATAAATATTTATTGAGTATCTTCTATGTGTTGGGTATTATGAAAACCACTATGGATATTTCTGCATTCCCTGGGTGGCCAGACTGTTGCAACAGTAAAAAAGCAGGTAAGTGTCACCTATAGAATAGACTAGTGCATGATTCAAGGTGACTTCTGGCAAACATCAAGCATACCAGGGTCAAGTTATATAGCCTTTACTTACAAGAAGGGATAGAGTGCACAAGATCTAGCCCCTTGCAATGCACTAGTCCCCCATGGCCTAAATGAGTCCACTCCACAGCCAACACAAGTGATCTAACTGCAAGCACCATTCCACTTTATGCTGCAGTGGAAAGACCTCAAACCCTCCCTTGTGGTAGTTTTCTGTGAAATACTTTCTGTGTAAGTTAGAGGTATGCCTGATGGTCACTGAGTAGAACAAAGGGGTCTACCTCTAATATCTTGTGAAAGATATTATTTTCCCTCGCAAGGCAAGCCCAGCACAGGCTGTCAAGACTCAGTCTCTCAGTAAGGATATATTCCAGGAACAAGGTTACTCTTAGGCTAGTGTGCTGTGTGGATGGGAAAATAATATATTAACAAATAGAAGATTAAATAAACTAATAAAGCACTATGAAGAAAAGATACAAGGTACTTCAATATTTCAATACCAGAAAGTAAAGATGAGGGGCCTTTTAGAAAAGATCCTTTGCAGAAGCTAAGGAAATGACACGTAAACTAAGACATGATTGGAGAGAAAGAGCTGGAAAAATGATGAAAAGGGGAAGACAATCTAATGAGATAAGATACATGTTTGAATACCATTCACAGAAATGAGTTTTGTGCATTCTAGAAATGAAAGAAGCCCATGAGACTGGTTAGTTAAAGTGTTAAAGAGGAGGCTTATGAGGGTGGACAGAGGAGAGCAGGAGGGAGTGGCATGAGTAGAACATGTGTTGGAAAAGAAGCAGATACAAGACCATGTATGCTTAGATTTCTCTATTTATTTAATATATGACTTTACTGTTGCTCATTGTATGTCCTCCTGAGATATTCCTAGTTATTATCAGCTCTTTAGCCAGTGTTTACAAATGGTGATACACATTAGCATAACCTCAGGAAGGCTATTTAATCTGCATTCACAATGTTACCAGTCACTTTAAGAAAGTATTTTTTTTTTCTTAACTATATACTTGTAAGTTATTTTGCATGGTTGCTTCTGAACATTTACCTCAAAAACACCAGGCACCTAAAGAAGAAATAATAGCTCACTGAATGAGTGAACAAAAATTGGATGAAAAAGTATCAAATATCAATTTCCTTCCTTTTTTTTTTTGGTGCCATTCCTTCACCCTTGGCCTGAAACTGAAACCACTCAAGAGTCTAACTCTACTTTCTCTTAAGTGCTAGTGTTGAAAAAACTTTCTTCTGGGCAATGCCTTAGTTTTGTTGGTCATGATTTTCCTGCATCGGAGGGGCCAGGGGACTACAATTAAGTCCCAGGATGCTTTGTGATGAAATAGATATAATGCCAGCTGCAATAGCTCTGGCCTATGTCCAGTGTTCAGAGCCAAGACAGTGTGTATGTTTACTTGTGTGTGCATGCACATATGCATCTTTGTGTGGATGAGGGTCGGATTCTTAATTTTTATTGGCTTATTTCCAGAGGAAAGTGAGGTTTAATTAGTGGGGACTAAACTACTTCACTAATATAGGGAAGCTATTTCATAAAACAGAATGGCTGGCTGGATTGTGTAAAAACATATATCTTCTGAGTCATAATATCAGATTAAGATCATTAGTTTGACTTGCTTTCTGTTTAAAAAGAGAAAAAATCATAAACAGATGACAGCCTGTTTCTTTTATTATTTCCAACACCAACTTCATAATAAACAAAATTTTAAGATACATGCACTACATCTTGCTTCCTATAATTCTTTCATCATAAACCCTGCTGCTAGTTATTACAAGAAAGGAATGAATACTCTTTCTCTTAGATGGTGCTGAAGATAGTATCCAATGTCCATGTGTATCTCACACATCTGCCACTAGAATATTTCCATAAACATACAGAGGAAGTTTAGAGTTAAAAATATTTTATGAAAATATCCCTTTTAAAAAAATAAAACAAAAATGTAAAATATTAATTCTGCATTTTCTAAATCCTATTCTATTACATCTTAAAAACAGGACAAAAGTAGAAATCTAATTAGACAGAAATATACAAAAACATCTCTAAAAAAATTCATTCATATATGACCAACATTCATATACATAGCCTGAAATTTTTAGGGAAAATATGCTTTATAGTGCAAGTAGAAACTAACAGAACCCACACTCCTATTGTTTCTGCAAGGGTAGAAGCGAACTCTTAAATAATTCTACCACTAAAGTGGATAGTCTACAATTATCACCTCTCCTATTCTTGCTATTATTATTAACATTTATTAAAGCCTTAATACCTGTCAGGAACTGTTTTAAATGCTTGACATATTCACGTAATTTGTATTAAGCATTCACAACATCACTAAAAGATAAATAACATTATTATACTTATCTTTTTAATGAGGAAATTGAGAAGCATTTTAAAAAAATTACACAAGTAGTACTTTTAGGAAGTCACAAACTGTGGAGTTGACTCAGGCATTCTGTCTTGAGAGTTTGAAATGTAAGTCATTTCATTGTAGTTACTCTCAACAAAAGAAAAGTTGAGGAAGTAATGCATACACATCACACAAATCAATGAACATAGCTGAAGAAATAGATAAAACCAGTTAGAATATCAATACCCCTATTTAATATTTACAAATACTGTGTGACTCTTTGGGTTATAGTTGGAAGAGTTTGATACCACTGAGAAAAAAAAAATATATCAGTCTCCTATATCCCTTTCCTGTGTCAAGACCAGAAACTATAATTTACATAAAGTAAATATAATTTATGTCAACAAGCGTGGCCTTACACTTATTCTTGTGAAACCTATTTTAAAGTAGTTATAACTGAAGTTCCCACTGTGGTGCAGTGGGTTAAGAATCTGACTGCAGTGGCTCAGGTCACTGCAGAAATGGGTTTGATCCCCCACCTGGCACAGTGGGTTTAAGGATTCAGTGTTGTGGCAGGTGCATCACAGGTCACAGCTGTGGCTCAGATTCAGTCTCTGGCCCTGGAACTTCTATATGCTGTTGGTGTGGCCATAAAAAAATAAAAAAATTAAGGAGTCATAACTGAGATTAATGTTGTCATGACCATCAATTCGGAAGGACTTTAAAAACTGCTAATACCTCATAAATTATATGATCTAGCTAACCAGTGTTTTGGCTAATAAAATAATAATGGTCAGAGCTTCACCAAAAGTAATAAAAGGATCTGGGGGAGTCTACTATTTTCAAAAAGCTCTTTTATGAAATTCAGAGTAATAAATAATATAATAGCATATTTATTGACTATTTGCCCATTAGTCACTTGGTAGGAATGATCATAACATGTTGCTAAAATGAAATAACTTCAAGGTAAAGAAACTTTCATTTATTAAATGCTCCTATCTTTCAGATACTTGCACATATGTTTAAACTATTATTTAGTATTATAAAAATCCTAAGAGTATCAATAGCTTATTATAGATAAAGAAACTTGGGATCACAGAGATTAAGTATCTTAAACATAATCATCTTAAAAATCACCACATGAGTAATGCATACACTGGACGGACACTTTTCACTGTAACTTAGTGCCTCCAACCACCCTAGGAAAGGCACCCATTCTACTAAAAATTTTCCTCATAAAGTTGCTTAAAATTCATAGCATGAAATGTCTAAAATTAGAAATAATTTTTAAATACATGTGTCATCATCAGGAGGGACACAGATTCAATTTCAAATTTAGAGTATTCATATCAGATATCAGGGTCTATCATTTACTCATTACTATACTCAACAAATACTATGTCCATTGTCTTCCATGCCCAGTTCACTGTATTAGATTATGAAAGTAGGTTAGGATAGAGTAAGAATAATGGTGATAGGTGAAAACAAAAAAAAAAAATAAAGGTTTGAATATTACTGTAGAGCACAAAATTACTGATAGGAAAGCTTCATATGATACTTTCATCCTTGCATAAATTTCCAGTTTTTGCTAAGAATGAGTCAGTCTGTATCATGGTTACATCAATTATGAACCAAAATTCTCCCTTTAGAGTAATGTAAAATATCTATTCTGAATATGATTACTGAATAGTCAATATGCTTTCACTTTTACTGACTGAAATTAGGTTATAATTTTATGGAAATTTCCAAGCAGAAAAACTATAACCAAAAATTTATTAAATGCTATGCCAGGCAGCTTTGATGGCATAAAAGCAATTGATCAGATTTGTTATTAGAGTGACATAATGAAATTTACCTTTAGAAATAACTTGCAGTTGATGGAAAGTACATTATCTCAAAAAAGGTGCTTTTTTGGTAGTACGTAAGATAAACAGTTGCTTCTAAAATACTGGTCTCACGGAGTTCCCTTCGTGGCTCAGTGGTTAATGAATCCAACTAAGAACCATGAGGTTGTGGGTTCGATCCCTGGCCTTGCTCAGTGGGTTAAGGATCCGGCATTGCCGTGAGCTGTGGTGTAGGTCGCAGACGCGGCTCGGATCCCACGTTGCTGTGGCTGTGGTGAAGGTTGGCAGCTACAGCTCCTGTTAGACCCCTAGCCTGGGTACCTCCATATGCCGCAGGTGCGGCTCTATATAAAGGCAAAAAGACAAAAAAAAAAAATACTGGTCTCAGATATAAAGCTACAATCACATTCTATTAAGATAAACAGAAATCGAAATTTGACAGTATTTGAAAATACCCTCTTTTTTAAAATACTGCTGAATACTACCTTACAAGGGTATTTTTTCAGTCAAAACTCTCCCTCACATAACCCTAATTCCTACAATTGAGCTATGTAGTCTAAAATTATCCTACAGTTATGCTCAATAAGAACAGTATTTTGAAAAACTCTAGGAAAACTTCCAGCAAAAGAAAGAGAGTAGGGATAGACAGATGGTGGTTATAAATATAATAACACTGTAGAAGGCAACAAAATCTCCTCTTTTAGAAATTTCATACTGATTTGCTTTAATTATTCTTAGACCTCTGGCCTCAAACATGACTATTCATTAAGGGAGACTAATACTATTGATAATGGCAGAAGTAAAGTAAAAACTAGGAAGAACATTTTTACCTTGATCAGCTTAAGTTTTTATTTCTTCCATTTGCTTGTGTATTTACAGAATTGTTAAATACACTTTAGATAATGATGTAAAATGATAAAATGCACAAATACATATTTTAAAATCACAGTCTTTCCAAATGAACTTCTTGAGAGGAAATTTATTGAGAATATACCCATTAAGGCTCCCATTTAAATTCAGTGAAGAAATCACAAGCTTCATAAACAAGCAAAAGCTAAAACAATTCAGCACCACCAAACCAAATTTATAACAAATGCTAAAGGAACATCTTTAGGTGGAAAAGAAAAGGCCACAACCAGAAAAAAAGAAAATTATGAAATGGGAAGGCTTGCCACTAAAGGCAAACATACAGTAAAGGTAGGAAACCATCCACACACAAATATGATACATAAACCAATAATCATGAGAGAAGGAAAGTACCAATGTGGGATATTTGAAATAGATTTGAAATTAAGAGACCAGCAACTTAATTTACATTCACACCAGCAGTGTAATAGAGTTTCTTTTTCTCCACACCCTCACCAGCCCTTAATGTTTGTAGACTTTTTGATGATGGCCATTCTGGCCGATGTAAGGTGGTACCTCATAGTGGTTTTGATTTGTATTTCTCTAATAATAAGTGATGTTCAAAATCTTTTCATGTTTTTGTTTTGTTTTGTTTTGTTTTGTTTTGTTTTGTTTTGCCATCTGAATGTCTTCTCTGGAGGTTTGTCTGTTTAGATCTTCTGCCCATTTTTGGATGGAGTTATTTGTATTTTTTTTTTTTTTGGTATTGAGCTATAGGAGGTGTTTATAAATTTTGGAGATTAATCCCTTGTCAGTTGAAACTGGGGCAACCACTGGGGAAAACAGTATGGAGATTCCTCAGAAAACTAAACATAGAATTACCATTTGATCCAGCAATCCCACTCCTGAGCATCTATCCAGAGAAAACCATGACTTGAAAAGACACATGTACTCCAATGTTCATTGCAGCACTATATACAACAGCCAAGACATGGAAACAACATAAATGTCCACCGACAGAAGAGTGGATAAAGAAGATGTGGTACACATACACAATGGAATATTACTCAGCCATTAAAAGGAATGAAATACTGGCATTTGCAGCAACATGATGGACCTAGAAGTTATCATGCTAAGTGAAGTCTGTCAGACAATGAGATACCATCAAATGCTATCACTTACCTGTGGAATTTTAAAGAAAAGACACAATGAACTTCTTTACAGAACAGATACTGACTCACAGGCTTTGAAAAACTTACAGTTTCCAAATGAGACAGGTTGGGGGTGGGGGATATACTGAGGGTTTGGTATGGAAATGCTTTAAAATGTTGTTGTGATGATTGTCATACACCTATAAATGTAATAAAATTCACTAAGTAACTTAAAATAGATCAGCAACTTAAAAATCATATATATATATGCTATATCAAAAACTGCTGTATCAAAAACTCATGGTAACCACAAACAAAAAATGTATAATAGACACACACACACACACACACGGAATCCAACACAACACTAAAGAAAGTCATTAAAAGCATAAGAACAACAGAGGAAAGGGAGAAAAAATAGACATCTGAGATAAAGAATTATATACACGCTTCTATATTGACATTAAAGAATAATATCAAGCAGCAGGTATAATATTAGTGTAATTTGAAGTAGTGATGAGTATACATTTTATTTTTAAATATCTGTCACAGCTGTGGTATACATTCTATTTTTAAATATCTGCCACAGCTATAGTATATGACAATATCTATGGTTTTCATCTGTGACAGTGTCATAGAGATTGTAGTTCTAATGTAGTTCGTTGCCTTTACTTATAACAGAAGGATATGTGAAATTTCCAACAGACATTATTTAATGGATATATATTCCACATTGAAGTTCGTTATCCCCCTAAATTCTGTGTATAAATCAATAATTAAAAATCTCTTGTTTATGTCAAGTTATTGTTAAAAAACTTTAGACTTTTCCAACTAGTATATGGCTAAATATTATTCATTGTTAAATATAAACCAGAATCTATTTACATGTGCTTTAAATGATTATCTTGCTCAATCTTTAAAACAATTCTCTGGGGTAGGTATTATTATTTCCATTACAAATAAGCAAGTATCACTCAAACAAACATTGTAGGGAAGTAGCAAAATCTGCATACGGAGATATATAGAATATTTTTCTATCTCTGTTTTATAAAATAAACACAAATAAATAAAAATTGCTATTTTAATGGAAAGAATCAGAATTCAAACTCAGGTCCTCAGAATCTCATTTTGGTGTTCTCTCCACAAAATCATTTCACCATTTTGTGATAGCTGCAATGCAAGAAACTGTTCTTCTTAAATAGCCTCATGATATAGTGCTGATCTTGTGAAAACTGCCACTTTGGAGATTTTTCTGAAGATATTATAGATACAATTCTCCCATGAGAAAAGTCTATGATGATCAGAATTAGGTCCATCTGTTGACTAAAGGTAGCACACAGTCTGAGGATTACACAAACCAAACAACAGCCAGAAAAAGAGTAGAAAAGGATTGGCTTCTGAGAATCAGTTTCATCCAAATAAACCAACCCAAGGTTCTTTATAGGAGTCCTCAAACATAGAGAGAAAATGAATGAAAATAAATAATCTAAATATCATCTGAGCTTCAGGGCTGGTCTAACAACAACTGTTTGTAGGCCAGTGGTGCCAACTGTAGGCTAGTTGTATGGTTAACTGATTAACCACACAATCTATATAAAAGTATAGAGGTTTCATAATACTTAATTCAGCAAAGTTAAGGAAATATAAGTGTGTCAAGAACTGCAATAATGCTTGAATTGTGACATTTTCCTTTAACAAAGTGTGGGATATTGGTTAAAAAGAGCTTACAATATGCTGCCTACAAGAGATTCATTTTAGGGTAACAGACACACATATCTTGACAGTGAGGGAAAAGAAAAAGATATTTTATGAAAATGTAAACAGGAAAGCAAGGAGTTGCAATATTCATTTTAGACAAAATAGACTTTAATATAAAGTCTATAAAGAAAGACAAAGAAGGACACTATACAATGATAAAGGGAGCAATACAAAAAGATGATATTACACTCACTAGCATATATGCACTCATTATAGGAGCACTTAAATATATATAACTAATACTAACACACATAAAGGGAGAAATTGACAAGTATACAATAATAGGAGATGTTAACACGCCTCATATATCAATGGGCAGATCTTCCCAAAGAGAAAATCAATAAGGCAACAGAGAGCCAAAATGACACAAAAGACCAGTTGGACTTATTGATATCTACAGGACACTATTTCCAAAAAAAAAAAAAAAAAATCACAGAATACACACTCCCTTCAAGTGTGCATGGAATATTCTTAGGATAGACCACATTTTAGGACACAAAGTAAGCCTCAACAAATTTAAGAGGATAAAGATTATTTAAAGTACCTCTTCTATGACAATGGTATGATACTAGATTTTAAAAAAAGGAAAAAATGATCATATGACTAAACAATGTGCTACTAAAATACTAATGGGTCAAGGATGAAATCAAAGAGAAAATCAGAAAATACATTTAGATGAATCACAATGAAAAAACAACCTTACAAAATCCACAGGATGCAGCAAAAGCTGTTCTAGGAGAGAACTTCACAGCAATACAGGTCTTCCTCCAGAAATGGACAAACAAAAACCTCAAATAAATGGCTGAGAATACTACCTATAACAGTTAGAAAAAGAAAAACAAACAAAAGCTGAAGTGAGTATAAGGAAGGAACTAATAAAGATCAGAGAGGAAATAAACAACACAGGGATCAAAAATAACATAAAATATGAATAAAACTAAGAGACGCTGCTTTTTTTTTGAAAAGGCTAACAAAATTGACCAACCTTTAGACAGAATTACCAAGAAGAAAAGAGAGAGAACACAAATAAATAAAATAAGAAATGAAAGAGGAAAAAAACTGATACTGCAGAAATACAAAAAGTTCTCAGAGGAGTTCCTGTCGTGGCTGGCTCAGTGTTTAATGAATCCAACTAGGAACCATGAGGTTGTGGGTTTGATCCCTGGCCTCACTCAGTGGTTTAAGGATCCAGCGTTGCCATGAGCTGTGGTGTAGGTCGTGGATGCAGCTTGGATCCAGCATTGCTGTGGCTGTGCTGTAGTCCAGCAGCTACAGCTCCAATTCTACCCCTATACTGGGAAACTCCATATGCAGTGGGTATGCCCCCCAAAATAAAAAAAATATATAAATATATATATATATATATATATATATATATATATATATTTAATTTTAGGGCCACACCTGCAGCATTGAAGTTGTCAGGTTAGGGGTCTAATCAGATCTGTAGCTTCTGGCCTACACCACAGCCATGTGGGATCTGAGCCACATCTGTGACCTACACCACAGCTCACAGCAACACCACATCCTTAACCCACTGAGTGAGGCCAGGGATCAAACCCATGTCCTCATGGACAAGAATTGCATTTGTTTCCTCTAGGCCATGATGCAAGCTCCAAGATGATATTTTTTATTAGGAAGAAAATTTTAGTAGTATTCTGGGAAGATGGTTGGGAGAAGAGAAATGATGGGGTGTTAGAGAACACATATAAACAAATGAGAAAATAACAATCTATTAAAAGAAATCTTTTCCATGAAAGTTTATTTAGAACTGAAAAAAAAATTTCAAAGAAACACTGGAGAGACAGAAAGTTTGACTTGAAAAATACTGCATGCAGAGATGAAGGGAGAGACAAAAGAGAAGAAGAACAATAAGAGCAATAACTTGGTTAACTCTGTAAGTTATAAGCACATTTCCTGAGATACAATATGAAAAAGAGGAATAGGCTAGAAAGAAACTATTATTTCATGTATAAACCTTACAAGTTTACAGTCTCAATGAGAGAGATCTTCATAAACATATTTAACAGGAATCTAGAAATAAGAGGAGATGTTAGTATTAGCAATAGTGACGGTTTTTTGCAGACATACAAATAAAAGTTGAAATTACGGATGTCATTGCAAAAGAAAACAGCAGAGAGAAAAAGATGAAAATGGATACAGTAACTAAAGGATATGTGATGGAGTGGTTAAGTAACCCTATTGTGGTAATCATTTACAAAACATACACGTTTCAAAATCAATTCATCACACTGTACATGTTAAACATACACAATGTTATATATAAGTTATACTGCATAAATCTGAGAAAAAATAAATACGGACAGTTAAACTAAAAAAAAAAGTATAGTGAACATCTTTAATTAAATTCAAGCAAAGAATGAGAAACCAAAAAACCTAGCCCCTAACATAAAAAGCTCAAAGTAAATGTCAAAGTAACAAATGATTGAAAATTGGGGGGGTAGACATTAAGAGAGGTAGAAGAGAAGCAAAATATAGTATTGTCATAGAATTAAAAATGAAATGAGTCTCAAGAAGATGCTGCCAAACAGTGGAAATTTTGAAGGAATGAGCCCTAAAACAGACCGTTCATTGTTACTGAGTTTGACAACTTAAAGGTTTTTCATTTATTTATTAAGATCAATTTATGGAAACAATAAGTTTGTGGCACTTTGAGGAGTGTATTGGGACACAATAAGCATGAAGTACTTCAAGGAATGAATGGGAAATGAATTAGAATCGGAAAAGCTACATTTAATTTTGAGAATCATTTTAAAAGATAAAACTATGAAACAAGTGAAAAGTGAGGTTAAGATACTTTTTTTAGGATATAGAAGAACTGCATCTTTGTATTGACCCTTTGAATAAAAGCAGAAGAAAGAAATACAAAGAATAATTAGGCAAAATCCTAAAGGAGAAAATAACCAAAATTGAGAGCAAATATATAAGAAACATATGTAAGGGAAGATAAAAATAAGGTGTCAATGCAAGGAAAAATGTAGTGAGCTCTATTCTACTCCCTTGGAATAGGCTGAACCCATTATTTCTTGATATTAGTAAAAGATTGGGAAAGCAATGAAGATATAAAGCTTCTATGGTTGGTAGTAACTAAGTAAAATCATGAAACCAGTAGAATATGTTCTTTACTGTTGTAGTCCAGGGCCCTAGGAGCAGACCAGGAGGCTGTTCTGACTCGTAAACACTTGTTTTATTTAATGTTTGTAATATACCATGCCAGTGGGGAAAAATGACAAACAGATCCTAAGCTCAAGGATCTCTTGATATTTCCTACTCAGTTTATGCAGGTCAATGATTATGGTTCAATGTATGCAGACCAAGGTGGCACTCCAAAATCAACTAATTGTTATTTGATGTTTCTATTATTTTAAGGTACAAAATATTTACAAGCTTATGTAATAACATTGTTAAGCCTTCATAAGCACTCTATTTGTAAAGTTCAGAATATACACTTATACATATTTACATACTATTAACATTTTATATTTCTTGTTCTGATTTCCCAGTCTGATCTATGGCACTCATGGAATATTGTCGCTGCTATGAGTGATCCTTGACTTTTCCAGATAGTCTTCCAAATGAAAAAGTAAAAACAAAATTATAGAGTTGGGTGAAATAGTGAAAAATATGCTTCAGTGAAAGAAAAGATGCCAAATGCAAAAATACAAAACTATTGAGCCATAGTAAAGAGAAAACTCAGATTGCTAGATTGGAAGTATAAGAATGTACTTAGAAAAAAATAGCTGGTGAGCAATAGTAGTGAACATTTGATGGAACTGACAGGTAATAATTCTCTGAGTTCTTCCTAAAAGTAAACTGTCATTAATGTTATCAAAAGATAAAGTTATCTGGGGAATGACGTTATTTAAGGAAATAATTGATCACTCTGTAAATAAGTAAAATGCTTCTTAACTATGCTAGAAAAAAACTTCAGCTATTTCATCAATATTCTGGGAATGTTGTTTAGATATTATACTATTGATAAATATTGGTCATTGTGTCTAGTTGTCTTGATAGCAAACAGAGAGTAAGCAACAATAGAAACAAAGTCATATCTGAAAAAGAGAACCTAAAAAGTTAAGAAATAGTGGCCACGGCAACAAGCAAAAAATGATAATCTGAAAGGTTGAAACCATCTGCTGTTAGTATTATTCAAATATTGTTTGTAAAGGAGGGAACTTTGGAAACAATTAGGGAGCATTCTCTTGTCAGATTTAGATCCTGTGCCATTAATTAACATAGAACAGCTGCTAACTTTAAAAGATGGAGGTTCAGTTTTCAACTGATCCTCTTCCTACAATCCACTGTATAAAAATATAACAGGGTTATATAAGTATCTCTGGGGTCAAATGCCATTGGGAACTTTGGTTTCCACCTACACGGACCAGTTGCATTTGGAATACAAATTGTGCAATTCGATGGAATACAATGCATTCCAGATGAAGAATAATTTTGATAGCTACCGAGTAAAAAGGGAAGAGTCACTTCATATTTTTCCAAACTGAAACAAAGTATTTTGCAATTTTAGCCAAATTAGGACAATAAACCAAAGTCCAGACTGCTGCGTTTCCTCTAAATCAAGAAGATACTGAATGTTCTAAACAGCTCAAATACATTTAGGTCATCTACAAATCTATTATACTTATGAGACATAAAAACCTATATTTTATGCTATCCCATTTCAGATTCAAACTACGGTGTTTACAAAACCCGTATTCTAACATAAAACATTTTATGAACTGAATAGATGATTTTGTAAATATAACCGAGGAACTTAGAAGAAGTTACCTTAAATGCACCTCAATAAGAACATAAATAGCTTATTTTAATTACATTTAATAAAATGTCATAAAGCTACAAATATCCAGAAACACGGAAAATAAAGTTAATATTTTCATAAATTCAAATTATTGGAACAAGAAATATTTTGTTTATTATATAAATTAAATTATTAAATCAGAAACTAAAAAGATATAATTTAGTATACAAGACAAATACATATATTTTATTTTATTTGTTTATTTTTTTGTCTTTTTGCCTTATCTAGGGCCGCACCCACGGCTTATGGAAGTTCCCAGGCTAGGGGTCTAACAGGAGCTGTAGCGGCCTTTGCCACAGCCACAGCCACGCGGGATCTGAGCCGCGTCTGCAACCTACACCACAGGTCATGGCAATGCCGGAACCTTAACCCACTGAGCAAGGCCAGGGATCGAACCCACAACCTCATTGTTCTTAGTCGGATTTGTTAACCACTGAGCCACGAAGGGAACTCCCAAATACATATATTTTAAAGGTAAATGAAAGAGCTGTCATTCTTCCTCTTTCATATAAAAAGCTTTACCTTTCTGTTTTTTGTACTAATGTCTCATAATTAAAAAGTAGGATTGTAGGAAAAACGTTTAAAGCCCAAAACAAGTACTAAAAATAAAAATCAGCTTCCACAGTAAAATAAATGATTATAGAAATAAGAAGTAACTTAAAAAGTAGTTTAACTTAAAATACATTTTGCTATTCACTATACTTAACAGTAACTGAAATATGTAATGCAATCTGGAAGACGAAATTTTTCTCAGCCCTCTGTAACTGTTGATCAAAGAAAAACTGGAATCTTTCCTAGCAAATTCAAACCGCGTTTTAAATATTGCTTCCTGGATTTAGGCCTGCAGAAGATATGCTATAGAGCTGCATGACTTTCTTCTGTCTCTAAGAAATACTTAGTGATGTGGAACCCAGTCTTAATTTTTATAAATTGGACCAGAAGAAACTTAATTACAAATGAGAACTAAACATCTGAATTTGTGGACACTTAAAATATTTATCTGTTTGGGTGCACTCAAGCACACACCAAGATAAAATATATTCTGATTCAAAAAAACAGAAACGCAAAACGAGTCTTGGGGGTTCTAAACATGACAGCAGAGAAGAAGGACTTGATCTTACCTCCTCTCATGAAAATCCAAAATTACAACTAGCTGCTGAAGAATCATCAACAAACTAGACTGGAAGTTGCAAAAGAAGATATCCTGCACTCAAAGAAAAAGAAGTCACATTGAGGTGGTAGGAGAAGCATTTTTTAAATATAAGCAATCCTACACATGCCAGGTGAACAACTCATAAATGAAAATAACTACTACAGAGGCTCTCCCGCAGGAGTCAGGGTTCAGAACCCCACATCAGGTTCCCCAGCCTGGAGGTCAGGCATTGGAAGGAGCCCCTGGGGCATTTGGTGTTATATGCCAGTGGGCTTAAGTGCAGAAGCTCCATAGGACTTCAGGAAACAGAGACTCCATGCTTAGAGGGCACAGACAGTTTTCATGTGTACTGGATCCCAGAGCAAAGCATGGGCTCCACAAAAACTTTGGTCAGACCTACCTGTGGTTCTTGGAGGTTCTCCTGCAATAGCAGGGGATGGCTGTGGCTCACTGTGGGGGAAAGACACTGGAGGAAATATCCCAGAGATTAATCATCAAAGAGGGCTCCACTGGAGCCCACCATTTTGGAAAAAGCTGGCCTCACTCAACATGAGCCTTCAGGTACCACCGTTCAGAAAACCCTGGCTAAACAACAAACAGGGTGGGACCAAGCCATAAAAGGAGAAACGAACAATAAAATAGTAATAATGGAGAACTTTAACACTCCACTGACAATAATAAACAAATCATACAGACAGAAAATCTACAAGGAAACACGAGCCTTAAATGATGCATTAGACCAGATGGACATAATGGATATTTATAGAAAAATTCTTCCAAAAGCAGCAGAATATAAATTCTTATCAAGAGCACATGGAACATTTCTAGGGCAGATCACATTATGGTCACCAAATTAAACCTCAATAAATTTACAGAAATTGAAATTACATCAAACATCTTTTCTGACCAGAACACAATAACCCTAGAAATTTACTATAAGAAAAAAATGCAAAAAGTATAAACAGGTGAAGACTAAGCAATGTGCTACTAAACAACCAATGGCTCACTGAAGAAATCAAAGAGAAAATCAAAGAGTATCAAGGGATAAATAAAAACAAAAACACAATGATCCAAAATCTATGGCATGCAGCAAAATCAGTTCTAAGAGGGAAATTTATAAAAATGCA
Source organism: Catagonus wagneri (assembly GCA_004024745.2). Taxonomy (NCBI): domain Eukaryota; kingdom Metazoa; phylum Chordata; class Mammalia; order Artiodactyla; family Tayassuidae; genus Catagonus; species Catagonus wagneri. Next base: position 9,048,470 of record PVHT021183519.1, read on the forward strand.
AGCCTACCTCAGGAAACAAGAAAAGTCTCAAATAAGCAACTTGACATTACACGTAAAGCACAGAGAGAAAGAAGAAGAAATAAAACTCAGAGTTCCTGTCATGCTCAGCAGAAATGAATCTGACTAGTATCCATAAGGACGCAGGTTTAATCTCTGGCCTTGCTCAGTGGGTCAGGGATTTGACATTGCTGTGAGCTGTAGTGTAGGTTGCAGATGCAGCTCAGATCCTGCATTGTTGTGTCTGTGGCGTAGGCCAGCAGCTGTAGCTCAAATTTGACCCTAGCCTGGGAACCTCCATATGCTGTGAGTGAGGCCCTTAAAAGACAAAACAAAACAAAAAGCCCAAGATAGTAGGAAAGAAATCATAAAGATCACAGCAGAAATAAATTAAATAGGAATGAAGAAAAAAAAAAAGACCAGAAAGAAAAATTAAGGGAAAAATTCCATTTACCATCATACAAAAAGATTAAAATATCTAGGAACAAACCTACCCAAGGAGGTAAAAGTCTTGTAGTCTGAAAACTACACTATGCTACTGAAAGAAATTAGAGATGACACAAACAAATGGAAAGATATATCACATTCTTGGATTGGAAGGATAAATACTGTCAAAATGACTATACTGCCAAGGCAAACTACACATTCCACGGAATCCTTACCAAATTACCAAACTACATTTTTCATCAAACAATTTTTTAAAAAATTTGTATGGAAACACAAAAGGCCCCAAATAACCAAAGCAATCCTGATAAAGAAAAATGGAGCTGGAAGAATCAGGCTGACTTCACACTATACTATAAAGCTACAGTCATCAAAACAGTATGGTACTGGCACAAAAACAGAACTACAGAACAATGGAACAGGACATAGAGCCCAGAAATAAACTCTCACACCTATGGTCAACTAATACATGATAAAGGAGGCAAGAATATGCAATGGAGAAAAGACAGTTTCTTCAATAAGTGGCACAGGGAAAATTGGACAGCTACATGTAAAAGAATGAAATCAGAACACTCTCTAACATCATATTCAAAATAATATACTCAAAATGGATTAAACACAAATATAAGACAAGATACTATAAAACTCTTAGAGTAAAACATAGGCAGAACACTCTCTGATGTATACTGCAGTAATATCTTTTCAGATCCACCTCCTAGAGTAATGAAATTAAAAACAAAAATAAAAAAGGGCCCTAATTAAACAGAAAAGTTTTTGCACAGCAAAGGAAACCATAAACAAAACAAAAGGATAACTCACAGAATGGGAGAAAATATTTGCTAATAAATCAACTGACAGAGAATTAATTTCCAGTTAATACAAACCACTCATGCAGCTTAATATCAAAAATAAACCCAACCAAAAATTGAGAAGAAGTTCTAAGTAAGTTTCTCCAAAGAAGACATTCAGTGGCCAAAATACACATAAAAAGATCTCAACATCTCTAATTATTAGAGAAATGCATATCATAATTATGATGATGTATCACCTTCTATCAGTCATAATGGCCAACATCAAACATTTTCTAAACAATAAATGCTGAGGAGGTCGCAGAGAAAAGGGAATCCTTCTACACAGTTGGTGGAAATGTAAATAGGTACAACCACTATGGAAGACAGTTTGGAGATACCATCAAAAATTAAAAGAGAACTGCCATATGATACAGTCACATTACTCCTGGGCATCTATCCAAAGAAAACCAGCATTCAAAAAAGATATATGCAACCCAGTGTTCATTGCTGAACTATTTACAGTGGCCAAGACAAGGAAGCAATCTAAATGATCATCGACAGAGGAATGGATAAAGAAAATGTAGTATATAGAAAAGACCAATGAAACTAAAAGCTGCTTCTTTGAAAAGCTGAACAAAACTGATAAACCCTTAGCCAGACTCATGAAGAAAAAAAAAGACAGGACTGAAATCAATAAAATTAGAAATGAAAAAAAAAGTTACAATGCACATCACAGAAATTCCGAGGATCATAAGCAAATACTACAAGCAACTATATGCCAATAAAATGAACAAGCTAGAAGAAATGGACAAATTCTTAGAAATGTACAATATTCCAAGATTAAAGAAAGATGAGATAGAAAAGTTGAAAAGACCAATCATAAGTATTGAAACTGAAACTGATCAAAAAACTTCCAACAAACAAAAGTCCAGGACTTTTCACAGGTGAATTTTATCATACATTTAGAGAAGAAATAACACCTATCCTTCTGAAAACATTACAAAAAATGCACAGGAAGGAACACTCCCAAATTCACTCTATGAATCCAGCATTACCCTGATACCAAAACCAGACAAAGATACGAGAAAAAAAACTATAGGCCAATATCACTGATGAGCATAGATGCAAAAATCCTCAACAAAATACTAGCAAACTAAATCCAGCAATACATTAAAAGGGTTGTACACCATGATAAAGAGGGATTGATTCCAGGGATGAGAGGATTTTTCAATATATGTAAATCAATCAGTGTGATTGACAATGAAGAAACAAACCGAAGAATAAAAATCATGTGACCCTTTCAATAGATGCACAAAAAGCTTTTGACAAAATCCAACATCCATTTCTGATTTAAAAAAAAAGAACCCTCCAGAAAGTGGGCATAGAGAGAGCCTACCTCATAATAAAGGCCAAAAATGACAAACCCAAATCTAACATCATTCTCAATGGTGAAAAGCTGAAAGAATTTCTGCCAAGATCAGGAAGAAGAAAAGGATGTGTGCTCTTGCCACTACTACTTAACATAGTTTTAGAAGTCCTAGCCATGGCAATCAGAAAAGAAAAAGAGATAAAAGGAATCCAAATTGGAAAGGAAGAAGTAAAACTATCACTGTTGGCAGATGACATGATACTATACCTAGAAAATCCTAAAGATACTACCAAAAAACTGTTAAAGCTCATCAATGAATTTGATAAAGTTGCAGGATACAAAATTAATACACAGAAATCTACTGCATTTCTATATACTAACAATGAAAGCTCAGAAAGAGAAATTAGGGAAACAATCTCATTCACCATCACATCAAAAATAATTATTAAATACCTAGGAATAAATATACCTAAAGAGACAAAAGACCAGTACTCAAAGCTATAAGATGCTGATGAAAGCAATCAAAGATGACACAAACAGATGGAAAAATATACCACACTCTTGGACTGGAAGAATCAATATTGTCAAAATGACTATACTACCTGAGGGAATCTACAGATTCAGTGCAATTAGTTTCAAATTACCAAGGACATTTTTTCACAGAACTAGAATAAAATATTTTAAAGTTTGCTTGGAAGCACAGAAGACCCAGAATAGCCAAAACCATCCTGAGAAAGAAAAATGGAACTGGAGGAATCAGGCTCCCTGACTTCAGGCTATACTACAAAGCTACAGTCATCAAAAAAGTATGGCTCTGGCACAAAAACAGAAAATATATATCAGTGGAACAGGACAGAAAACCCAGAATTAAACCCACATGCCTACCATCAAATAATCTATGACACAGGATGTAAGAATATACAGCAGAGAAAAGACAGTCCCTTCAATAAGTGGTTCTGGGAAAACTGGACTGCTACATGTAAAAATATGAAATTAGAAGATACCCTAACACCATACACAAAAATAAACTCAAAATGGATTAAAGACCTATAATAACAGCAGATAATATAATACTCTTAGCAGAAAACACAGGCTGAACACTCTGCAATAAACCACAACAATAGCTTCTCAGATCCACCTCCTAGAGTAATGACAATAAAAAAAAAAAAATGGGACCTAGTTAAGCTTCAAAGTTTTTGCACAGCAAAGGAAACCCTAAACAAAACAAAAACACAACCCACAGAATGGGAGAAAATATTTATAAACGAAGCAACTGACAAGGGATTAATCTCCAAAATATATAAACACCTCCTGCAGCTCAGTACCGAAAAAATAATCAACCCCATCAAAAAATGAGCAGATCTAAACAGACAATTCTCCAAAGAAGACATACAGATAGCCAAAAAACACATGAAAAGATGTTCAACATCACTAATTATTAGGGAAATGTGAATCAAAACTACTATTAGATACAACCTTACACCAGTCAGAATGGCCATCATCAAAAAGTCTACAAAAATAAATGCTGGAGAGGGTATGGAGAAAAGGAAACCCTCTTAGACTGTTGGTGGGAATGTAAAATGCTAAAACCACTATGGAAAACAGTATGGAGATTCCTCAAAAACTAAAAATAGAATTAAAATTTGATCCAGCAGTTACAGTCCTGGGCACCTACCCAGAGAAAACCATGACTCAAAAAGATGTATGTGGAGTTCCTGTCATGGCACAGCGGTTAACAAATCCGACTAGGAACCATGAGGTTGCGGGTTCGATCCCTGCCCTTGCTCAGTGGGTTAACGATCTGGCGTTGCTGTGAGCTGTGGTGTAGGTTGCAGACGTGGCTCGGATCCTGCGTTGCTGTGGCTGCGGCGCAGGCCAGTGGCTACAGCTCTGATTAGACCCCTAGCCTGGGAACCTCCACATGCCGTGGGTGTGGCCATAAAATGACAAAATGGCAAAAAAAAAAAAAGATGTATGTACCCCAATGTTCATTGAAGCACTACATACAATAGCCAAGACATGGAAGCAACCTAAATGTCCATCAACAGATGAGTGGATAAAAAAGATGTGTCACATGTACACAGTGGAATATTACTAGGCCATAAAAAGGAATGCAATAATGCCATTTGCAGCAACATGGATGGACCTAGGAATAATCACACTAAATCAAGTTAGTCAGACAGTGAGACACAAACATATTACATCACTTGCATGTGGAGTCTGAAAAATGATACAATGGTCTCCTTTGCAAAACATTACTGACCCACAAACTTTGAAAAACTTATGGTTCCCAAAGGACACAGGTTGTTGGGGGAAGTTTGGGCTGGGGATTTGTGATTGAAATGGTGTAAAATTGGGTTGTGATGATCATTGTACAAGTATAAATATAATACAATTCATTGAGTTAAAAAAAGGAATTGATGTATGTATATGTATAACTATACATACGAATCACTTTGCTTTACAGCAGAAATTTTAACATTTTAAACTAGTTTTCAATAAAACTTTAAAAAATAAAAAATTCTGTTTATATAACTCCATGACATTGTACTGAGCATTTTAATAACTCTCTTTTAATGCAGTATGTATTTTAATATATGCATATATGTAATGCATATTTAAATGTATATTATGCATATTTATGTATACATCTCAGTACAGTGTCTGAAATAAGTACCGTATTCATAAAGTTCCTAAGTTCTGTTTTTTATTAATATACATACAAGTCAAATCCATATTAACTTTTTTCAATCTTGAATTTTTTAAAGATATATTTATACAAATATCTCTTTCTTGTTTGGGGTTATTTTGCTTAATTTCTCTTGTATTAATTCCTCCCTTCTCCCCAAAAAACTGGTCGAGGAACAAGTTTTAGTCCTTTAGATTTTCAGCAGTCTGAGATAGGACTAGGAATGGCTCACAAAAATGACGGTAGATATTTACAGTAAAAGTTAAATTCCAGGAAAGTATGTGTAAATGCTATGTACTCCATCCCAAAACTTATTCTTTCTTCTGCTGCACATCAACAATTGTTGCTATATTTTTAATTCCCAAGGTTTCCAGCTATCATAAGAAAAATACTGGCACTCTGAGGAAAAAGAACAAAAAAAGTAAAAAGAATTGAATGATCTTAAAAAGAATGGTGAGAATTCATTCTCCTACCAACACTACAGTTGTCTGAAAATGGGTTTATAGAATCATCATATGAAAGTAAAAAATGTTGTAATCTAATTTTAAAGAGACAAACTCTTAGATGTGATAATTAGAGATGTAAACCAACTTAGTCTAAATATAAAGATGGCCTTGCTGGTTGCTAGCAAATGACTAACATTAAAAATGCATAGCAATGCAGTTTATATTCCCTGTAGCTGAGGTATTCAAGCACAGGTTTGAAAACCACTAACTCAAAGAAGTCAAGCATATTCTACCTAACTGTGATTGGCTTGGATGCTCTTTAGGACTCTTCTAATTAGGACATTATGATGACAAAATGAATGTGGGAAGTGGAAGTGAATTTCTATAGAAGTTTCATTTTTAGGCTACCACAGCTAATCTCATTGGAATAGTATTTGTTTTCAGACTGCTTGGTTTTGAAAAATTTGTTAAGATCAATATAAAAATCAACGTTTAGATGAACTCAAATTGTAGAAATAAGTTAAAACAGATGTTTTCATCTTATCTGGAAACAGCTGCAGAAACTGTATTCATTGTTTCATCTTAATTTTATCTTCTAAGAAGTTGGCATGAGCTTTTCAAATAGGTTGGCTATGGTTCTAACTGCCAAAAAACACAAGAAACTTCTGGCCAAATTAAGACCAGATTAGACACTGCATTCTATATCCATAATAAGTTGTTTGAAAGCAGCCAAGTACAAAATAAGTATGTAAGCTTAAGAGTAATTAAAGTACCAGAGGCAGAAAATAAGGAGCATAAAAAGCACTATCTGCCTTAGATTCACTCCAAATCCATCATGGTGAATAAGCCAACTGGTATTCCAAATCTCATTCTAGTTTGTGAACTTTTCTCTCCCTCTCTCTCTCTCTCTAACCATTTCTCAATTTCTTTTCTGTTCTTTCCATTTTTCCTCCACCTCCATGGTCCTTCAGTTTTTGTCTTATCTCTACTCCAGTATGTTACTTTTCTTTATCAATTCAGAGTTAAGCAAAGATTTAGCAACCAGATGTGAATCTACATGGAACAGACTCAGGTAAAGTTTCGTCTGCTGCAATCTCAGGAAGGAGGTCAAGGGTGAGGTTAACACAAAAGAACATAAAAGACCTTAGAGGAGTTCCCATCATGGATCAGCACTAACGAACCCAACTAGGATCTATGAGGATGCGGGTTTGATCCTTGGCCTCGCTCAGTGGGTTAAGGAGCTGGTGTTGCCGTAGCCTGTGGTGAAAGTCGAAGACACAGCTCGGATCCTGCATTGCTGTGGCTATGGCATAGGTTGGCAGCTGCCTGTGAACTTCCATATGCCACAGGTGCAGCCCTAATTTTCTAGCATAATTACCTAAATCATGTGGAGTCACACTTTATTCCAAATGGAAACTTCGGTTTTGATTTACAAAGTTCAAAGAATCTGAGAAGAAAGAAACTGCCGAATGAATTGCAGCTATAGTAGAATACTTACTGATATATTATTACTTTAATATTGGTGTTGTAGAATAATCAGAATGATGTCTAGTGTATTGTAGTTATTCTCATCTTTCTCCTAATTCCCTTTTCACATTTAGAGTTACTTTGGAACGTTTTGTGGGAAGAATTAAAAGTTGCTCAAAAATGGCCTTTCCCTTTGTCTTATGAAAGATTTGAAAAATTTAAGTGATTGTGTTAGAAATTCCAAAGTGAGAGGGGAGGAAAAAAGAGTGAGTGAGTTGGAGTAGAAGCTAAACCCCAAGAAACTATTTTTCTTGGTCTGTACAGTTCTATTCCCCAAAACTTATAGAACTAAACATATTGCATCATTACCTTTGGACTGGGTTCTTTGAATGCTAGGTGATTACCAGATTTATCTCGTTAGATACAACAGCCAATTGTGCATTTACAAGTGCATAATTACATGTATAAAAAAACATGTACATGTTTAATTAAACATGTTTCCATGAATTACTTCGGGTTTAGGATATTTCCTTTTAAAAGCTGTGTTTACAATAAAGAATTTTTTAAAAAATTTTAAAGTTTCATGCTACTTTTTTCTCAACCTTCTGTACTTAGGAAATTTAAAGAATCTGGAAATTGGAGGATGAATTTTTTAAAATGTGTAACATTTCAAAATATCAAACATACACAGGAATAGAATTTTGCATTTATTGTGCAAACCAAAAAAAAAAACAATTTTAAAGCTGAAGCCTCAAATTCAACTCAATCTTTTACTGCCAAAATTTATTTTTATTTAAAAGTCATGTTATTTATTGACTTTGAAATATATAAATGCCCTCAGTTTAATCAATAAATATTCTTTATTGGTAGTCAACTACAAGAGGTAATTTAAATGATGGTATTACTGTTAACAACAGCTGAAAGGATGTCATGTGGTTTAGCTATGTAATGAAGTAGAAAATACACTTGTCACTGGGTATTTGCCACGAACTACTCACTATCATCTAGTACTGATATACATACCCTTAAATGGAATCAATAATTTGCTTTTGAGGGTCCTTAACTTGCTTGACTACTGGCTTCTTTGGATCAGATGCTTATAAAAATCAAGGGCTTGGACGATGTGGACAATCTTAATAATGAACTAACATTTACCAGAGGTCACTATTACAATATATTAGACTTGGGTATGTCATTTATCAGATTCTTCCTTGGCGCTAATGAACTTATGATATGATCATATTCTGTTTCAAACAAGCCTATCTATTGTCAAACGAATCACTTTTACAAAAAAATTTAACAATTCCCAGGACCACATGAAGAACAAAAGTCACAAGAAAGTAATAATGTAGAACATTCTAAAATACTTTCATCTGAAGTCAACAAAAGCATCAAAGAACCTCACTGGGGGGAGGCGGCAAGATGGCGGAGGAGTAAGAGGTCGCGCT
>PVHT021183519.1:9058120-9072553 GCA_004024745.2 Catagonus wagneri
TGATTTAATGATGGAATAGCAAGGAGCTCCAACTGTAATGCACGGGGAACTATATCTAATTACATGTGACAAATCCATATATGTACATGTAATAGGGTCACCACATGGTGCAGTTGGAAAATCTGACAGAAATCTGTAAACCAGCTATAATGCAAAAAAAAAAAAGCATCAGAGAGACAAAAGTATGGATGGATTCCTTTGCAGATACGTTTGGAAGAGAAGGAGTGATCTCTCTTAGATTCTGTTTCAATCAAGGCTAATACAGAAGAAAAAAATTATCCGATATTGTGAGAATGTACTATATTAGCAATTTAATGATTTTGCATAGAGGCCCTTTATAGAAAAATGTTCTTTTATGTGAATCAGAATGCTTCACAATGCTGTCTTGTGGGCATGGAACATGGTGCTTTACTCTGGGGTTTTCTGGGCCAATGATGGCTTAATGAAAGAGCCTGGGTAGAAGTTAGAAAGGATGAAAACAATTCAGGTCCAGAGGATTTGAAACAACATAGTTCTTAATAACAGATAAAGAAATTTGTTAAAGGAGATTGTTCATTGAGACAGGAAAAAAAAGAATGAATTTTAGTCTATGGTTATGAAAAGGGAGGGAAATTTAAAAGAAATTCTTGATGACCCATTACTGTTTTTCATATATTAAGAAGATATGACAGATGTGGAGATACTCATTTTGTGTTTCTCATCAATGATTTGGAACATCTGCTCTCATTTGCATTCCACAATGGGTGAAGAGATCATTTTTTAAAGAAAGAAAATAATGTAACATTTTATTCCATGTATTATATATAAATCAATATAGCGGAATGCTCAGATGTATTCAGACCAGGAAGAATGGGAAGTTCACACTAGAGAATAAGACACCGGAAGATGTAAAATATGACATCAAAAACATATAACATGCAGTACGGGAGTAATTGAGCTTAAGTTGGTTTAAAACAAGTGGATATAGTTATAGATCAACACATATGAACCACATAGTAACCACAAACAACACATATCAACACATAGTAACCACAAACAACACATATCAACACATAGTAACCACAAACAAATCTAAAACCGACAATAGATGCACAAAAACTAAGAATGGCATTCAAGCGCACTGCTAAATAAAATCACCAAACCACAAGAGAATAAACTAAAAGAACAGAGAAGAATTACACAAACAACCAGAAAACGAGTAGCAATATGGCAATAAGTACATATTTATCAGTAAATACTTAAATGTAAATGGACTAAGTGTTCCAATCAAAAGAAACAGGGTGGCTGATTGGATTTAAAAAAATATTCACTTTATGTTTTTTGGTGCTCCTCTATCGGGTTCACATATATTTACAAGTGTTATAACCTCGATGTTTTGACCCCTTTATAATTATGTAATGACCTTCATATCTCTTTTTACAGTTTTTATTTTACATTTTTTTCTGATATAAGTATTGCTATTCCAGATTTATTTTAATGCCCACTCACATGGAATATCTTTTTTTTAATCCCTTCGTTTTCAGGCTCTGTACATCTTCAGATCTGAAGTGAGTATCTTGTAGGCAGTAAATATAAAGGTTTTGCTTTTTATCTTCAGTCATCCTATGTCCATCCATCCTTTTGATTGGAAAGTTTGGACCATTTATATTTAAAGTAATTATTGATAGAAATGTTATCTTTTTTTAAAAATTTGTCTTCTGTTTACTTTTGTTGTTCTTCATTCCTTTTTCCTTTTCTCTCTAGTGATTTGATGACTTTCTCCAGTTTACATTTACATTTTTTTTCTTTTTTTGTGTATCTATTATTGGTTTTTGGTTTGTGGTTACTATTGGTTCTTATATAACAACCTATGTATACACAGCATTGCATTTTAAATTGACGGTTGCTTACATTTGAACACATTTTAAAGCACTACATTTTTATCCCCTACTTAGGTTTTATGTTTTTAATGTTATGTTTTACATATTTTTTTATCTTTGTGTATCATTTAACTAATTATTATGGACATATATGATTTTACTAGCTTTGTCTTCTAATCTTCGTACTAGCCATATTTAGTTGATCCATTCTGTTTACTATATTTTTGCCTTTGCCAGTGAGATTTTTTTCTTTCATCATTTTCATATTTCTAGTTATAGTCTTTGCTTGTCTGGGAAATTCTGCTTCAATTCTGAATGATAACTTTGATGGATAAAGTATGCTTGGTTGTAATATTGTCCTTTCCATATTTTGAATATGTGATGACTCTCCCTTCCGACTTGTGAAGTTTCTGCTGATGTAAGCCAATAGTCTTATGAGGCTTCCCTTATGTAATCAGTTGTTTTTCTCTGGATTCTTTTAAGATTATCTCACTACCTTTAATTTTTGGCATTTTAATTCTTGGTGTGAATCTCTTTGGGTTCAAATTGTATGGGAGTCTCTGCACTTCTTGGACTTGAATGTCTGTTTCCTTTGCTATGTAAAGGAAATTTTCAGCCATTATTATTATTTTTTTGTCTTTTTGTCATTCTAGGGCCACACCTGTGGCATGTGGAGGTTCCCAGGCTAGGGGTCTAACAGGAGCTGTAGCTTCTGGCCTACACCAGAGCCACAGCAACGTGGTATCCAAGCCATATCTGCAACCTACACCACAGCTCATGGCAATGCCAGATCCTTAACCCACTGAGCGAGGCCAGGGATCGAACCTGCAACTTCATGGTTCCTAGTCAGATTCATTTCCGCTGATCCACGATGGGAATTCCTGCCACTATTTCTTTATGTATGTTTCTGGTCCCTTTCTTTAGCTCTTCTCTGAGATGCCTTTAATATGAATGTTACATGCTTGATGCCACCTAAGAGCTTTCTTAAACCATCTTCATTTTTTTTTTGTTTTTCTTTTTTGCTGTTCTAGTTAGTTTATTTTCACTAGCCCACCTTCATGATTGTTGATCTATTCTTTCGTGCCATCTATTCTGCTGTTGGTTCATTCTGGTGTATTTTTCATTTATGTCATTTTATTCTTTAGCCCTGATTGGCTATTTTAAATAATTTCTCTCTGTTGAAGTTCTGTCTGACATCCTTCAAACTTCTCCTGAGTTTAGTAAGTATTTTTATGGCCATTATTTGAACTCCTTATTTAGAAGTTTGTCTGTTTCATTTAGTTCTTCTGAGGCTCTGTCTTGTTCTTATGTTTGGAACATATTCCTTTGTCTCAATTTTGCCTAACACTTTGTATTTGTTTTTATATATTAGGTAGATCAGCTATTTTCCCCAGTTTTGAAGGAGTAGCTTTGTGTAGAATGTGTCCTCTGGGGCCCAGTAATGTGCCCCCTCCTGGTGACCAGAGCTATGTGCTTTAGGAATGTCCCTATGTTGTTAGCCTTTTTCCTCTGTTGTGGCTACACTACACTTGTTGTAGGCATGATAATGTGAGGGGCTGGCTTCTAATGCAACTGGTTGTAAGACTCAGTCATACTTATTTCTAGCACTCTGGTATGTGGGGTCACCTACCAGAGATGGTGCTGCTTTGAGGGGATGCTGGTGCTGGCTGAGGGAATTAACTGGGTCTGTGGCAGGGGTTGCTTTGAAGGGGCTCTGCTGCTGGCAGAGGGTGGCTTCTGGATCTGTCAGAGTGGTGGTGGTGGTGCAGATGCCTGCCTTGGAGGAGTGCTGCCTGTGTTAAGTCCACAGTTAAATCCAGGCGTGGGGCAAGCAGTGCTAATACATGAGATAGGAAGAGTCAGAAACAGTACCTGTAAGTGCCAGACCAGCTAAGTATAGGGTGAGCCATAACCAAAACAAACAGATAGGAAACAAACAAGAAAACAAAACAAAACAAAACGGGTGCCCATTAGTGCCTCTGTACAAAAGAAAGTCCCCAAAAATCCCAGTTCCTCAAGTACATGCTCTAAAATTAGTCAGTGAATCTCCTTTACATATGATCCAGTTTTCAGACTGCTGGCTCTGTACTGAGACTCAGAGTGAGGGTCTGAACCATTTAAACATAGAGTGTACATTTCCTATAGTCCTCTAGGTTCTCCTAGACACAAGCCCCACTGTTTTTCAAAGCCATATTTTATGGAGGCTTGTCTTCCTAGTGTAGATCTCCTGGGCTGGGAAGCTGGATGTGGAGTTTGGATCCTCTGCTCCTCTAGGAAACCTTGAAGGATGTGATATCCTTCCCCCCTCTTTGAGTTTCATTGCCACAGGTGTGAGTCCTGGCCAGACAACATTTCCACTCTTTTTACCCACCTCAATGAAAGATTTTCCTTTTTATATTTTGTTGCAGAAAATCTTCTTTTGCTAGTCTGCAGGTTGTTCTCAGATATATTTTCTACGTATGTGGCTGTATTTTTGTTGTGTTTATGAAAAGATGTGAGCCTAGGATTTTCCTATCTGCTCTCTTATACTGTCTCCCCACCACCCCATCTTCTGCATGGGTATTTTTGATATAGAAAATATAATAATTATATACATATTATAAGTCCAATAATGCTTATTTATTGGAATTAATGTGAGCTATACTTGCTTTACATTGCTAATAGCATACATAACATTCTAGGTTTAACCCTATAAAATTATTTCAAATGAGCAATAACATGATTCTTTTAATTTTTTTCCCTAAATAACATGATTCTTCCTTTTGTATGATATTAGATAATTGGTTTAACAGCAATTGATAAGTTACTAATGTTCTCTTTTAATTCAAGAATCTGAAAGTAGACTTGGAAAATTTGGATGGGTTAACTACTGACAGATGATAGCAATTAAGAGTGATTCCACTCTAGTTAACTACTTGACCCACTGAATAATGAGAAAACCAAAGAGAGAATCAATTGTGCATTTCAGCACTGTCTTGGAAAAATATCTTATTAGAATAATGAAATACATTAACTTTAATGATTATGACAGGAATAAATTTAATTGACAAATAATTAACTTAATATCAAAGGAGTAATAGAAAATGCTATGCATTTTTTTAACATTAAATTTAGGATAGAAATTATGTGAAATATATTCAATTTCTAAAAATAACTGAGGTAAATTTAAGTAGATTTAAATTAATAGCTTCTGTTAATAGATGTAAATTTAATATTCATCTAACTATAGCTAGAGTTTTAAAATAGAACAGCAGTTAAATTTTTCATATGAAAATAGGTTAGATTAACTTAAAAGAGTATTTTAAGTATAAAAACAATTTAAATAAATTATTTAAAACAAATTAAATGTCTTTCTTAACTGTCTCCACAGATTCAGACATAAAGCAAAATATAAAGTAAAAATTACCGGCATTGCATTACCCCAAATTAATATTTTGTATATATATTTATCCAATTGTTCTGTACCATCACAACTATTCGGATATCTATATTTTAGATAAATTATAAGGTAAAATGCTGCTTTTACATATTTTTTTCACTAAGTTATATATTGAATTGTTTTTATTATAGCTATTCTTTTGTATCTGAAAAGTCATCTATGATAAAATGGAATTTCTCCCTATGGAGGTATATATCATTTAAAACTCTATGTTAACTTGATATAATAAAAATAACATATACTTGAAGTTTGGAAAATTAAACAATTCCAAGGAGTAAAAGATAAGAAGTATACCTTATTTGCCCACCACCAATCACATTTATTGAAATAAAACTGTCTGTGTGATAATAGAAAATATACATATATTGGTCTCTGTACCTGGTCCTTGGCACAGAGCTCCTGAAACCCTTGAATATAATTTCCTAAGTGATAAGAGAACTAAGTGCATCTTTCATTCTAATATGTGGGCTTTGACCCTGGTTCCTGACACAGTACTCCTAAATCATTTGGAATGTCCTGAGTGACAGGAACGTCTTATGTTCTAATTAAGCAACTCTGAGCTTCTAGATGACTCTCGTATAGGGGCTGGCCAACAGAAAGACCAAGCCATTATTAGAAGCTTTAAATTTTCAGTGCTGTCCCTTTCCACCACACCCACCCCCCTGAAAAGGGAGAAAGGCTAGAAATGGAGATAATAACTGATCATGGCTATGGGAGGACACCTCCAAAAATCCTAATTGTATTAATATTCTGATTCCAGGTTGATGAGCACATCCAATTAACAGGAGGGTGACATAACCCAACTCCATGGAGACAAAAGCTTCTGTGCTTGGGTACCTCCAAGACCTTACCCTATGTATTTATTCATCTAGATATTCATCTGTACACTTTATCACATTATTTATTAAACTGTTAAACATAAGTAAAGTGTTTCTCTAAGTTCTGTGAGCTGCTATAGAAAATTAATTGAGCCTGAGGAGGGACTCATAGGAACGATCAGTTTGCAGCCAAGTTAGAAGCTGTGGGTAACCTGGTACCTATTAGCAATTGGCATCTGAAGTAAGAGGCAATCTCATGGGACTGAACTCTTAATTTGTATAATCTGATGCTATCTATAGGTAAGTAGTGTTATAACAGAGTTAAATTATAGTATACTTAGCTGATGTCAGAAACTTGGTGGAGGGAAAACCTTCACACTTTTCATGTCAAAATATTGTGAATGCAGTAGTATTGTGAGAATAAAGGAAAACAGAGGGCAGACGAAGTTTTTCCCAACAATGTTATTAACAGCTCTATTTGCAAGTTTTTGGGTATTTTTCATAAATATAAAGATCATATTTAAAATATGTTTTTATATATGGTATTATGCTATATATATTATGTTATATATAAAATACAGTAATAATTTACAAAATGGAAATTATGTAACCTCATCAGAGTATATTTAGCTGTGTTATCTTTTATAAAATCTGCAAGCTTTTTAAAAATATAAATGCATCATAATTCACTTCCACAATAAACATTTAATAGAATTTAGGTTATTTATGATTTTTTTCCTATTATAGGCAATAGTTCAATGGACCCCCTTATGTCCATACCTTGTGTATTTATTCAATTAGGTTTAATTCCCATAGGAGAGTAATTCAAAAGATATGCATTTTTCACTTTTATTAATATCTCCAGATTGCTCTTTGAAACATCCATGTGAGAATGATCTTCTCGCAAACTTATCAGAAATGCTTATGGTTAATTTTTTTCAGCTTTATAAAAGTCAACACTATGGCATTGCCATTTCAAAGTTGTTACTTTATAACAAGGAAGATATAGCATTGGCTTTTGGGAAGAGAAGTTTGGTGCGAAGCAACGAAGCTGTGCATTTATATATTTATGACTCTTCCAAGTCTAACTTTTTATATTTGTAAACAGTCTAGATAAGAAGATATAGTTTGCTTTCCTTCCTCCATTGATTTCTCTAATTTCCTCAGGAAATAAGGAAATATGTTTGAATATATAGCATAGACTAGTGTTTTGAGAAAGCTTAAACTGGAAAGTTATGACACCTCCTCCCCTACTTTCATATAATTTGTGGTTTAGAGCTGTGTGCTTTTGGACTTTAACCCATAAAAAATGACTTGAGTTTATTGTAAAAATAAGATTTTCTGAAATTGCCTCCAACAATTTTAATTAACTCAAAATGATTTATGAAGCAGAAGTCTGGAATTTAATGAGCATCTTAGGTGGTTCTGATACAGGCTGGAGGAATACATTAACTCAAGAATCAATGCCAGTTTTGAAGAAATACCAGAATTTTTTTTACTATGTCTAAGGACACAAGCAAGGTGAAGAGTTAATATTATATTCATTAACAGCCATACCCATGTTGAAGGGAAAAGTTTAGACTCTGAGGATGCATAGTACTGAGAAGACAATTAGAAGATAATATGATGAGCCAATTCCATATTTCTGTATTTGTCTATAATATCAGAGAAAGGACTTTGTATCCTTTTAAAATACTTAATCTTTCCAGTGTTCAATTCAGTTGAATCAGGTAGATAGTTAAGGAAGAATTGTTCAAACTAATCCACAAGTCTTTCTGCAAAGTTTATCCTACAAACCTTTAAAATCCTTGATGGTTTCTTAAAATTGATACATTTAAACCCTTGGTTGCTTATGGAGGAAAAAAGAGTAAAATAAATAATAAAAGCTTATGTTCCTCGTATTAATTTTCTATTGCTGTGTAACAATTACCACAAATTTAAGAACTTAAAACAACATAAATTTATTATCTCACAGTTTTCATGAATCAGGAATCTAGACACATCTTGGCTGGGTTCTCCCCTCAAATCTCACAAGGTATTAGCTAGGGTCACAGTTTTCATCTAGTGCCCAAAGTCCTTTTCCAAATTTATTCAAGTTGCTGGTCAAATTCAGTTCCTTATGATTATATAACCAGGATCTTTGTTTTCTTGCTAAACATTCCCTGAGGATATATCTCAGCTCCTAGATGCTGTCCTTCTATGCAGGTAGTTTGTAATGACTGTTTGCTTTCCTCCTCTGAGACCAAAAGGAAAAAACAAAGAAACAGAACATCTTTGCTCTTTAAAGATTCACTGCTTAAGTCAGGCCCACCCATAACATCCTCACCCTCCTTTGTCTTATTTCAAAATCAACTGATTTGATGTATTGATTACATCTGAAAAATCCCTTTGCTATATAATCACAGTAGTGATGTGTTTAATTAGCATATTCACAGGTTCTGCCTACATTCAAGATATGGGTTTATAATGGGGTGAAAGTCATTAGGGATAATTTTAGTAGTCTGCCTAGCATATTATTTTTTATTGTGCCGAATGACATACTTTTCTAATAATTATTTATTTTTCTCTTTATAGGAGCATTTGGTCTACCACATAATGCCTGCATTCTCATTCAAATGCTGAGGCTGAGACAAAATAAAAACTTGTTTATTAAAATAAAATCAAAATTTAAAACAGGATTCAAAATCTTGAGTTAAAAAAACACATTTTTCCTCAAATGTTCAATTTTCCATACCTCTAATCATTAGTGCTGCTTATTTTGCTTTTTCTTTCTTTTCTTCTCAAAAATCAACTAAGCAAATCCAAGCAAAATTTGTTGCTAACCTGAAAAATTATTTTCTAATTCTTGTGTATCATATACTCACTGTTTAAAACAATAATAGAATGAGAGAAAAGTCATATGAGAGAGAGAAGTCAGGACTCTATAAATAAAAATATATGTATTTTTCATAAGTTCAGTTGATATACGTAAATATATTCTTGCTTTAATGAGTTTGGAAAGGCAAACTGTCTTCTAATTAAGACATGGTAAAACAGGGCCTCTTTGGCCCTGTTATTGACATTAAGATACATTTAAGCAGACATCGTCTCCAAATTGTGCCCCAATTCTTCAAGAGCTCTACTTGCCTTGTGCTTTTTAAAGTGTGAAGAAAACGTTTTTACCTCTTTGGAGTTGTTCATTTATTTATTCACCTATTCAACAAATATTAATTGACTGTGTACCACTTGCTAGACTCTGAAACACTGTATCTACAACTGAAAAATAAAAAAAATAATAATTTCTGCCTTCAGAGAGTTTACAGTTAGAGGAGTGAGCTGGGTGTCAAACATTTAACAGATAAATATTTTCATTACAGATTATTTAGTTAGAATTGAGTGGAGATTTGTGAAGAATATCTAGAGAGTAGTACATAAAAGCAACTTTACCTAGACTTAGAGACACAAAGGAAAACCTTGAGTAAGTGATATTTTATCTGAGACCTAACAGATGGCTATAAATTCTAGAGGCCCAGGGGAAAAGTAGGAGTGGAGTAAATAAGCAATGCAGAAAAAGAGATTGCTCATATGAAGCTTTTGAGGTTTGAAGAATCTTAATATAGTGAAGCAAGTTAAAAATCTGAGTGTGCAGAGCTTTAAGAGCAAGAAGAAGAGTGGTTCAAGATGAGAAGCAGATAACAGACTTTACAGGATCATAGAGACCATGTAAAAGATCCCAATGTTTTTTCTCATTAAAATGATAGTTTGGGGTTAACAGATGCAAACTATTGCATTTGGAGTGGATAAGCATAAGATCCTATTGTATAGCACAGGGAGCTATATGTAGTCACTTGTGATGGAACACGATGGAGGATAATGTGAGAAAATATATATATATATAAACACACATATATATATAGCTGGGTCATTTTGCTGTACAGTAGAAATGGGCAGAACACTGTAAATCACCTATAATGGACAAAATAAAAATCTTAAAAAATGATAATGAGCAATGTGTCATAGTCTGAATTTCCCCAGCCTGAAACAAGCTTATTTGCTAATGCTTTCTTGGGGTTTCAATACAAAAGAAACAAGAGGGAGTGAAAAAAATAAGAGGGAAAACAGAGAAAGCCAGTGCAGTGTGTCTGTAAATGAGCTGAGCCTAGCTTCACAAGAAAATACTTCTAGTTCCCAGGTCACACAAACTTTTCCCAGGAGGCCATGTGACATCAATGAATCTATAAGTATTCTCTCTGGTGGCCCCAAACTCAATTTATCTGGGAGGATCAATTTATCTGAATTCATGTGGTCTTCTGAATCCCATTTTAAACATTTGCTCCACATGCCAGTGACTTTTCCATCTCTCTGGCCCCTCCAGGAGAGACAAAACCTCTGGAGAAGACAAAGCTTTTATGGATCTGGTAGGAGAACTGGGAGCTAGAAAGGGTGTGGCTCTCAGCAAGAACCACAATGGAGGCAATGCAGAACACTGGTCTTTACCCCAAGGGGAGGCTGAGACAAAGGGTGGTGTTAAAAGAAGAGCAATGATGGCATGAAAACTTGGGAAAGCTGTGACTACTGCAGCAGGGAAGCATGGGAGGTGATTCAGAGTAAGCGGCAGGTGGGACCAAAAGCTTAACCATAGGGTACATAACCTAGCTCCCATTTAGGGTTTGATATAATTCAGTATGCATTTGAAGAGTTACTTTGGGGATAATGGGTGGGGAAAAGGGTCAACAGGGGATGAGAGCAAATGGAAAGAAGGTGGCAGTCCAAGTGAAAAAGTAAGATAGCTTGGTAATGAAAACTGGAGGAAAGCAGACATAATACAGATTGTTGGAGAGTAATAGGAATGTTATCATGTTTCTGCACGGACGGAGTTTTTCAAGCAGAGAGAACTGGAACCTCAGTTAAAAGAAAATTCTTAGAAAGTGACTGAAAAGCAAAACTGAGATAGTGAGAACCTCCAGAGAAATTCAGATTTATCTCAGTGAAGCTGTACGTTTACATTTCAAATGCCAGTAAAACTCAGAAGAGTCATTTCCATTCCAAAGGAGGGCAAGACTTTCGAAAGCAAAGTTTTTCTCCTTCTCTTGTGGAGAGAGCAGTGACAGCTGTCTATCTCCTCTATAAATTTTCAGTGTCATAATTTAGGTTTAGGGCAAAAATCCCTTTTATAAGTGTAGGGTCACATCTGGCTGCTATCATAACAGCCTGAAAGGGGAAAATGAGATGTAGGAACCAAGGTAGTTATTACTAAGTAAAAATAACTATCTCTGATCCAAAAACCTAGTGTTCACTTTCAGGACAAGATAAATACATTATCAATTTATCATATACTAACAATTATTTAGTGGATAATATTGGGGTGATTATTTAGATGACAGTTCATTCATTCTTTTGAAAATATTTATTGAATGTAACTATTTCAAGACACTGTCTTATGCTCTAAAGATATAGCTACAAACCTAACTGGCAATGTCTCTGACCTGATAGCGTTTAGAAGTGCAGCTAATTGGGTAACATCAGCACCCAAAATTAACTTTACTCACTGATATAGCAGTCAATTAGTAGCTCATATGGATGGAAAGATTTGATTGATGGATGCTTCAAGTTCAATATCATGGATCTGTTGGCACTTCTAGCTATTTCTTCTTCCAAGAATTGAAGGTTTCTCTCATAGTCATCCACAAAAGTAATGAGCCCTCCTTCACCACTTAAAAGGCATGCTGTGGCACAAATGGATTGATGGTGTCTCTGCAGCAGCAGGGACATGGGTTTGATCCACAATGGGTTAAGGATCTGGTGTTGCCACAGCTATAGCATAGATCACAACTCCAGCTCAGATTCCATCCCTGGCCTGGGAACTCCATATGTCATGAGGCTACAGAAGAAAAAAAAAAGTGTGTATTTCAGCAAATAAGGGCAGGTGATTTCAGCTCCAGAAGAGTTGAACTTTGTATCTTCTTTAAGATACTGTGTTGGATATTAGTTATGAGATTCTATGCTGTGGATGTTTTAAATCTATTCCAGTCAAAGCAGAGGAACTGAATGAACAATTTAGTCAATTTCATCATCTTTATGAAATCAATATGTCATAGTAATAAAAAACAAAATCTGTACTCACATATCATAACCTTTTTGCAAACTTCTTGGAAATCCTCCATCAAATTTTTTTATTTTTTATTTTTAAAGCACTATCCTTGGGAATAGCAACATAAACTTGTTTGAATGACACTGTCAAGATGCCAAGGATGCCTTGGCATCAGAGATACTGATTAGAGACCTTAAACTCTTACTAAATTCATCATGCCCACACTGTTTCTACAACTGGAGTCAGATAATGTGTTATATAACTATTGTTTCTCTCTCTGGAGAAGATACCAAGTATTACCAACCACACAGAACAGGGCTGGTGGTTGGTTTGTTTTTGCAATCTGCAATTCTTTCTTTCCTGGGCACCCTCTGAATTTCCAAATTCTCTAACTGTATGTATTACAAATCCTTGAGACCCCTCTTGAAGGTTGTTTATGTGTTCTGTCCAATGTAATCATTGTAATCATAATACGAGGCTGAAAAATATTTATGAGAGCACATATTTGCCACTGAAAGTATTTTTCTCTATATTCTAATTAAATCAATGATATAAATGCCTTAGAGTATTATTCTATTTTAAGGCTATTAACAGTAGGTTCTAGTCGTAAACACTTTTGACTAAAGGTCTGGGAAGTTAGGCTTAGATCAATTTTTATACACTAATCAATCCTGTATCACTAGATATGTACATTTTTTCCTCTGTTTTATTTTTATTTTGTTTTACTGGCCTCTTGGGATTGTTGTGAAGAAAATATAGCTAGTGGGACAGAGCTTTGGAAAGCCAGTATGAAATTTCAAAATAGAATGACCATTTGCTCTTTATATTCTGTTAACTTAAACCAAAATCCCTCCCAGAACACATTTGAACCTGTTTCTCCTAAAACTTATTTTCTTGCACTTGGATTTTTTGCCCACACTTCTCTTGTACAGAAAATATTGTCTAGAAAAGCATTAAATGCATGTTCCTTATTTTCCACACTTACTAATGATCCTGCGGTTGCGGGAATAGGACAAGTAACAGCGATATTCTATGATTTGTGGAGAGCAAAACCAGGACTGAGGGAACCGAGGAAGTCTGGTCCCACAGGGGAGGCAAGCCTCCATTGTTAGGGAAGAGGAAAGGAGGAGGGGCTGACTGCCATAGGAAGCAACTTGAACTAGCGCACAGGGAGGGGCGACGGTGACCCGTGAAAGAGAGCGGAAGTGGGGAAGAGCTAGTGGAGGCTGCAGCTGCAGCAGTGGGAGCGGAGCCGTGCCTTGAAGCCCATGGGCGGAGCACTGTGCCAGGTTGTGGACCCAGGCGCCTGCACCAGCCAGCATCGGTGGGGGTGGTGGGGCCCTGGGTCGGTCCACGGACCTAGGCGACTGCGTCAGCCCACAGAGTTGGTAGCTCTGGTGGGCGGAACAGTACGCGACCACACGGAGCTAGCTTTCGCAGAGGAGTGGGGCCAGTGCCAGTCGCTGCTGCCAGGAAACCACCCCATCTGATGAGAAAGCATCAGCAGAAGGGCGGAACAAACACCAGCCGGCTGAGCCAGCCTCTGATGGGTACCTCTTGTGGTTCCAGTCACCTCAAAGAGGACTTTGCAATCAAACACTAGTTTCCTGTGGCTCTCACTCCCGGGGGAAATCATACTTCCTGCTGCTGCTATTGCCAAATGCTTAAGACAACTGGTAGATCTGCCTAGAGCTCGTGACCACTTCCCAGGGCTGGGCAACTAGGAGTGGACAGCGCCACCTTCCTGCAATTGAGAGCGTAGAGACTAGGCTCCCACTGTCGACTTCAGCCATTCATTCCTACACTCTCACAGAGAACACTCAGAGTACCACTGAGATAACAGCCTGCTCATTCCAAAGAAATAGACATCAAATAGTCAATCTCCTACACCAAAAATAAATAGTAACCCCACCAAAAAAATACAAAGGGGAGCTCTTCCCTAGAAGTAGCCTTCCAAGTCTACAGCGTGGCCTCCCCAAACTCACAGAAAAAGAAAACCACAAACAAGATGAAGAAGCTCAAAAACCATTCCCAGTTAAAAGAACAGGACAAGTCTTTTAAAGCAGCCAGCAATGAAACTGTCCCCTGTAGTCTGTCAGAAATGGAGTTCAGAAGGGAGGTAATGAAAATACTTGAAGAATTAAGGCTGAATATCCAGAAATTAAGAGAAGATGCAAACAGCAACGCAGAGTTCTTTAGAAAGGAGCTAGAAATCATAAGGAGGAGCCAAGAAAAGCTAGAAAACTC
>PVHT021183519.1:9084139-9113823 GCA_004024745.2 Catagonus wagneri
TTTTTTTTTTTTTTTTTTTTTTTTTTTTTTTTTTTTTTTTTTTATTTTTTTTTTTTGTTTTTTTTTTTTTTTTTTTTTTTTTTTTTTTTTTTTTTTTTTTTTTCTTTTTTTTTTTTTTTTTTTTTTTTTTTTTTTTTTTTTTTTTTTTTTTTTTTTTTTTTTATTTTTTTTTTTTTTTTTTTTTTTTTTTTTTTTTTTTTTTTTTTTTTTTTTTTTTTTTTTTGGCTGCCCACAGCATATGGACTTCCTGGGCCAGGAATCAGATCTGAGCTGCATTTGTGACCTGCACCAGCTGTGGCAACGCTGGATCCTTAACCCACTGTGCTAGGCCAGGGACTGAACCTGCTCCAGAGATGCTGCCAATCCCATTGTGCCACTGCAGGAATGCTTCCTCTCTGAGATTTATGATTTCTTTCCTTCTGCTGACTTCAGGTTTGTTTGTTCTTCCTTTTCTAATTCTTTTGGGTGTTAGGTTAGGATGTTGACTTGAGGTTTTTCTTGTGTTTTGAAGAAGGCCTGTAAGGCCTGTATCTCTAAGAACTGCTTATGTGGCATCCAATATATTTTGTATTGTTATGTTTTTATTGTCATTTGTCTCAAGGTATTTTTTAAATGTCCTTTTTGATTTTCTCCTTAATCCATTGGTTTTTGTCATAGCATGTTGTTTAGTCTCCACGTAGTCAGTTTTTTTCTCATCTCTTTTTCTGTGGTTGATGTATAGTTTCATTGTTGGGTGATTCCTTTTAGTTTATGCTTGGGTCCTCCTCTTTTGGTTTTTTGTGAATATACTGTTTGTTTTTCACTTGTGGTTGACCTGTTTTTCAAGTATGTTAACCACTTCCTACGCTGCTTGCTTTGTTGTCGTATAGACTCAAACAGATTCTAAAAAAAGTCTAGGTTTTCTTACTCTCCTTCCCTATATTTTATGATTTTGATGTCCTTTTTCACATCTTCATGTTTATCCTCTTGCTGTTTCTTTTGTTTATCATGATTTTCACACAGTTTTTTTTCTTTTTGATCTGTATACTGGCTTATTTAACTGATTACTTTCCAATTGTAATTTCCTCAATCATATGCATTCTTACTTCTTTCCTATTTGGTGGAGAACTTTCAATATTTCTTTTAGAATGGATTAGTGTTGCTTTATTGTTTTCATTTTTGTCTGAGAAATTCTTTATTTCTCCTATTTTAAATGATAATCTTGTTGGGTAGAGAATTCTAGGCTGCAAATTTTTCCTCTTTAGAATTTTGACTATACCTTTCCACTCTCTTCTGGCCTGTAGTGTTTCTGTAGAGAAATCAGCTGATAGCCTTATGAGGGTTCCCTTATAAATAACTCTGTTTTTTTCTCTTGCTGCCTTTAGAATCCTGTCTTTAATTTTTAATTTTTGCTAATTTTATTATATGTCTTCATGTAGGTCTGTTTGGATATAATTTGTTTGGGACCCTCTGTGCTTCCTGAATCTGGATATCTCTTTCTTTCTTCAGATTTGGAAAGTTTTCAGCCATAATGTCTTCAAACACATTTTCAATCCACTTTTCTTTTTATTATCCTTCTGGAATTTTTATTATGTGTAGATTTGCAGGTTTTATATTATCCCATAGATTTCTTATACTGCATTTCTTTTCTTTTCTTTTTTTTTTGACTTTCTTTCTGCTCTCCTAACTGGGTGATTTCCATTATTCTATCTTCCAAGTCACTTATTCACTCCTCTGCATTATTCATTCTGCTGTTCAATGGCTTTGATCCAGCTTTCACCTCTGCAAATGAACTTCCTAATTTTTCTTGGCTACTCCTTATAGTTTCCAGTTCCTTTTTAAAGTAATGTGCATTACTATTGATAGCTGTTCTTAATTCCTTCAGTATCATCATTATCTCCTTTTTGAACTCGGTGTTTGTTACACTGTAGAGGTCTGTTTCATGTTTGCTCCTTCAGGGGAAATCTGTTTCTTTCCCTGGGAATGGTTTCTGTGCTTCTTCATTTTACTATATTTTCCTTACTCTCCAAAGCTTGAGTCTCAGTGTCCAGCCCCCACCATAGTGTCTCAGGCTGTGGTGCATAAGCAGCAGCACCAATCTTCTGTGCAGCTATCTCTCTGCTTTGCCCTCCTCCAACTGGCTCCTGCACTTTTATCTGAGGTCTTGTGGTCACTCCTTTGTCCCTGCTATCTCCCAGTCAGTTAGGTGGCTTCCCAGCATGTACATTCCTTTCCTGTTTCACAGCTTCCTCTTGGTAGTGATGGTACCATTCTGATTCCTTTTTTCCCTATTCTCTCTTTCTTTCCCTTTTGTTCAATGCAGTTATATGGAGGGTTTCTTGCCCTTTTTGGTAGCTTAAGGTCCTCTGCCAGTGTTCAGTAGGTGTTCTGTGAGAATCATTTCATATATTCTTTTTTTTGATGTGTTTGACCATTTTGATCCCTAGTATAGTTTAATTTCAATCTAAAAATAATGCTATGTCAAATCTGTATTCACCGTAGTACCATGGGTTTGAAGTAATCATTTGAACGTCAAATGATACATTCTCTATAATCAGACAAATACTATTGAACACACGATGAATTCCAGTAGATCTTGGAAGTAGAAAAACTGATTATTGGCATTTAGAGATATCTTAATGATGATCAGATAGAAGAAGCAATGATGCAAGAGGCAAAGTTGAATAGAGAGAGGTTATCGTATTATAAATGTAGTTGTGGTCGGAAAGGTGTCATTATGCCTAATCATAAAATTGATTTATAATAAGATTTCATATCAATTAGAGATTAAATGAAAATTGGCTATCTTACAACTGGATATGCATTTATACTGATATGACAACTTACCTTTTAACTGGCAAACACATATCGAAATGCACCATGGGTAGGCTTTTGTTGATAAAATGACACAGTGATGATAAAACTTCACCTACATTTGGCCTAAAATATCAAGCAATATTTAAAATTTGGGACCATAAGATATATGTTTAATTTTATAGATAAGTTACTGAGTAAGTTTTTAAAATATGACACATGCTCAGCATTGTATTTGGTGCCACATAGGAGAAAAGGAATTATAAGGCATGACTATGATCTCAAAGATGTTTATATATTCTAGTTACAATTATGAGGTATATGAGGACTTATGTATAACTATAAAAACAAAATTAAAAAAATAAAGCTAAATCCCACACCTGGTTAAGGAGCAAATTAATATTAGCATTCAAAACAAAACAAACCTAACGATATTAAATTTTACAAGGTTCATTTTAAAGTTTAAAGTTACCCAAGTGTATGATGAGACTGCCAAAAGCTCATCTTTACTTGATCTTAATCACAATGTAAAACTGAGTCTAAAAGTGTAATCCCATGGTGCTAACAAACGAGTGTTGTTTTTATTACTCCTTCCAAGAGAATTTATACCAATGAAGAGAATGTGCATGAGAGACAAAGTGATTTAATATAGGGAACCTTTTTTTTTTTAGTTTTTGAACTTGGCTGCGATTCCCACTTTGAGAGCCAACCAATTTGCCATTGCAGGCTGGGCAAAGAAACTGAATGAACACTCTTGTGAGAAGTTTCAGAGGGAGTTTTAAGTTTTCAATATAGAACAGGTAAAAAAAAAAAAAAAGGCCTGTATAGTTTCTTTCAAATTGAAAGCCATTTGCTCTACGATTTGTGGTATTATTTCATTAACTTTACCAGAATCAGAAGCACGTTCAAGTTACCTGAAGTGAAGGAAACTTATTGTAAGTTAATATAAAAAGAGTGCCTCAGCAGATACAACTCATCACTCACATGGGCAGCTCTCAAGTCAGTCTTCTTAGCCTGCACTCATAGGTGGTCTTCAATTTTTCTTTCTTTCTCAGTCATGGCCACTCATGGCCTCTCTGCTCTTTATTTGGGTTGGCTCTTTACTTTTTATCATCTTGGTGTTACCTCTACCCTATCTGTGTGTATGCTCACTCTGTTTTCCACTATCCTTTAACTGCTTGGTTTCAAAATTTCTCTGTGAGTGGAGATTTACTTGATCATCACTATTTAACATGAAATATCCTTACTGAGAAGAGTCTTTACACAAAACACTTTATAGCCTCCTGAACTTCCTCACATCAGGTCTGGATGTGAGGTCTATAAATATCTTTGGGTCAGCTGAAGATTTGAGTTTCATAGGGTGTGACATGGAACAACAGGGTGAGAGAGTATAGTGTATAGTGTAGGCAGAGGGAAACCAAGAAGCCTCTTTCAATAGAAGATGGCCTTTCTAAGACTATCATTGGGACTCCCAAGTGTGCCTTCACCATTTCACACATAACTGATATGAAGAGAGAGATCACTGTGGGTTGGACTGTCCTCAATTCATGAGTATATGTCAGGGAAGAAGAAATCATCTTTATGCAAATCATTCCGAATCTTCTGAGTATCAGAATGCTCAGGTTTTCAATCCAAATAATCTACAGAAAGTGAACAATTTTTACTTCTCCACCATGACTTACAAAATTATAGAGTGCTCTTAAGCTTTAATGAAATATTCATTTTTATAAATATATATTTTCTCAATATATAATATCTGATATAGGCAGGAATATATATAGCATATATCTACATTATGAATCCTAATAATAAAAATGTGTTCCCACAATCTATTACTCCCTTTAGGAACTAAAGTAATATTTAGCATGAATAATTTATTATTTAATCAAATTCCTGCTTAGTAGTAGTTCCAGTTATGACTGTAGTGTGACCTGGGCTGTGAACACAGTTTCTACATAAATACTTGTTGTGTTATTATAAAAGTATAGATGGTCTTTTGACAAATAGTCAAAAAGAATTTTACACCACTCTATCTTTAGCTTCCTTTCATCTAAATTTATATTTATAATCTCATATATACTAAATATAGTGATATTTAAAACATTTGAAATAGGAGTTGAATTTGGAGAAAGATCATCAATAAAGGTATCATTACCTTCTTTTTCAGGCTTAGATCAAACATTCTATAGCTAATATTTAATTTCTATTCCTAGTCATTAATTAGTTTGTGCTCCAATACTTTGAATCCTTCTGCTACTTAAAAATCTAGGGCATTATATCTTGGAGGAGAATTGCTACTCTTATAGGTAAACATATTAATATATAAATACATAAGGCTTATGAAATCGGTGGAAGATATGTGGACATTAGGAGAAACACTAAAGTTGGAAAGAGAAGGAAACATTATTATGAAGTTAGGAGATTAAAGATAATATAAGAAATGTTTTATAAAATGAGAAATAATCGTATAATCTTATCATTAGGGTGGCAGAGCATTTGGCAAACAAAAACATCACTGAGCTGAAGTCTTGCCTGCAATACAACCTAAGGTTTGTAAACATTCTGTGATTCAATTTCCTCACCTTTATAATGGACACAGTAACATCTGACACAAGGGCTACCTTCAGTACTGAGTGAAATACTCTCTGAATGGCTTGAATGAGTGCCTGACACACAGAACACACTCAATATATATCGATTATTGCTATTTAAGGTTTTATAGAATTTCTGAGACATTGTTTATATATTTTGCTGAGTTTATTTTCCCTGAGTATGCATGGATAATTTTACACACAATTTATAAAAATCTTTCCTAATATAATTTCCACGTAAAAATGACGTGGAAATTAATAAGATCATTTCTGTTTGGGGAACACTATTCTGACCTTTTTGGTGTAAAAAGGGCTCTATATATACCAGTCACAGCTATGTGGTATATTGCCATATACTAGGATTATGGATAGCTTAAGTTAGCTTGCATAATACGACTAATGTCCTAAAAAATCTTATCAATAATGATGTTGCATGAAATCTAACACGAATGATCATAATTCACTGAGCAAAAGAAATCCTTTAGTTTTAATCATGGCTATCCACTGATGTAATGAATCACTCCACTGAAGCAATTAGACTCTGTGTTCAAGGCATTATGTAAGCTAAGTTCTTAGTATGTTTCAGGAGAGTGTATAAACTAAACCTATTTCTTTCAGAGTGACATTTTCTATGCAGCCCTGAACTGCTTTTATCAATTGCATTAGAAGATGAGATCTAAGAATTCTTTTTGCCTTTTTTTTGTTTTAGGGCCATACTCATGGCATGTGGAGGTTCCTAGGCTAGGGGTCCAATTGGAGCTACAGCTTCCGGCCTACGCCAGAGCCACAGCAACATCAAATCCAAGCAGCGTCTGCAACCTACACTACAGCTCACAGTGCTGGATCGTTAACTCACTCAGCAAGGCCAGGGATCGAACCTGCAATCTCATGGTTCCTAGTCAGATTTCGTTTCCACTGTGCCACAGCAGGAACTCCCAGAGATCTAAGAATTTTTGAGCCTATATTTTAGAAAGGCATTAATCTATGAGAAGCGGGCATTGGACAAAAATAATGTGTTGCTATTGCAGGGACTTTGAAAATGATAGAGATGTATTATTTAGAGTTATCCAGAGAAATAGAACCAATGGGGTAGGGGGGATAGGGACAGAATTACCTCTGCCTTCACCTTTTTATTTCATTCAGACCCTCAATGGAATAGATGATGCACATCCACATTGAGGAGGGAAATCTTTTCTCATTTTACTGACTCAAATGTTTCTCTCCTGTGTAAAACTCCTCATAGACATACCCAGAAATAATATTCAACCAGATGGGCACTCCATGATCCAGTCAAGTTGACACATAAAATTAATCATCACATTACCCAAAGCATACCTTTCATAAATTGTTATAAAAAAGGCAGAATATATTCATTTAGAATTGTAAATTTTAAAACACGATTAAACTAAAGTATAAGAGATGTTTAAGTAGTATACTTTACACACACATATATATAATTTATTATTAATGCATATATATAAAAGCAGACATTTGCAGATATTTTTCACTCTCATTATAGCAGAGATTCACATCTATTTTCAGCACTGGTAGAGATAATGAAGTAAAACTGCTCTGAGAAAAGCAAAGTGGAGAACATTTCTCTCTGTAACAGACAAAGAATGGCTCTACAGTTTTCAATACACTTATGGGGAAAACAACAGTAGTAACAATAATAAAAGTAATAAAATAACAACAACAAAAAAACCACAGATCAAAATGCACATCCTGTGTGTAGTCAACCAGGAGCATCACTTTCATGTGTGGACCAATGTCTATCACAAAACAACTTGATGGGAGTTCCCGTCGTGGCTCAGTGGTTAACGAATCTGACTAGGAACCATGAGGTTGCAGGTTCGATCCCTGGCCTTGCTCAGTGGGTTAAGGATCCGGCGTTGCCGTGAGCTGTGGTGTAGGCCGCAGATGCGGCTCAGATCCGGCGTTGCTGTGGCTGTGGAGAAGACCGGCAGCTACAGCTCCTGTTAGACCCCTAGCCTGGAAACCTCCATATGCCACGGGTGCGGCCTTAGATAAGGCAAAAAGACAAAAAAAAAAGCAACAACAAAAAAAACACCTTGATGATCCCTCCCAGATATAAAGCCCTTATAAACACTTTTGCAAGTGGATTTGGGGCCTCATTCCCTGTTAAACACTTTTGTAAGTGGAATTGGGGCTTCAATTTTTCTAACACTTTGTCTCTCATTCCCTGCTAAACACTTTTGCAAGTGGAATTTGGGCCTCAATTTTTCTAACACTTTGTCTGAGTGATACTGTACCCTAAATTGAAAAAACAATTTTTCACATACTCAGGAAACTTATTCTCCTTTCCTACCATGAATCTTGTTTGTGAAATATAGTCCAAGTCAACTGAAGCAATTGAAATTATAGAACAAAGGTACAAGCCATGAAGTCCATGTTACAGAAGAGGAATATGAACTTCAAAGATATTTAGCTAGGAAATAGAAGATGTAAGAATAGGTAGGGTTCTTGCTCCATAGTTCTCTTCCACTTTTCTACCCCATAGTTCTGGAACTACGCAAGGTGAAACAGATGATTTTCATAAAAAGAAACATGAAAAAAGAACTAGAAAATTGTTTTTTCTCTCTTTAAAGATTTTGAGATTTAGTGGCTTAAAAAATAATACTTTATCTCTCTTTGAGAGACTCTAATGACATTATAAATATGCTCACTTGAAATCAAGATTTATCCTATTTAGATTTGGAACATCAGATAAAAGGGAAAAATTCCTTAGACCTTAAGTATAAATAATTTTCCTTGTATATACATAAATCCATTTTATTTGACTTGAGATATACTTGTGTGTGTGTGTGTGTGCGCCTATTTTACATTAGAGGAATCTCATTCTACCAGCAAGTACTAATCCAGTCCATGTTATCTCTCTATAAAGTCTGATTCCTATGTGTAAAATTCACCATCTCCATACTTCCATGTAACTACTGCCTGAATATATATTCAGATAGCCAAACAATATCAGGTTTAAAACTTCTAGATTATCTTATAGGTAAATCACAATGAGATCCAGTCCTTTCCTCACCTGATAATTGTATCATTTAGAGATGAGTCTTTTGAAATTTTACTAAGGTTGGAATTCATTCATAACTAGCTTACCTGCTGTATTTCTACAATTTACAAGAAATTAGTGGATTTTTTAAAATGTTCTTCAAGTCTTTTTTGCTCTGTTAGCACATGACATCAAAATCAAAGCAATGCAAGTATATAAAATAAAAACAAATGTGTTCAGAAATCTTAGAGGCTGACATGTAGAGTTGAACTTGTTAGTATATTTCTTCTAAATCTTCTAAATCTTATTAACGAAGAGGTTCAAAATATCACATTTTGAACAATGAGGTTTTTTTTACATCCAAAACATGATTTACTGATTGAGAACAACATAGGCACTACCAATTATTTCTTAATTGTCTAGTGAAAGTATATTCTTGAAAGACAAGGAATATACATTTTCTTTCTTTTGTGGTAAGAACTTTTCCTGATTTTTGCTAGGCACATGGTTCCTAAAATTATAGGACTACATATTGGACTTGAAATCTCTTATTCTATTAGGAAGGTTTTGCTTTCAGTCTTTCCTTATTCTTTACTTCGATCACTAAAGACTTTGGAATCAGAAAGCATTTTCAAATACAGTGAAATGTCCTGTTTACGGCCACAGCTTTTACATTTCAAACCAACAAGGGCAGCTTCCAAATTCCTCTGAGATAAATTAGAAATATTTCTACTAAAGGCTTCTAGAAAATATTTTTCAGTTCATATATTTTTACTTCAAATTGAAGATGTTACGATTCTTGAAAATAACTCTATAGAAACCGGTATATTTTCAGTACTGTAAATTCATCTATAAATGAGCTTAAAATTGATAATGTAAGATACAGGGAGGTAAGTAGAACAGAGAGGTAGCATTAATCAAAAGAATGGAAAAAAATAAGTTTGAAGCTTATGTAAAGTAGTATATATGCCAGTACTCTTCAAGAGAATTTTAATTTTTTTTTCCTTTTTTTTTTGCTTTGATGTTTAGGGCCGCACCTGCAGCCTATGGGTTGAATTGTAGCTGCAGTTGCTGGGCACAGCCACAGCCACTGCAACTAGGGATCCAAGTTGCATCTGCAACCCACACCACAGGTTGTGGCAACACTGGATCCTTAACCCACTGAGCCAGGCCAGGGGTTGAACCTGCATCCTCATGGATATTAGTCAGGTTCACTACTGCTGAGACACAGGGGGACCCAGAGAATTTTAACTTTTAAAGTTGTAAAAATTTTAAGTTTTTAATTAAAAAATATAGTAAATACTCATTATTTGTTAACCCCTGAGTTAAGCAGTGTGTATTTAAGGTTTTACTCTGATTGATTACAGTTAGCTGAAAAATATGTAGAACAAAATACACAAAATAAGACAAACGGAAAGATACTATGTTACAGATAAACATAAAGAAGTTGTGGGAGCTCCTGTTGTGGTTCAGCAGCTTAAGAACCTGTCTGGTATCCATGAGGAGGCAAGTTTGATACATGGCCTCAGTGAGTTAAGGATCCGGCATTGCCAAGAGCTGTGGTGGAAGTTGCAGGTAAGGTTCAGATCCTGAACTGTGCTGGCTGTGGTGCAGGCCTGCAGCTGCGGCTCCGATTTGACTCCCAGACTGGAAACTTCCATATGCTGCAGGTGTGGCCCTAAAAAGACAAAATAGTAAACCAAACCTACCAAACAAAAAACAAACAAAAAAACAAAAACAAGTTGTAAAGGTCTTCATAGAAATAATGTCAACATACACTTGTTTTTCTTGGGAAGGTTCTCATTTATGCTCTTTGTCCTGTCAAAATTAGTAATTGAACTACTTTTACTCTCAAACTGCTCAGGGCTTGGATTGTTAATAATATGGCTTAACCAGTCTTGAAAATAATTCAAGTATATAGAAAAGGGAAAAAAAGGGAGGGTTCAGAAAATTTCCAATGTAAAGTCACATATGGCATTACAATTCATGGCTGAAAACAATATATTATGCTTATGCACAGATTGCAAGGGGAAGCCTAACAAGAAAAGAAGTGGATAATATATGAGTTAGATCCTAAAACCTCTCTGTACTGCTACGGAATTTCTATTTTATCCCCAAACCAATGGGAAAGGAAATAAATACTTAGTTAAAGTAACTGTATAACTGGATTTGAATTGCTGAAAGAGATATAAGCAAAAAAGTTAAGGGCTGGAAATTTGATATTATGGTTATTGTCAAAAATTCAGGAAGGATGTTGTAAGAGCTTTAACTGAGGCAGTGACATTTAGGATTGAGAGGCGCATATGTATTCAAATATTAGCAAACAGTTTGAATTATAGGTCAATAGGTTTCCTATGGTCTATATTTTAAAAAGGTATGATTATAGTACAGAACTGTCCTTTAAAATATAATAAGTAAAAAGTAATGACATATTTGAGTGGATCTTATGTCAAATAAAATCGTAAATATATATTCACTCCAAATATGAGCACCTAAATTCATTAAACAAATACTAACAGATCTGAAGGGAGAAATAGGCAATAAGACAATAACAATAGAGAATATCAATATCTCACTTTCAGTGATGGATAGAACTTTGAGACAGAAAATCAACAATAAACACTGGACCTAAACTATACTTTAGATCAATTAGACCTAATAGACATATATAGAAAATGCCATTGAACAAGAGCAGAATGTACATTCTTCTAAGATGCTCATGGAACATTCTCCAGAAGAGATCATATGTTAGGTCATAAAGAAGCCTCAGCAATTTTAAGATTGAAATCATACCAAGTATCTTTTCTCACCACAATGGTATGAAACTAGAAATAAATAAGAAGAGGAAGACTGGAAAATTAAAAAACATGTGGAAACTGAACAACACACTCCTGAACAACCAATGGATCAAAGAAAAATTCAAAAGGGAAAATTTTTTTCAAACAAATAAAAATGGAAAAACAATACATCAAACTTATTGGATTCAATAAAAGCAATTCTAAGAGGAAATTTTATAGGATGAATACCTATATTAAAAACAAAAAGATCTCAAATAAACAACCTAACTTTACAACTTAACAAATTAAAAAATTAATCACAGGGCTAGCAGAAGGAAGGAAATAACAGGGATCAATCAACAAAATGAAAAGGCAACCTATAGATTTGGAGAAAACAGTTGCAAATCATATAACAGATGCGGTTATAATATATAAAAATAAATAACTCATACAACTTAATATGAAAAAACAATTCAATTAAAAATGAGAAGAGGACCTGAATAGATATTTTTCCCAAGAAGACACAGAATAACCAATAGGTACATGAAAACACAAATCTTCAGGAAAACACAAATCAAAACCAAATGGATAATATCTGTTAAAATGTCTATTATCAAAAAGACAACAAATAACAAATGTTAGTGAAGGTGTACAGAAAAAGGAACCCTTGCACCTTACAGGTGAGAAGGTATAGTTTTACAGCTACTATCAGAAACAGTGTGAAGTTTTCTCAAAAATTAAAATATGATCCAATAATCTCTCTTCTTTGTATATATCTGATGGAAATGAAATCACTATCTTGAGGGTTATCTGCATTCCATTCATCACAGCATTATTCTCAACAGCGAAGACCTGGAAACATCCTAAGTGGCTATGATTGGACGAATGGATAAAGAAAATGTGATTCCCTTTCTCTCTCTCTCTCTCTCTATCTATCTATCTATCTATATATATATATAGTATTTAGACATGAAAAAGAAGGAAATCCTTTCATTTGCAATAACGTGGGTGGACCCTGAGGACAGTATGGAATAAGTTAGACAGAGAAAGTAAAATACTATATGATCTCATTTACATGTGAAATCTAAAAAAGTCAAAGTCATAGATAAAGAGAATATAATAGTGATTGCCAAAGATTGGAGGGTGGCAATGGAGAGATGTTAGTAGTCAAAAAGTATAAACTGCCAGTTATAAAATGATTAAGTTTTGGGAACCTAAGGTAGGGTATGGTGACTACAGGTAACAACACTGTAGGACATACTTGAATATAAGAGAATAGATCTTAAGTGTTCTCAACACACTAAAAACATAATTGTGTGAGGCCATGGGGGTTTTAACCACTAACTTTATTGTAGTAATCATTTTGCAATATATATCTGTATCATGTCATCACTTTGCATACCTTAACTTAATGTTACATTTACATCTCAATAAATCTAGAAAAATAAGAATTTATACTTTTGTAAGTAAAATGACAGGCACAGATTGGGAACTGCTTGAAACTGAAAAAATGAGGCTAATATCTAGACACAAATTTTAAATTACTGAAAATAAATAAGAAAAAGACAAATGATTCAAGAAAATTATGCCAATACTGCAAGACATTTCACTGGAGAGAAAATAACATAGCCAAAAAACATAAACATTTTCCCTGAGTAGTAACTAAGGAAATGCAAATTAAAACACATTAGTTCTAGTTCTAGTCACTGAGAAAGAGATCATATAAATGTATAATAAAATCATGCGAGTATGAGAAGACATTTGCTATACCTGCAACCAACAAAGGACTCCTTAAAAATACAGATCAACAGAAATAAAATAGACAATTAAAAAACAAAAACAGGTTAAATTTATCAAACTAGTCATTAGGCACATGTAAAAGTAGCTAACTTTGCCAGTTATCAGGAAAACATATAATACTTTTAGATGGCATTATAAACACATGATAATGCCTCAAGAAAACAAGACAATATACCAAGTGTTGGCAAAGATATGAAGAAATCAATTGGGTGGTAAATTTGTAAAACCACTTTAGAAAAGTGTCTACTGCAACCAAATCTATCCATACCTTATGACACAGCAATTTTATTCCTAGATATATTTTTAACAGAAATGTATACATACATATATTCAGCAAAATATGTGTAATAGAATAGACTTTGCAGCACTATTCACAGCCTTAAATAGGAAACTACTCAAATAGCAATCGACAATAAAATAGTTAGGACAGGTATATTTCTGTTTTTATAGAATAGATTAGTGAGGTGTAGAAACAAAGTGGCATACTATATACGAATGAGAGTAAATAATCTACAACTTCAGAGTGAATTATTTCAAAACATAAGACTGATCAAAGAAAACAGAGAAGTAAATGTTTTATAATTACATTTATGTAAAGTACAAAAATAAGCAGTAATAATTTATGCTTTTATAAATTAAAGATAGTGCTTACCGTCTTGGGGAATGGCTACTGAACTAGAAGCATGATAAACAGTAAAAAGAACGAAAAAAATTCCTTTCTCATGCTGTTTTCTGAATTTATATTATACCAGAATAAAAATATTTTTAAAAGAATAATGTCACTGTTTTAGCCAGAATGTGAAGATATAGGTATTCTGATACATGGTGATGGGTATATGAAAAGGCAGAGTCACACTGAAGGTTCATTTAGCAGCCTTATGAAAATTAAAAGTATACACATTCTGCAACAAATTAGTTCTTTGTTTTCAAGAAGAGTTGTACATATGTCCATTTCAGATTATTGTTTTATTTTATTTTTTATAGATTATCTAGATTATCATTTTTTTTTTTCTTTTCAAGGCTGCATGCATGGCATATGGAAGTTCCCAGGCTAGGGGTCAAATCATATCTGCACCTGCCAGCCCATGCCACAGCCCCAGCAAAGCCAGATCTGAGCTGCATCTGCAACCTATGTGGCAGCTTGCAGCAATGCTGGATTCTTAACCCAATGAGCAAGACCAGGGACTGGACCTGCATCCTCATGGATACTAGTTGGGTTTTTAACCTGCTGAGCCGCAATGGGAACTCCTTTTCATATTATTTTTTAAATTGCATATTAAAACCCTTTATTTCTACTTATGGGTTTTGACTAAATTAAATACACTGTGTTCATTCCATACATGAAATGTACTTTATAGAAATTTAAATATTTAATTAGACATATGGACATGGAAAATTCTCTGTGATATTATAATGGTGAAAACAGATTTTTTTTATAAAAGTAATTTAAAAATTAAAGAATTATTAAAATTACAAATGTCATAATTTTAATTGAATTATGTATTAAAATACAAATATCCAAAACATGTGCCTTAATTTATATTTGATCATAATGAATACTTCCAACTATAATTTAAAAAATAAAAGTCACCAACACTCTGTGAGAGCATTAGAAAATACATACATACACATAAACACAGAGGTATATATATGCAAAGAGCAATGATTAACATTATATGTAGTATATATAAATGCTATAAATATTTAAATTTTAAAAGAAAATGTTCAAGATGATACCTATATAAAATTTGATTTTTTAGTCAGATTACAGAAAACAAAATGTGACGTAAGATATTGAGAAAAATAAATGCATATTTCTCATTTTATTCTGTCAACAAATCAATATATACTTTCTATTTTCACAGAAAGAATAAGAGGAAACTTTGCCTAAAACCGTTGATCAAAAATTTCCAGATAAAACACAGTATATTAGGGAGTTCCCTTTGTGGTGCAGTGGAAACAAATCTGACTAGTATCCATGAAAATATGGGTTGATCCCTGGCCTCACTCAGTGGGTTGGGGATCATGCGTTGCCATGAGCCATGGTGTGGGCTGCAGATGCAGCTCGGATCCCACATTGCTGTGGCTGTAGCGAGGCCAGCAGATGCAGTTCCGATTCAACCCGTAGCCTGGGTACTACCATTTGCCACAGGTGTGGCCCCAAAATAAAGACAAAAAAAAAAAAAACTCCTACAGTGTATTAAAAAAGTATAATATATAAATATCAGATAGCTAGGGAAATAAAAAGTGCTAGTAAGCACAAAGATGTAAAAAGGAATTTTAATTTTAAACAATAAAACATGAAATGTTTTAAAAATTTCAGAAAAAATGTTTTCAGTTCCTAAAATTGTAAATGGCTCCTCTAAAATTGCAAAATTTTTACATAAATATTACAAGTTTATATCCAATCTTTTGTTATCTATAAAAGTTTGACTTAAACCAAAGTGATGAAAGAATTAGATAGGTAAATCTGTCTTTATAGTATCAGGCTAACATTACATTATTTATATATCATGTATGTTTTACATACATATATATATATATAAGGAAGATAAATATAGAAGCAAATTAACATCACAGAAAAAATTAATTTTAAAAACTTATTGATGTTGATAACATATGCAACTTTTAATAAGCAAAGATATGTATTTTTTTAAGAAGTAATATCTCATACATTTCTTAGGAAATATCCAAATTACCAGTTTTTAATTAAATAATGAGATGCATAGATATGAAAATTTAAAGTATATATTCAAGATGTATTTATCAGCAAACACATATTAAATTTTTTTATTATGAGTAAAAAAGTATCATGTGTTTATTTTTAGAAATAGATGAGTACAAATAAACACTAAAAAAGGCAATAATAAAGGTAAAAATCAATATTAATAAATGGAAATGAAAACAATTTAGACAATAAATATTCTTTTTAAAATGGTAATAAAATACAAACAAATTTGGATGGTTTAATTGGGGTTCCTGTCGTGGCTCAGCGGAAACAAATCCGACTAGGAACCATGAGGTTGCAGGTTCGATCCCTGGCCTCGCTCAGTGGGTTAAGGATCCGGTGTTGCCATGAGCTGTGGTGTGGACTGCAGACGCAGCTCAGGTCCTGTGTTGCTGTGGCTCTGGCGTAGGCCGGCAGCTACAGCTCCTGTTAGACCCCTAGCCTGGGAACATCCACATGCTGCTGCCCTAAAGTGACAAAAAGACAAAATAAATAAACAGATAAATAAATTTGGATGGTTTAATCAAAATAAGACAAAAATAAAAACTAACAATGACATAGAAAACAGAAGAGATAAATTACCATTGAATATTGTACAACTCTGCTTATTTTGAAAAATATCAATGAAATAACTTGACAGAACCTTAAAAAGATATAACTTGTAAATAAAATGTGATATTCTAGACGGGATCATTGAATAGAAATAGGATATTAGGAAAAAAATTGAAAAAGTCTGAATAAAGTATGGATTTTAGTTAATAACAATGTAACGATATTGGTTCATTAACTGTAACAAAAAGATGTTAATGTAAGGTGTTAATTAGGTAAACTGGCTATCTATGAACTTTCAGTATTATCGTCACAACTTTTCTGTTAATCTAAAACTATTATAAAATAAGTTAATTTAAATAAAAAAATTAAACAAAATTAACTAATGAAGACAAAGAATAACTGAATTTATCAATATCTAAATAAAATATCACAAAATTATCTCTCAAAATAAATCTTGGTACAAATAATTTTATTGGTGAATTATGCAAATTGAGGAATTTTTTTCACATCTTAAAAGAAAAGAAATTCATTTTGATGCATATTGCACAACTAGCATATACTTAATATGGAACAGAATTATAAATTCACAACCAGTTGTTTTTTTTTTTTTTCGGCCACACCTGAGGCACATGGAAGCTCCTGGGCAAGGGATCGAATCTGTACCATAGCAGTGGCAATGCCAGATCCTTAACCACTAGGCTACCAGGGAACTCCCCAACCAGTGTTATCGGTTGATGTAGAAGCACAAATACTTAATAAAATATTATCAATTTGAATTCCATAGAATAACTGCAACATAATATGCCATGACTGGGTTTTATTCTAGGAATGTAAGGGCAATCAACATATCAAATATATCAGAAAATTCAATGCCGATTAAGCCTCTGAGAAAATCCAACACCTAATGCTGATAATGTTTTAGGGAACTAGAAAAAGATAGCTAGTTTCACTATACTGCAAACAATCTAATTCTAAGAAAGGATTGATATTATAGTGATAAAGACCTTTTTCCTCAAGATGGGATGGGTTCTTTCTATCAGCACACAACTGCTTATACTCTCAGATCCTTAGTGTCCGACTCACAGGATAATGACCCTGAGGTAGACAAAAAGATTTTCCAAGTTTACTCTTTCTCCCTGACTATTCTGCCTTTTCATGCCTCTCTCTCATTCTACAGGAAATTAGTAACAATAATTTCTGGGCAATAGTCCAACCCCTGTACTAGCTGGTCACATATATAAGAGTGCTAGTTAGCATACAATCTTGCCCAGTTATATAGATCATGACAATGCAATCTTTTATGTGTAGTGATGGGGTAAATGACATTTAAAAATCATTAGCTAGTCCTTTTTCTCCAATGTGGCATTCTTCAAGGGTAATAGAAAGCCAAATAATTTATCTAAAAAAATGATATGAGAGATTCTGTATTTAGCTCATCATCCAGTAGTACAACCCTACTTAGGAAGGTCAGAATCAAGCTGTGGATTTTACAATTTTATTGGAGGTGTCCTCTAATATTTTTAATACTCACAGAAGCCTTTTCCCCAAAGATTAATATAACTTACCTAAAATATTTTGGAATAGGCTCTCCTTCGTGGATCATTTAGCAACAACCTGTGGTGGTAACTAATAAGGTATTTCATGGTAGGTGCTTTTTCAAAAATAAACAAATATAAGGAGATTGGTAATTGCTCAAATTAGTTTAAGAAATTCATAGTGAACCAGAACTGAAAAAGTGACTTAATGCTAGAATTATTAAAATATTTAATATTCTTTAACAAAATATGTATAGAATATAAAATGTCCCACTTTAGGGATTTTCCTTGGAAATATATTCTTTTTCATGAATATCTCCTGGGATTAGTGTTCCACACAACACATTTTGGAAAATACTTATGAAGACTTGATCACACGGTGTTGAGAAATCAGGTCTTATATCTTTTGATAACCATTAGTACTTTATAATGCTGTGTGACTTACTGGAATTTAACAAGAGCAAAAAGGAAAGATTTTAAGAAAGAGGAAATATTTTTTAAAAAGAGCAAAGGATGTTAAGAAAGAAATATTTTTAAAAATAAAAGTTAATGCTTTCCTCCTTTCTCTTATGTTGCTTCCTTTTTTTTTTTTTTTTTGTCTTTTTAGGGTTGCACATGTGGCTATGAAAATTCCCTGGCCAGAGGTCGAATTGGAGCTATAGCCACTGGCCTAAACCACAGCCACAGCAATGCCAGATCCGAGCTATATCTGTGAGCTACACCGCAGCTCATGGCAATAACAGATCCTTAACCCACTGAGTGAGTCCAGGGATGGAACCCACAACCTCAAGATTTCGAATCAGGTTTGTTTCCCCTTTGCCATGACGGGAAATCCTATGTTGTTCTTTATATTCTAAATATTCCCCCCTTTTAGTCTTCCTCCTCTCCCTCTCTTCCCTCACTCCCCACCTTTCTTTCCTCCCTTCCCTTCCTTCATTCCTTTTTGTCTAAACCTCTTTTCCTGATTCTAGCTTATCTGAGCAGTAAGAGATAAGCTGGAGGACAGAGTGACAGGAGCTTGGGTATTCTCTGGTGCCTCCCAGGAAATAGTCAAGGCCTCCCTCACGAACTTGCAGCTTATCAGCTCAGGAAAAGTGATTATGAAATTGGGTTTGAGTTTATTAGTGATTTAACTTGCAAATTGCCTTTTCACCTCCCTGGGATTCAGCTAAGGCTATTAGAAGTAAAGTTGGACAATTCCCTCTTGCTAGTCTTCTTAAGCTTTGACATTTCATAAAACGAATTTTTGATTCTTTGTTTTCCTTTTTTTTTTCTTACAAAGGAAACTGAGAAAAAAAAGTCACTGAAATGTTTGCGTTCTTTTATTTTATATTCCCTGTTCAGATTCTTAAGAGCTATTTTAGAGATTTTTGGTGGATGCAGCTGGAGGCCAGACATTAATGAGGATAGAAATATGCTTAGCATTACGAAACAGACCTCCATGCCTGACAAAAGCACAGTAAAGAATGCAAAAATTGCCATATAAGAAGTATAAAGCAATATGGGAGTTCCTGTCATGGCTCAGTGGAAACGAATCCAACTAGGAACCACGAGGTTGTGGGTTTGATCCCTGGCCTCGCTCAGTGGATTAAGAATCCAGCATTGCTGTGAGCTGTGGTGTAGGTTGCAGACGCGGCTCAGATCTCACATTGCTGTGGCTGTGGCGTAGGCCAGCAGCTACAGCTCTGATTAGAACTCTAGCCTGGGAAGCTCCACATGCCGTGAGTGTGGCCCTAAAATGACAAAAGACAAAAAAAAAAAAAAAAAAGCAATATGAAAACACAGAAAAATAAGAATTTATGCAACTTAGGGCATCAAATTGGAAGCAGTATTTGAATTGGGCCTTGAAGCTGAGAATCAATGTGAATAACTGAGGAACAGGGCATACAAAACCTCTCTGAGCAGGGAACAAGGACAGTATGAGAAGCAATGGCAGGGGGAGCAGGTACAGGGTCAGAGCAACAGAAGTTCAGAGTCACAACTCTAACACTTCTGTGTTCTGTGACAA
Organism: Catagonus wagneri; assembly: GCA_004024745.2. Classification (NCBI taxonomy): domain Eukaryota; kingdom Metazoa; phylum Chordata; class Mammalia; order Artiodactyla; family Tayassuidae; genus Catagonus; species Catagonus wagneri. The sequence continues at coordinate 9,103,943 of PVHT021183519.1, forward strand.
AGTACCTATCCTTTGACTATAAGAATAAATGTAATGGTAGTATCTAAACTACAGCAGTGTTATAAAGATTATATGAGAAAATGGATTCTAAAATGCTTAGCATAACGTGACTAAAGCTGTTATTCTTGCTGTAATTAATAAAACAATGAGAACTTTGGTGTATTTGAGCCAAAGTTGTTGGGAAATCAGTGTGTTTAGAAACTTAAAATAGAACCAAAGAATTGAGGCCTTTAAAATTTTATTTATTGATATAATTTTGAGCATTGTGATCTCCTTTAGTTTTTGCTAAATGGTGAGCTATAGATAAGTATGTTGAAACTTCACACAGAAGGTTAAAAAGTGAAGCTCAAAGGCTAACAATTCTCAGAGTTAGTTTTGGAGTACCCAAGTGATCTCCAATCTGTCAGAGTGAAGAGTCCTCTTCGGGCAATCAGGGCATTCAACAGATATCCCAAAAGTTTTATACATTTGTCAGAGAGCTATGTAATCATCAAGACCAAAAGGCAATCCTAGATAATACTAAGCTAATTTGTTAAACTTAACTGTTTACCAAAACAAACACAACACTCAGAGGAATATAGCAAAATCCAGGTACTCAAAAATATGTTTATGATTTCCAGCATCTAATCATAAAAAGGTGGGATAATGTTATCATAAACAGTTTTCCTTCAATTATTGATTTCTAGCTTAAATCAATTTTGGTTGGAGAAGATACTTTCTATGATTTAATTCTTTTTAAATTCAGTGAGACTTGTTTGTGGCCTAACATAGAGCTATCATAGATAGATGTTTCATGGGCACTTAAAAAGAAGTTCTGCTGTTATTATGGGGGCATTCTATTTTGTATGTCTGCTAGATCTAATTTATCTATAGTGTTGGTCAAGTCCTCCAATTTTTCATTGATCTATATAAATGTTATACTATTGAAAATGGCCTTTAAATCTCCAACTATTACTGTAGAACTATTTCTCCCTATAATTCTGTAATTTGTTGTGTTACATATTTTTTGGTACTATTGTTTAATGCATACAGTGTTCTAAATACCCTGTATACATAGGTGCTTTTGAATGTCTTAGTTTCCCAAAGAATCACTTCCAGCTTTTCCTCCTAGGCTTTTAATTGTATGTCTAAGCTATCACCTTTTGTCCCACACATCTGTGGTTTGTTAGTTCATCTTACAGTACTTTCCAGCAAATCTCACTGCCTCTCTGGTCTGAATTGCAATTTATGCAAAACTGGTACATGCACTTGCACAGTTGTTTAGGTAGCTCTGATACCTGAAACCAGAATCCCACACTGGGAACTTGGCTGCCTCTGATTGAGGGCTGTCAAGTTTCCAGAAAGGAAGTGAAAAAGGCAAACTAAAACATGAGAGGAGTTCCTGTTGTGGCGCAGCAGAAACAAATCCCACTAGTATCCATGATGATGTGGGTTTGATCGCTACCCTTGCTCAGTGGGTCGGGAACCCAGTGTTGCTGTGATCTGTGGTCTAGGTTGCAGATGTGGCTCAGAGTATCCCATATGGTGTGGCTGTGGTATAGGCAGGCAGCTGTAGCTCCAATTCTGCCCTTAGCCTGGGAACCTCCGTAAGCCTCAGGTGTGGCCCTAAAAAATGCAAAACAAAACAAAACATGAGAAAACTTTCCTAATGTTTTCAGCATTCACCTGATTGTTACAAACCTTTGATTGCTTTCTAGAGTTCTGACAAAGTTGGTTCTGACATTTTCTCTCAGTGGTTCTGACACTGTGTGTCTCTGTGTGTTAATGTTTTAATGGGGATCCAAGAGCTTGGAGCAATCTGCTCCACCATTATGATGGTGATGTCACCACTCAGGTCTCTGTTCTTTAATTAGGTTTGTAGTTGTTACTGCTGCATACTAAAGTTTGAGACATGCTCAATGCTGGAAAAAAATTTTAGGTTAAAAACAGAAAATAGGTGTTTGTAGCTCTCATTCATAAACTGTGAGATCTTGGAAGGATTATTTAATCAAGCTGGCTTAATTGATTAGTGCATATAATCTACAGTGTTCTTTATAGACTACATTTAGAAAAAGACCACAAGTATAAAGTACCTGTAAATGAAAGTACGAGTAAATGTTATTTACATTTTCTACCTCTTTGTATTCTAAGACCATAAGCACTTACTACTTCTAATGGTGACCTTCTCTGGAGATGTCATAGAGAAAGGTCTGAATAAGTTCACATTTGTTTGAGAAGCAACTGATAAAAATGGAAAGAACCCATATCTTACTTTAGATTACTTTCCAAATTTATTCCTTTTAATTTATTGGATATATATTTCTTGGGGCTACTAATTTAGGTTTTCCTGGTCTTTTCACATCTGTAAACTACAAGTTATTATATCTACAGTACACAGTCTTAAAGAAATTTTACAGATAGGTAAATCTGCCTATTAAGGTACATAGTACAGAATATGCTTATGATATTAAAAAATGAATTAATGCATGAATGATTCCGAAGCCTAATGGTACATACAAGAAACAATTTATGAAGATAAACCCCAGCTGTTCCCACTTAGTAAAACACAGAAAGGAATGAAGAAATGGATATGATGAATTTAAATGAAGTTATCTCCCATTTTAAATATTTGTGGAATAGTGATTTTTAAGCACAAAAGGAAAGAAAAGTCAATACAAATTTCCTTTAATAATTTAATCAATGGATGTGTTCATTTTCTGTGAAGTGGAAATTAAGGGCCTTCACTAAATGTGTACAAGATTTGTCATGATACACACGACCCTCAACCCTATGGTGAATGTCATTACCCCACAAAAGGATATGGATTATGTTGACAACACCTTTGATGTCAGTGTTAGGAAAAATTGGTGATCAAATATGTTGTTCCTTTTTTATAATAAGTATTAAGCACATTATAGATATAAATACACTGAGGATATTTTGGTTGTAAATAGCATATGAAAACAGGTTCCCTATCAGTGTCAGACTTTCATAATTACTTAAATGTTCTATGCAATTTATCACTTACAAACAAGTTACTGGTAAGAACATCTTTAGTATTCTGCCACCCAAATTGTTTACCTCTCTGTACTATATATACCCCCAGTACAAGGTGAACTGGAATCACCACAGTAATTGAACCGGTTACGCAGATCTTTAGCCATTGTTAATTTTTAGAACAGAAGAGTTCCCCACAAAAGGTAAAATTAGGAAATGTGTTTGGTGTGTGTAAATTCACCCAAAACTCAATGAGGATCATGCATCTATTTCTTTATCAATAAATGTATGGCCTTAAGAATACCATTAGCATCAGCATCAACTTACAATAATGAAAGCAAAGGAATATAAAGTGATTTTATGTGCAGATAATGTCTTTCTATTTATCACTGAACCACAAACACTTACCATAGAAATATTAAGATTAATAGAACTATTTAGCAAAAGAACTAATTGTGAGAGGCACTAGAATAAATCTGAGCTATTTTCCATAACAAAAGTTTTCTCTAGGGCAATTGCATTTTCCACAGAGTCATAACTAAACCACCAATGACCAAATTTTTTTTTTTTACTACAATTTTAGGATGCTTCATTTATGAGGATGTGATTATTCTGGTACTGTGGGATTATATGCAGATAAACCCAGAAAGCGGCACTAAGGGATGTCAATTATTTGCAACATTTTTGCAAATTTAGTTTTCCTCATACATCTGAACTCTAGCTTCTCTTTGTAAGTCAGAGTCTAAAAACCCAGTGTGTTTGGGTAACAGTTTTCAATTAATGAATATTGATGAACAGTGAATATTTGAAAGGTTTTGGATTTTTACCATGCTGATAACGGAGGATTTGATACAGCTTCCTTAGGTCAAATGCTGTAGACAAAGCCAGACAAAAAAAGTTTTACCTCAAGAGCATAGGCAATGACACTGCAGAGTAAAGTTAGACAAGAGAGAAACATGAGACTGAGCTCAGGAAGCACAAATTCAAGTCCCAGGTCTTTTACTAGTTGTATGATTCTTCACAAATCAATCACTGCCCTCATGTCTTTTCTATGAAATGGGATTTATGATTGTGTAAACAAATGGGACCATATGTGAAGCACTTCATAAACAATAAAATATGAAAGAGATGATATAAATGTTCGCTTTGGTTGTTTCCTGTAAACTAGTCAATTATGTTTATCTCAGTCAAAAAGTCTCCCAAATATCTCTCTCCCAAATACCTTATGCAGATCTGTAAATTTCAATAGGAAGAGCATCCATGCTATAAGCCATAAATTTTTTTTAACCTTTCTGGAAAAGAAAAACATTTGCAAATTGTATTTATTTTACTACGTGTTAATAAGTTGTATTAGTTTTGAAAAACACACAGAAGATAAAGGAGATAACTTTTTAATTTGAATGCTGTAATTTGGCTCTTCATATAAAGTACAATGTAGCAATATCAGTGTTGGAGAAACTTAGTGGAAGTAGTGATGGAAGAAAATAGAAATCATTAAGCTAAATGTCACCCTATGTAACTTAGGCTACCTATTTAAATGGCAACTAGATTTAACTTTTTTTTTATCCATATCCATAGCTAGACAGAGAAGACATTCCCAAACTCAAGAAAAAATCAGATTGTCACATATAGAAAAGAGAGAATAGTCTCCATGATGATGCAGGTGGAATCTGTTTGTACCATATGGTGGTTAAGAACTAATGCTATGAAGTCCATCACTTCTAGATGCCAACCCTGCTTCACTATTTATTAAATTATTTGAGAAGAGCAATTACCTTGGGGAAGTCTCTATTTATTCTCACAGGAAGATGGAAAAACACACTACTTAAAGAGTTGTGGAAATAATTCTGTGAAATATATGCACGTATTTAACATTCTCCTTAACATAGGAGATGTTAAAATGCAAAGCAAAACCACTATGAGGTACCACCTTACACCAGCCAGAATGGCCATCATCAAAAAGTCTACAAACAATAAATGCTGGAGAGGGTGTGGAAAAAAAGGATCCCTATTACACTGTTGGTGGGAATGCAAATTGGTGCAACCACTGTGGAAAACAGTATGGAGATTCCTCAGAAAACTAAACATAGAATTACCATTTGATCCAGCAATCCTACTCCTGGGCATCCATCCAGAGAAAAAGCATGACTTGAAAAGACACATGTACTCCAGTGTTCATTGCAGTACTCTATACAATAGCCAAGACATAGAAACAACCTAAATGTCCACTGACAAGGAATGGATAAAGACTATGTGGTACATATACACCATGGAATATTACTCAGCAATTAAAAGGAAAGAAATAATGGCATTTGCAGCAAGATGGATGGACCTAGAATTTATCATGCTAAGTGAAGTCAGTCAATGAGACACCAACATCAAATGCTATCACTTACATGTGGAATCTAAAAAAAGGACAAAATGAACTTCTTTGCAGAACATATATTAACTTAAGAGACTTTGAAAAATTTCTGGTTTCCAAATGAGACAGGTCGGGGGCAGGAGGATGCCCTGAGGGTTTGGGATGGAAATGCTATAAAATTTGGTTGTGATGATTGTTGTACACCTATAAATGTAATAAAATTCATTAAGTGATTAAAAAAGATTAAATGTATAGATTATCTGAAGAGAAATGACACCTTAACAAGCCACTAATATAACATATATTTCTACATTTATTTATATATTATTTAATTTCCCTCAGTAATATTTTGTAGTCCTCATTATAGAAATCTTCCATTTGTATTTTTAAACTTATTCCACATTTTGTCTTCCAATGCTATTACAAGTAACATTTCAAAATTTAATTTTCTAATTGTGTTACTGGTTTATACAAATAAAATTGATTTTCATATGTTGACTGTGTTAAAAAAAAAGCATAGGAGATGTTAAAAAATATTTAGGGTAAATCTTGCCTATAAGAGATTAAGTTATAATTTTTATGTACACTTTGGTGTGCTCTAACCAAGATGATATTTTAAAGTCTCAGGTTGTTAGGAAACAAGGAAATCTTGTAGAGAAGTAGCATCCTGGTATTAATCATAAGACCTTATTACATCCCAAAAGTTTGCCACTGTCTTGCAACTTTGATCAATTTTTCTTCAGTTTCTTCATTTTTAACATAAGATGATGCCCTTAACCAAACAGTTCTTTCTCTCACAATGTAGATTTTTTCAGCATAAGTAGAGCTGACTTAAGATGGGCCATTTAGCATCTCATACTTCCTGTGCCACTGAAGAGCTATGCAGTCAAAGATGAGCTGCTTAAGTTCCAGGCATTATTTTCTGATTAATTAAAATGAAATGTTGAACTGGTCACATATAAAACTTCATAAGAAGTAATTATCTTTCTCTTTTGTCATATTTACATTTTCTGGTAATTCTTTGCATGAATATGTACCTGACCTTTTAAGATGTGGCATTACCAGGATGCATAACGTCCTATTTTGCTTTCAGTTTAGAAGATCACATTTGAAAAGATCTAGATTATCAGAAAAGGTAAATTATGCTTTTATATATCTTAGGTTCTAATTTGAGTGACAGTACCTAAGCTACTTAAGGAATGTAGACAGAATTAACAAATAGAGCAATTACTGATGTGTAGCAAAAACGAGGAATTGACTAAAAGATCAGCATGTGAAGCAATATTCCACAGAAACAGCACAGGAAGTAGAGACTTTTAGTCTTCTAATTAATAAGGTAATCTAACAAATATTTACTACCGCAACCAAAAACCAATTCTGACTTCCACTGCTTAGTTATAATTTTGAATTTATTATTGAAGGAATATGCTGCTGCTTTAAAAAATGCACAAATGCTACAAATGTAATAGAATAACTATAGAAAGCACCTGGGCCAGGGATAGAACCCAAGCCACAGCAGCGACAATGTCGGATCCCTAACTTGATAGGTCACCAGGGAACTCTTACATCACCATTCTTAATTACAATATCATTCTTAACATGAGAAAGAGAGAGAGAGAGAGAGTGATTCAAAGATACGTTTCAAAATATAGTTGTCTTGTAAAAATGTAGGAATGATAAAAATATAAATATTTTAAAATTGTATCCTCAATTTACTTGTTTGTTATCATAATTCTCTCATATTCTTATCTATATTTTGAGATAGACTATACTTGACCTCATCAGATGGTTTGAAAAAACAAATATAGCTAATTCCTTGATAATAAAAATAAAAAATATTATGATATTTTAAACATTTTCCTATATTATAGGCTATTCAGTTTCTTAGTATTTAATTTTTCCCATACTCTCATATTTTTATCATTGGTGTTGCTCTAGAATGTAAGGACACATTTCTTTATTGACATCTATGATAATTATGTCTTTCACAGTAGAATTAAACTTAACCATATTAAAAGGTAACTTATTAATCCATGCATTCTAGGCTTTCAGTGTTTCACACAGTTCTAAAGCTCATTTTACCTAGTATATTTGATTTTTTCCTGATTATTGACTGTATTTTCCTGTTTCTTTGCCTGCCTAGTAATTTTTGATTGCATGCTGTACATTTTTAACATTATATTGTTTGTTTCTGGATTGTGTTATACTTTAGTATTATCACTTTGTTCTGACATGCAATTGAGTTACGGGCATACTTCACTTTATTGTACTTTGTTTTATTGCATTTCACAGATACTGCATTTTTTTTTTTTACAAGTTGAAGGTTTGTGGCAACCCTGCATTGTCAGATGATAACATTTTTTATCAATAAGGTATTTTTTAATTAAGATATGCACATTTTCTTAGACCTAATGCTACTGCACACTTAACAGACCACAATATAGTGTAATATAACTATTATACGCACTGAGAAACCAACAAATTCTTGTGACTCATTTTATTAGGTGGTCTGGAACCAAAGTCACAATATCTCTGAGTTATGCTTATATTTGGAATCAGATCCTTTCAAGCTTTCTACTTGGTGAAGGTGAATCCAGAGCACTTTCCAGTCTAGTGATAATTTGTCTCCTTAGATAAGATGATATCATTTTGAGAACTCCAATAGATGCCATGTATATTACATGATCTTTCAGCTCTGGCTGGAGGGAAGAAAAATTACACCCAGTCCTGAATGAACTGAAAAATTATCTGGGGGAGTTGCCGCTGTGGTTCAGTGGGTTACAAACCTGACTAATATCCATGAGGGTGCGGGTTCAATGGCTGCCTCACTCAGTGCGTAAAGTACCTGGCGTTGCTGCGAGCTGTGGTATAGTCTGGTAGCTGCAGCTCAGATTTGACTCCTAGCCTGGGAACTTCTATATGTGCAACTAAGCCAAAGATGCAGCCATAAAAAGCAAAACAAACAAAAAATTTTACTACTTTTTGGTGTTTTTGTTGTTTTTTTTCCTCTTCTGGGTTTGGCTAGTCCTCAATTATGCATAATTTATAAATGGCTTAAGACTTAGAGAGAGACAACCCTTCAGACCTCTAATGCATTCTCTGTCAATTTCTCTCTCTTTCTCTATCTGTGCATGTAGGTGTATGCATGGCTTCCTTTACTCCAGTAGTCTGTCCCACAAATTATGGACAACTTAGTTTATACAAACTGTAATCTTTTTTTTCTTCATTTATTGAGACTTATAAGGTCTGTTCGGTTGGCTTCCTGGTTTCTCTGTTGTTGCCTGGAAACTACCTCTAGACAGTAAGCTGTTGCAATTATAGAGTTTATCTCATTTGTTTTTCTTATCTCAGGGATAACAATCCAGAACTTCTTGTTATAGGATAACTGAAAACCATTATTTCATATAGTTTTTTGGATTTGTTTAAAATGGGAAGGTAAATCCAACTTCTGTTAATCATCATGGTCTAAAGCGAAAGTCTAAAATATCTTCCACTAGGGAGATTGGATTAGGTTGGTGGAATAGAAGGACTGGAGCTAAATTTTTCTCCCCAAACACAGCAAAACTACAACCAAATGTCGAGCAACCTTCAACCAAATGGACTGTACACTTCAAAAAAAGATATTCTACTCCAGAAGACAAAGAGGAGAACACATCAAGAGGTAGGAGGGGCGATTACATGACAGAAGCAACCCCATACCTCCCGGGTGGCAAGCCCCACAGACTGGAAAGTAACTGCATCACAGAGACTAAGCTACAGGACTGAGAGTTCAGAGCTCCACGTCAAATCCCGATGCCTGGGGATCTGGCACAGGGAGAAAGAGCCCCTGGAGCATCTGGCATTGAAGGCCAGCGGGGCTTGTGTGCAAGAGCTCCACAGGACTGGGGGAAACAGAGACCCCACTCTTGAAAGGCACACACAGACTTTCATGTGCACTGGGTCCCAGGACAAAGCAGTCTCCAGAGGAATCCAGGTGGAACCTGACTGCAATTCTTGGAGGATCTCCTGGGAAAACAAGGGTGACTGTGCCTTGTTCTGGGGGAAGGGCATTGGAGGTGAAGCTCTCTGGGACATTTAGCAACCTGCATTTCTCTGGAGGGAGCATTTCTGGGAAAATCTGGTCCCTCACATCAGCCCTGAGAAGCCCCAGGCAAAACAACAATCCAGGTGGAATCTCAGCCCCACCCATCAGTGCACTGGCCACCTAAAGGCCCCTCAGGCATACAGCCAGCCTCTAATCTCATCCAGAGACAAAGACCCACCCATCAGAGGGAGAGGAATCAACCCCACCTACCAGTGAGGAAGCATCACTCCCTCCCATCAGGAAGCCTACAGCAAGCCCCCTCCATACCAACTTTAGCCACAGGGGAGGCAAACACCTGAACTAAGAGAGGCTACAACTCCATAGTCGGCAATAAGGTCTCCACACCAAAAACCTATAAAAATGAAAAGACAGAAAACTCTAGCTCAGATAAGGGAGAAAGAGAAAAGCCCAGAAAATCAGCTCAGTGATGAGGAGATTATCAGCCTCCCAGAAAGAGAC
>PVHT021183519.1:9114823-9155878 GCA_004024745.2 Catagonus wagneri
ACCACTTACATGTGGAAACTAAAAAGACACAATGAACCTTTTTACAGAACAGAGAATGACTCACAAACTTTGGAAAACCTTGATTTTTCAAATAAGACAATCTGGGGGGTGAGGGGATGCACTGTGGTTTTGGGATACAAAATCTGTAAAACTGACTTGCGATGATTCATGTACACCTATAATTGAAATAAAATCTATTACGTAAAAAAAAAAAAATACCCCACAAAGTTGTAGCTAAGAGGACATAATCCAAATGTCTGCTAAAAGACCTTAATTATAGTCCTTCCTTACAATGAGATGTTTTGCAAAATAAAAAATTATGTGGGAGAAGAAAAAAAAAATAAAATAAAATATCTTCCACTAATAATATATATATATATATATATATATTTTTTTTTCACTTTCATAATTCCATTGATGGATTATAGAATACCATGAGGTACTAAACTTGTTTCCAAGAGATATGTCTGTGTTCAGTTTGGTTCTTTGTTTTTGCCTACGTACATAATCCAAAAACATACCTATTACACAGCAATGACATCAATCATTATTAGACTGAAGAAGGATTTTTAATAATTTACCTTTCTTTACCTCTTGCTTTGTTCTTTAGCAGAGGTACCAGAGGATCATTACTGTCTGCTAAAATGACTATGGACTTGATCGACGGGATACTACTGGATCTCAGTCTTAACCATGCCAATTCTTAACTTGTTTCTTCACATATAAAATGAGGATGAAATATTATAAATACTCATTTTGTAACACTCAGTTTGAAATCATAAGTGAATAACATGAACTATAATGTCTGGCACACAAATGACACAAAATATATATGACATAAAACTTGGGTACTATAGCAAATGACAGGGAAAAACAACTTATATAGGAATAGTGTGAAAAGGAGAAAATAACAAAATTTACATGTAAGAGGTCACTAAGTATAAGTACCTTCTTGGAAAACTTAATTGACCTTTATATATCTCACTTTTTTCAATTTTATTCTGAAATGGTTTAAGTTGATAATCTTGAAAGCTATTTATAAAAGTCAAATTAAATGATTTAAGTGTGCTTAATGTCACATTTTAACAAATGCTAGTCAGTCATATATAAAGTTCTAATTTTTGCTGTTTTTTTCTTTCTTTTTTTTATATTAAGCACTGGACAGAAGCAGATTTTTTTATGATCATTTATCAACATAAAAAAGTTATTATTTTATTTTAGATTTTATTTTAGATCAAATAATTTCTCTTTGGGGGGAATCTTACCATGTAAATGATTCCATTAGTCAGTTTCATTTTTTATCTCATAAATCATCTGTGAGGCATTTATTTGTGCTTTCTTATCTCTGTTCCTTTCCCTGAGGGGGTGTCCCTACTAGGACGTTATTCAGTAAATTTCCCCCAATATTTCTGGGGTTGAAGCAAAAAGATCCTAGAGATTACCTCTCTCTCCCAACAACTCAAAATAGAAATTAGTGAGGGTGTGTGAATTTACCTAAAGTTACTTTTATTTTCACAGCACTTAACCAGAAGAAACTGTAAAGCCACAGTGGACATAGGAATAAGCTACTAAAAACAAAGACCACCTATATTTTTTGTAAATTCAAAATGTAGACAGCTTTTATGCAATGTTTGTTTTCTCATGATGTCTGTGTGTTATTAAGAGCATAAAGGCTATAATGAAAGTGTCCACATACAAAACAAACCAAAATTTTAAAAAGTCCTTATATTTCAATACTCTTAATCATTCTGTAGTTGTTTTTTTTTTATTAACAATGAATTTTATTTCAGTTATAGGTGTACAAAGATCATAAGTCAATACGATAGATTTTGTGTCCCAAACCCACAGTGCATCCCCCCACCCCCCAGATTGTCTTATTTGAAAAACCAAGGTTTTCAAAATCTGTGAGTCATTGTCTGTTCTTCAAAGAAGTTCATTGTGTCTCTTTGTAGTTGTTTTTTCACTCAAGAGGTTATGCCCCTTCTTCCCTCAACTCTTTCATCTAACACACATTGTATCCAGTTTTCATTCCAGCAGCCTGGCTAGGTAGGAGATGAAGATACTAATTTTGGGAGCAGGCAGAGGGTGGAGTGGGCCTAGCCTTGCCTGTAGAGGCTGGAGGAATCTTGAGGGTCAGTTACTAAAATGAAACTGAAACCAAAGGTACCGGGGGCAATATATCAGTTCAAAACTTCTAGACAGGACTGAGTTCTAGGTCCAAGGTGACATTTTAACAACTAGGGATAAGTGAAAAGATTAGGGTAAAAGTTAAAAAAAAATTATGAATACCAGGACAATACCACAGATACTTTTAACAAACATTTTCAGTTTTTTAAAAATAAGTTGAGAAGGCAGATCGAGACGGCGGAACAAGATATCGTGCTCATCTTCTCCCACAAACACGTCAAAAAAACACATCTACATGTAAAATGACTCACATGGAACATCTACTGAATGCTGGCAGAAGAAATGAAACCTCCAAAATGGGCAGGAAACCCTTGACACAACTTGGTAGAACAAAAGAAAAAAAGAGAGAGAGAGGAAAGGAAGCAGGATGGGACTAGCATTCCTGAGAGGGAGCTGTGAAGGAGAAAAGGAACCCACACCCTGGGAAGCCATCTAACTGACAGGCCACCAATGAGAGCCTGTAAGTGAGCCCCACCTTCAGCCCCAGACACCTCAGGGGGGCAGCAAAAAAAAAAAAAAAAGGTGGGACAGGGTGCTTCTTGCATGGTCTGCAGGTGGCAGAGGGAACCACCGCAATTATCTCTGACTCCAGAGGAGGGCGTGGCCCACTGCCACTGCCACTGGGGATTCCTGAAAGTTCAAGAACCATGTGCAGCCCCAACCACCAAAGACAGCACCACAGAGGAGGACACTGTGATGGAGCACCACTTGTTGTTGCTCTCGCACCTCTGAGAGCACACCCGCCCTGCTGCTTCCACTTCCAAACCCTCTGGGCAGTGCCCAGATGCTTGATCTCTGTCCCTTTTCAGGAACCTACAACTAGGAACAGCCTGTGCAGCACCTCCTATGGGGGCTAAGCAGGACGAGGTGGTTCTTGAATGGTCTACAGGTGGTGGTGGCAAATCACCACCACTAGGAGTGCATGAACAGGCACCGCTTGTGTCCGCAGTCACCTCAAGAACACCACAGAGGAGGGCATTGCAACCAAACACCACCTGCTGTTGCCCTCGCATCCCTGGGAGCACACCAGCTCTGCTGCTACCACTGCCAAACTCTCCAGGCAGTGCCCACATGCTTGATCTCTGTCACTTCCCAGGATCCTGCAACTAGGAGCAGCCTGTGCACAAAATATATGACATAAAACTTGTGCCCTATACCAAAGGATAGGGAAAAACAACTTATATAGGAATAGTGTGAAAAGGAGAAAATAACAGAATTTACGTGTAAGAGGGCACCAATTATAAGTACCTCCTTGGAAAATTTAAGCGACCTACATAAATCTCATATATTGTCAGTCTTAATTTGTTTTTCCTTTTTATCTCCTTGATAGCTATGGAGTTACATCATTATCATTACATTCATACCGTGTTTTTTGCATAAGTTTGTACCAGGCCTAATGATCTTACCCTCCTATAGTTCTGGAATGAGCGATATGCTTCAATCTCTTGGAGATGTAAGAAATACCAAGACTGACTAATTATTATGACATGTAGCCAAGCATCCACATTATATATTTTTCTGCTATAAGTCAACCGTCTGTATCCAGTGTCCTGAATCAATAAGGGAATCGCTTTCTTCCTATTACAGCTATAATTAAGAGTGTTCCTTCAAAAAGGTTAGCCCCTCAAATGACCATTGCCTTTGAATCACAGTGACTGCTTCAGGGTGACTGGCTTAACACATCCCAGTTACAGTCAGCAAACATCCTCGACCCATCCTCCTCTGTGCTACATATGGCACGTATTTTCATATCTCCTTACATGCTTACATGCTCATAGGTTTCATGCAGGGCCAGTACTAATGAAACAACCATTGGTGTGAATGATATGGAAGCACCAAGTGATGTCTGTTTTGAGCTCATAGGTTACAGAGTCCCAGGAACAAACACTTCAGATTGGCTTCTTGCCTCTGCAGCCAATTTCCAGAAAAATTAAGTATCCATAGTCCTAACTTCTATGAAACTTTCAAATAAAGCCAATCTTAAAAAAAAAACAAAAACAAAAACAAAACAAAAACTAGCCATTATAGCTAATGTTTTTGAGGAAAAAGAAATAAACTTCAATGAGTTTTAAAATCCCTCTCTCAGGCCTCCCCTGGCAAATTCTAAGGCTTATGTCATTAATGGCTGCTATGAACCACTTGATGGCTGAAAATGTCCTGGGATGCTTGGTGTGACTGATACATGATAAACAGCATCAGGATTAGCAGTATCTTTCCAGGCTTAGTATGCACAAAGTAGATGGCCCTTCTGGTCTCATTAGTATTTTTTACAATTTTAAGCAGTCTGTATCATTGGTGTTTTTTTCAATTCTAAGAGGTTTACATAATTTGCTGATCATTAATGCTGGAAGGGAATACTAAACCATTCCTTCTACTGTTTGCTCCTTCAGTCTGCATAGCTATATCTAGCAATAAAGTGGACATACATGTCCTGCACTTTCCTTACCATTTATTAGGATGTGTCTTACATCATTGGATTTATATGACAATTACACACTGAATTTCATAGCAAAGAGTATCTTTAAGTGTTGTCTCTCTAAGGCTTTTATCCATTTTGAAGGAAGGCAAATGTGTTTATTATTAACATTCTAATTGATAAATCAGCACATTATCTATCAGTTTACCCAGACCCAATTTTAAGATCCCAGATAAGAATTGTGAATGATATATTGGGTTCTAATAACTTTTCTGAACTATGCTTGCAAGTAATAGATTCTCTAGTCTATGGGCTTCCCTAGTAGCCGTCCAGGACAAGATCTGCTACATAATTCCTTCAGATCTTATAGGAGAGGAGGAACTTGTGATTCTTATATTTCAAAGTGACTAGAAAACATGCATGGAGCTGGAATAAGCCTTCAAAATCACCGGCTTTTAAATGTGTAGCTAAACTACTCCAATAATATGGCTGCCTTGGCATCCATGTGAGTGGTCAAGAGGCCTATAGGGGACCTGAACTGACACTGACCCCTCCCTTGAGTGCATGACACAGAGTCATAAGTAAATGTTAAGTTTTTGATTTAACTCCTCCAAGGACCCTTGAGGAAAGCACTGTCCCCTCCCTCCCAGGGCCTTCCCCTTGTGCACCCCTTATATAAAACTACTGTGAAGCTCAGCAAAGCCCCACTCTTTTTTGGTTTGAATACACTAATTGCCCTTATCCTGAGGAACCTAAAAACACTCCACACATATATGGTAGTAAAGGTATGAGCTCTGTGTCTGGCCAAAGTCTCCCTGCCTAAACTCTTCTTGACCTCCCTACACGGCCTCTGGAGGCATGTGCTAAACCTCCTCCTTCTAATGTGGGTTTGTAAGTAACAAACTTCCATATTTTACTTCATTTGTGATGTTTTTTTGAAACTTGTTTCACCATCTGACACCCTTGGGTCTACTTAACAAATATTAATTTAATAAATTCACATCAGCTCTAAGGACCTGCACTAAATATATATGGTGCTTAGGGTCTGGATAAATATTGTGTTTGACTTGAGGAACCCTAGACCTGCTAAATCAGAATTTTAGTAAATATACTTTGTATTTTAAAGGACTTAGAAGTTGCTTCTGTTAGGTACCCATGCTTGAGCATGACTGTGGTACTGTCTCCATTCCTAGATTATTAGAGAAAAAACAATTTTGTTTTATTATTTTATTTTTACAGTGAGTTCTTATTGATCTGTTTGTAAAATTCTGTCTCCAAGCATACATGAAAAAATAAAATAGAAAAATGTGTTGCCCACCAAAATTTGGCATCTTATACATGAACTGAGGGATCAAAATTATGATTCAGATTATTAAAGTAATGACCATCATAGGATTTGTTGACACAGTTATGGTATGCTGCTACTTAGAGTTCAGATAGTTTCTATTTCTAAAGAACTTATATTGATTTTTACAGTGATAAATACTAAGAAGACATTTTCAACTTCTGTTAATATTAAGCTTTATCTCTATTGCCTCAGATTTTTTTTATTAAAATAGTACTTTAACTCAAGAATATGAATAAAAGTAACAGAAATATTTATGTACTTTTCCTTATGAAAATGTTTTTAAAGAAATGAATCTCACTGCTTTTCTGACTGGAAATTATATACACAGTTTTTTTTGAAAACAAAATCAGATAATACATAAGAATAAGAGCTCAAATAGTGACTGAATCACTTTACCCAGAGTTAAAAATTGCAATTGTTTAAAATATCTTTCAATATTTCTTATGTGTACACAAAAATATATTAACAGCATTTTCTTAATTCAGGAAAGAATTGAAACAATCTTCTCTCTGGTCTTATAGGGTGGCAGGTACTGAACTAATTCGACTGCTAAAAATTACTATGAAAGTTGAATAATTCAATAAATGTTAATGTAACTGAATCTACAGCCCAAAAACTTCTAAAATTTAGAAAGGCAGGAATTTAAGAATGAAAGAAGAAAGGAGGGAAAGAACTTCCTATCCCCAGATGACTTCAATGGTAAATTATTCCATATAATAAATGGAAAAGAATATCAATACTACAAATGTTTATCCAAAAAATGAAAATATTAGATTACTTACAATTCATTTTATGGAGCCAGAACAACTCTGACATTAAAAGTTACAAGACAACTACTAGAAATTAATGTTACAGGTCAATATCTTCCATGGACCATCAAATATAGGGATATATAAAGATGATAAAACACCACCACTGTTTTCAGAAAGATTTTATTACTTATTTTAACATTCCAGGTGAGTCAACAAACACTTATAATTAAAAGTGAATTTGGTAAAGTTAATTACATAAAATTTATAATCCAAAAAATGTATCTACATATACTAGCAAAAACAAGTGGGAAATTATGTGAAAATATCATTTAAAATTACATCAAGTAGCATTAAATATCTATGATTCATCTAAGTAAAACTGAGGAAGATATAAAAGGAATAAAGTTGGAAATGTTTGCAGATGACAGAATGATATACATAGAAAATCATAAAGATGCTACCAGAAAGTACTAGACCTTATCAATTAATTTGGTAAAGCTGCAGAATACAAAATTAACACAAAGAAATCTGTTGAATTTCCATGCATTAAAGAAAAATTAAGGAAATAATTACATTTGCACTGCATCCAAAATAATAAAATATTTGGGAATAAACAGACCTAAAGATGCAAAGATGAGTACTCTGAAATCTATAAGACACTGATGAAAGAAACTGAAGATAACACAAATGCATGGAAAGATATACTGTGTTCTTGGATTGGAGGAATCGATATTGTTAAAATGGCCATACTATCCAAGGCAATCTACAAATTCAGTACAATTCCTATCAAATTACCAATGGGATTTTTTCAGAAATAAAATAAAATTTGTATGGAAATACAATAGAGCCAGAAGAGATAAAAAAAATCTTGAGAAAGAAGAATGGAGCTGGAGGAATCAGGCACCCTGACTTCAGACTATACTACAAAGAAACATTCATCAAAACAGTACAGTACTGCTACAAAAATAGACATATAGATCAATGGAATAGGATAGAAAGCCCAGAAATAAACCCAAGAACTTAGGGGCAATTAATCTACAAGAAAGAAGGCAAGAATATGCAATGGAGAAAACACAGTCTCTTCAATAAGTGATGCTGGGAAAACTGGACAGGTACGTGTAAAAGAATGAAATCAGAACACCCTCTAATACCATAAATAAAAATAAACTCAAAATGGATTAAAGATCTAAATACAAGACTAGATACTATCAAACTCCTAGAGGAAAATATAGGCAGAACACTGTGACATAAATTGCAGCGATATTTTTTTGGATCCATCTTCTAGAGTAAAGGAAACAAAAGCAAAATTAAGCGGGACCTAATTAAATTTAAAAGCTTATTCACATCAAAGGAAATTATAGACAAAACAAGAATACAACCTAGGAATGGGAGAAATTATCTGCAAACAATACTATGGACAAGGGATTAATTTCCAAAATATACAAATAGCTCATACAGTTTAATATGAAAGAAAAAAAATGAATCAAGACAATCAAAAAATGGGCAGAGGACCTAAACAGACATTACTCCAAAGAAGACATACAGATGGGCAATAGGTACATGAAAAGGTTCTCAATATCACTAATTATAGAAAAATGCAAATCAAAACTATGAAGTACCACCTTATACCAATCAGAATGGCCATCGTTTTAGTCTCCAAATAGTAAATGTTGGAGAGGGTATGAAGAAAAAGAAACCCTGTTGGTGGGAAATGTAGAACTGATGCAGGCACTATGGTGAACAGTATGAGGGTTCCCTAAAAAAACTAAAAATAAAGTTACCATAGGATATGTAATGCCACTCCTAAGCATGTATCCAGAGAAAAGCATTGAATTTCCACACATTAAAAATAAAGTGCCAGAAAGAAAAATACAGCAAAAAAAAAAAAAATCAAATTTCGGGGAGTTCCCATCTTGGCTCAGCAGAAATAAATTTGACTAGTATGCATGAGGCTTCAGGTTTGATCCCTGGCCTTGCTCAGTGGGTTAAGATCCAGCCATGAGCTGTGTTGTACATCACAGATGTGGCTTGGATCTGGCATAGCCTTGGCTGTGGTGTAGGCCAGTGGCTAACAGCTCCGATTTGACCCCTAGCCTAGGAATCTCCAAACGCCACAAGTGTAGCCCCAAAAAGCAAAAAAAAAAAAAAAAAGCAAAAAAAAAGATAACACGCATCCCAAAGTTCATACCAGTACCATTTACAATAACCGAGACACAGAAACAACTTAAATGTCAATTGACAGATGAATAGATAAAGATCTGATATACACAATGGACTAGTACTCAGCCATGAAAATAATGAAATAATGTCATTTGCAGCAACATGGATGGACCTAGAGATTATCATACTAAGCGAAGTAAGACAGAGAAAGATAAATATATCACTTTTATGTGTAATCTTAAAAAATGATATAAATGAACTTATTTACAAAAAATAAATGGAATCACAGGCATAGAAAACAAACACTTGGTTATCAGAATGGATGGTGGGGGGTGGAGAGATAAATTATGGGTTTGGGATTAACATATACACAGTACTATGCATAAAATAGATAAACCACTGGGCCTACTGTATAGCATAGGAAATATTCAGTGTCTTGTAATAACCTATAAAAGAAAATAATCTGAAAAAGAATATAGATACATATATAACTTTGCTGTACACCTGAAGATAACACAACATTGTAAATTATCTATACTTCAATTAAAAAAATTTTTTTTCAAGAAAAGAAAGAAATTGCTGTCTTTTGAGACCACTATTCAAATTGTCTTATGACCTATGATTTCAAGGAAGACCGGCCTAGTTTATTTCCAGGAATGAAGACTGTTAACTTTCAGTTAAGGCTGTTGGAGACAGCTTCTCCAAGACTGCAGCTGAGAAATGGAGTCTATTGGCACAGTATTGTGATTCCACAAGTTCAACATAACTATGATGGTTTGGGAATTCAAGCACCTGTAGGCTGGGAACAAATTAACAAGACACACTGACGACCATTGGCAATGTGTATACACACACAGCATTTATTATATAGACTTCCTTTTTTTTTTTTCTAATCTAGGCAGACAGTTCTCCAAAGAAGACATGCAGATGGCAAATAAACACATGAAAAGATGTTCAACATCGCTCCTCATTAGAGATATGCAAATCAAAACCACTATGAGGTACCACCTTACACAAGCCAGAATGGCCATCATCAAAAAGTCTACAAACAATAAGTGCTGGAGAGGGTGTGGAGAAAAAGGATCCCTATTACACTGTTGGTCGAATGCAAATTGGTGCAACCACTGTGGAAAACAGTATGGAGATTCCTCAGAAAAGTCAAAACAGAATTACCATTTGATCCAGCAATCCCACTCCTGGGCATCTATCCAGCAGAAACCATGACTCGAAAAGACACATGTACTCCAGTGTTCATTGCAGCACTCTATGCAATAGCCAGGTCATGGAAACAACCTAAATGCCCATCGACAGAAGAGTGGATAGGAAAGATATGGTACATACACACAATGGAATGTTACTCAGCCATTAAAAGGAACGAATTACCAACATTTATAGCAACATGGATGGACTTAGAAATTATCATGAGAAGTGAAACCAGTCAGACAATTAGACAGCAACACCCAATGCTACCGCTTACATGTGGAAAGTAAAAAGACACAATGAACCTTTTTACAGAACAGACAATAACTCACAGACTTTGGAAAACCTTGATTTTTCAAATAAGACAGTCTGGGGGGTGGGGGGATGCACTGTGGGTTTGGGATACAAAATCTGTAAAACTGACTTGTGATGATTTATGTACACCTATAATTGAAATAAAATCCATTAAGAAAAAAATATATAGACTTCTAAGATGGAGCAGCAAGGTTGTTTTTGATTCTAGTACAAATGTTTCTGAAGCCAGGAAAAATACTCCCATTCCCAGGCTGAAAAAAAAAATTAGACAGAGGTTTCAGAGAAAGAGAAAGAAGGTATTGTTCCCCTAAAATCTTTTGGTTTTGATGATACAGATTATTGTCTTATAACTTGTGTTTTACTACCACTTGAGTTAGCCATCACACTGAAATGATTACAGAATATGAGAACTTCCCAGTTTCCTAACTGACTATGCTGCCATTCCTTGCTTACTAGCAGTTGAATGAACAATTTTAACTGTTGAGCAATGTGTGCATACATGTTTTGAATGAGTACTTTTCATTTCTATAAAGACAACCCCCCAAATCTGGTTGGAATTTCTGTTGTTAGGAATGGAGAAACCTTGCCTTTGAATTTTCATTTTTGGCTGTGCTCTAAGTATCTAGATTCTGAATTATAGACAAGTGTGGAGCCATGGTAAGAAGGAGAGAGCTCATTAAGACCATGATAATCTGCTAGGCCTGCACAGAGTCTGTATTTGCTAATAAGTATTTCAATTCTCTTAAATTAGAAACTTTTTAGTTGTATGTAATAACTACCTAATTAAGTGACATATTTAGGATGAATTATTTTGCTTCTGAAAAACAGATAAAGAGGAAAAGGTAACTGTAGATGGGAGGAGTAGCTAATGGGAAAAAAAGGCTTGGATAAGAAAAGGAAGCAAGCCTGGGTTGCAATTTAACATTTGTAAAGCAGATACCATATAAGGAGCCTTATTATCACTAACTCATTTTGATTACTAGAGTTTATCACATCATTTTTGTATGCCATGATTAACACATGATGTTCTGGTGAATGTTCACTTGAAATGATATGAATCTTGACTGTAAAAAAAATAAAATATTCACAATGGGATAAAAAATTAAATGGAAAATTACTATCAATTTTATTAACTTTCTTTTCTGTTTTAAACCTAAAAATGTAAATAAAAGCAATACGGAAATTATTAAAAAATTACATCAAGTAGCATAAAACACCTAGGATTCATCTAAGTAAAACTGAGACATCCACACAGAAAACTCTAAGATAATGCTAAGAAAAATTCAAAAACTTGAATAAATGATCATGAATGAGAAGACTCAGTATCAATATTTCTATTTCCCCTAAATTTATCTAACTGACCTACAATGGTTCTCTTTGCTGTGCAAAAATTTTATATTTAATAAAGTCTCACTTGTTTATTTTTGAGTTTGTTTCTTTTGCCTTAGGAGATAGACACAAATAAAAAATTATATGACTTATGTCACAGTGTTCTGCCTAAACTCTGTCCTAAAGTAAAAATATTTAAAATATTTGTCAAGTATATATATGAGTGGACCTTGTCTGCATCTTAATTTCAACAACCTACGGATAAAAATAGGCTCTGAGTTAGTTGGATGAATTTTAACAGGGGCTGAGTATTAGATATTATTAAAGGATTATTATTAGTTTGATAAAGTGTGATGATATGATTTTGGTTATTCTGTAAAAGACCCTTATCTGTTCATTACACATACGGAAATATTTATGGCTGAAATGATGTTACCTAAGATTTGTCTTTCAATACTTCAATAACAACAATAACAACACACAACAGTAGGGGAGATATGAGTAAAAGAAGATTGACTAAATGTCATTAATTCTTGAATTCTCTATCCCTATTATATATTTGCTAGTCATCATTTATCAGGCCTTGCATTAAACCTTATATTTTGTATTCATTTTTCATTCTCCCTTCCCCCACCCCATGATAGATACACACACACACACACACACACACACACACACACACACACACAGGGTTAGGTATAACTAGCACTATTTGTCACTATTATAGTTAGTTGAGTATATCACCCAAAATTGTGATGAAAAAGTAGAAAAATTAGGATTAAAATCTATTTATGAATATCAAAACCTAAGGTGGTATGAAACAAGCTATGCCCTTTCCTGTGTTTCAGCTGTTCATCTTATCTTGCTCTAGAACTGTTTATATAATATTAGAGACATCTTATCCTTCAAAATGCAAAAAAGAACTACCAGCTAATACACATGATTTTGGCATCTTCCATGGGCTTTTTTCCCATTCTAATTTTGTATTTCTTCTTGAAATGACTTTTTAAAATGGGCAATGCTTATATCATACATTTAAACAAATACTATTTTCCGTTCTAAATTTTTAATTTATTTTAAGACTGGATGGTTTAAAAGTTGACTTTTCCTTTTATACATAGCTCTGAAAAACACATGATTCTTAGTAGCCATTCTGGACACAAATCTCTTGATATCTACTCCTGCATGTCTTCTATACCCTAGTCCAATAAGTAATGCCTCAGTCCTGGGAACTAAGCGCTTTCAAAGAATTTATAATTTCTCACATTTTCTTTATATTTGACCCATGGTTATGAACAGAGTGCACTGTAGATACAGGTGAAAGTTTATGAAAATGTAGTGATTTTCATAGGCTCAGTGCTCTTTCGTATTTTGAATGTTATAGAGATCACTTAAGTTTTAGTTTGAACAGATGTCTAAGTCCATGTCTTTCATGTCAGAGGACATAGGGATTTACTGATGCAGTCCTCCACATTAGGGTTGGCCAAAGAGATTTAACAATTGTCCTCTTATTGTGATGCTGGGTTGTGATTCATCTACTTTGACTTGCATTCATTCTTCTTCTGATGACCAAAATGTCCTGGAAACTCTCATTTTTGAAATCTTTCTCTCTGTATTGAGATATGTTTCCCTACTATGCTTCAAGGATCAAATATTTCTCTATGACACTCTCTCTTTTATATAGGAAAGCAGAGGGAACCAGTTCTGACTTGTGCATATTCTGCTGTTTTTCCTATATCCTATCTACTTACAATCTCTGAGTTCTTCTATGGCCTCTGCCTGTTTTCTACCTAAAACATACCAGATTTACTCTATTTAACTTATGACCTGTGGAAGGTTCCCTTGGTAAATACAAGTACTGGCAAGTCATTGGAGAATCTGGGTGAATATCATTACTAAGCCAGAATTTACAATTCCCCTTTCTTATAGCCAATTTTTTTTGGCTTTTTGTCTTCTTCTAGGGCTGCTCTCTCAGCATATGGAGGTTCCCATGCTAAGAGTCTAATCCAAGCTGTGGCCGCCGGCCTACACCACATCCACAGCCACGCGGGATCTGAGCCATGTCTGCGACCTACACCACAGCTCACGGCAATGCTGGATCCTTAACCCACTGAGCAAGGCCAGGGATCGAACCTACAACCTCATGGTTCCTAGTTGGATTTGTTAACCACTGAGCCATGACGGGAACTCCATTATAGCCAAATTTTATTGGTCTAGTATTTCTTTAATCCCTCTCTACTCAAAACAAGGATTTATTTACCTGTAATTTGCCTTACTGCATATGCATCTTATTTTACTAGGAAAATATAGTTCATTAACATTGATTTATTCTTCACAAAACAAGATTCTTTTAATTAAATTGTATTCTTCTGGTTATGAAATTTTCTCTGTCAATTTCATCACCTTCTAAGGCACTTTTTTACAGAAGGATAAGGTGTAATTTTTATTTATTAAGGTAAAATTTATATACAGTAAAATGCACAGTTCTTAAGTTTGGTATTGAGAAGTTTTGATAAATATACACACCCATGTGAACATAACTCTAATAAGGATATAGAATATTTCTACGACTATGGAACATTCATGTATGCCTCATTGCTGTTAATTACCACCTCCCACAAGTAACAAAGTTCTTGATTTTTATCACTTATAAATAGTATTTGCCTATATTACGTAAATAGAATCATAGAATGTATACACTTTTATTTTACTCACTCAACATGTTTTTGAGATTCATCCACATTGTTTTATCAATAGTTCTCTTTTAACTGCTGAGTAAAATTATATTTCATGAATATAACTCAATTTATTTATCTATTCTTTTGTTATGGACATATTGGTTTTTCCAAATATATCAGACATATATATTTTTTATTACTTTCTAACTATTTAGCACTGGAGTTATCAGTCTATATACTAGTGGCAAATAAATCTTGAGAAATTGCTATTTTCTTTTTTGTCTTTTTGCCTTTATGTAGAGCCATACCCGCGGCATATGGAGATTCCCAGGCTAGGGGTTTAACAGGAGCTGTAGCTGCCGGCCTTCGCCACAGCCACAGCAACGCGGGATCTGAGCTGCGTCTGCAACCTACACCACAGCTTACGGCAACGCCGGATCCTAAACCCACTGAGCAAGGCCAGGGATCGAACACGCAACCTCATGGTTCTTAGTCGGATTTGTTAACCACTGAGCCACGAAGGGAACTCCAGAAATTGCTATTTTTCATATTAGTTCTAGTTTTGCAGATTCCTTGGGATTTCCTATGTAAAATCTCACATAGTCGACAAACAACAGAGTTTTATTTCTTCTCTCCTGCTCTTGTCTATTTCTCTCTTTCTTTTGTTTTGGCCATGCCTGTGGCAAGTGGAAGTTCCTGGGCCAGGGACAGAATCTGCACCACAGCAGTGACCCACAGTATAGCAGTGACAATGCTTGATCCTTAACCCACTGAGTCACTAGGGAACCCCTCTTTGTATTTCTGTTGATAGCCTCATTGCACTCATTAGGATTTCAGGTATAACGTTAAAAATAAGTGATGTGAATAGTCATGTTTGGATTATTCCTGATCTGAGAGGAAATCTTAGGGAAATATTTTATCATCAGTGATGATATTATTTGTAGATTTATTTTTATGCCCCTTATTGAGTTGAAAATGTGCCCTTGTATTCCTAATATACTGAGAGTTATTCTTACACATTTGTGTTAACTTTTCTCACATACTTTCTGTGAAGGTTTTTTTTTTTCATTTACCAAAAGGATTGAGATTCATTGTACTATTTTTTTTAATTCCACACCTTATACCTGAACATAACACAATACTGTAAATCAACTATACTTCCATAAAACACTTAAAAAATATTGAGTGTCTATTAATGCCCACAGTGAAAAAATGCTTCAAATTTTAGCCATTTACTGATGTGTACTTTTGGTTGTTGCTGTGTCTCAAAACAACATCCAATCTCTTCTCTTACTAAGTGAGAATCACTGGGGAACTGGTCTACAAATTTTCCACCACCATTAACACATCTCTCATTCACACAATGTCATTTGCAATCAATCTACCTTCATTACCCCTCTATTGAAAGTTGTCAGAGACTTCAATACTAGTTTAAAATGTGAGTTCTAAGCCCATATTTCTATTTTCTCTTTCTTAAACTATCTATGTCCACTTCAGGCTTAATACTTTTAAGTTGAATGCTTCACATTACCTCCAAGTTTATCCCTCCTCTGAGCTCTCAATATCTTCCAGTGGCAGCACTATCACGTTCATTTCCTAAACTAAAAACCATAGATTTATCTTTGATTCTTGTTTTTCACACTATCTATAAGCAGTCAATTAACGGTACCTATTGATTCTCGCCCTTAGACTCCTTGATTTTTTTTCTTTTTTTGGCCACACCCATAGCATATCGAAGTTCCCAGGACAGGGATCAAATCCAACCCACAGCAGCAACCTATGTGACTCAGCTGTGGCAACATTGGATCCTTAAGACACTGTGCCAGATCCTTAACCTTCTGCACCACAGCAGATCTTCCAAGCTCTAAGATCCTTTCCATAGTAAGACTTTTCTTTAATCTAATCGTTTAGATTTTTCTTCCTGCTTATGCAGACTACTACATTGGCCTTTTAACTTTATTTCTTCCAGCTTGCTCCTTACCCTCCAATCCATCTCAAACCTTATTATGAGTTTTGTATTCTGAATGCATATGTCAGATCTCACCAGTTTTCTCCTTAAAAAACATAAATGTTTTATCAAGTCAGAAAGGAATTCCATATCCTAAAGCAGAAAGCTCCATATTCTAATTATTTTTAATAATTTCCAGACTGCTCCTGCAGCATATGTAAGTTCTCAGGCTAGGGCTTGAATTAGAGCTGCAGTCCCTGGCCTGTGCCACAGCCACAACAACATGGGATCCAAGCTGTGTCTGCAACTTACAACTCAGCTCAAGGCAACACCAAGATCCTTAACCCACAGAGCAGGGCCAGGGATCAAACCCACATCCTCATGGATACTAGTGGGGTTCATAACCCACTGAGCCACAATGGGAACTCATAATTTTAGTTACTTAACTGGATCTTTTCCCCTTCATACTATATATAACATAAGGTAGTGGTAATACACAAATTCTCTAGCAATCTTATGATCTTATGAAATAGTTATCTTATTCTGATCATGTCTTATGTTTTTCTACTGAGTACAAAATTTTTCAGTGTAGTGCTAGTGTCTGATTCTTTGAAGTTAGCCCAAAATAAATAGCATATTATCTTGCTTATGGTAAAATTACATCAAACATTTTCTGAATTAATGACAGTCTCCATGATTCGCTTTTTTTAAAAAGAAAAAAAAGCAGCCATGTAGGGACACTTTAAATTGACAAACTGTTTTAGCCCTCTTAGACTTTACCTCAACCACTAAACTATAGTAATGACTAAGATGCAAAGAGGAATAGTTTAAAGACACTAATGTGTTTAATTCTGGGGAAATAATATACTTTTAAATCATTTACTAACCAAAGCCCCTTCACATCTTTGTCCTGAATTTCCTGAGTTTTAAGTCTTTCATCCCTATTACTTCTTCAACAACGTGATCTTATTAAAATTACGAGATTTTATCATTTCTCTGGAGACTCTCAGTTAAAAGTGAAAATCTTCAGATGGTTTGTAGATCTTTATTTTGGTTGAATAACTATCATTTTCATTGAAATAGACAAATCTATTTAAAATAAAAATATTTTAGTCTATGATGTGGAAAATAATAAGATTTAAGAGAGCACTCAGTAGTTTTAGCAACTGGACAGGAGACAATAGCAGCTATATGACATAAAACATTTCGAAGAATAGTGGGGGACATTGTTTGTGAGCACATGTAGGACTTTCCTTAGGGTCCCAAATTACTGAAGTTTCACTTTATGGGAGTCTGAGGTCCTGCATGAGCAACTGTGGCATATATGTCAAAAACATTTGTTTTCAGTTCTTGTCGTGGCGCAGAGGAGATGAATCCGACTACGAACCATGAGGTCGTGGATTCGATCCCTTGCCTCACTCAGTGGGTTAAGGATCTGGTGTTGTCGTGAGCTGTGGTTAGGTTACAGACATGGCTTGGATCCCATGTTGCTGTGGCTGTGGCATAAGCTGGCAGCTATAGCTCAGATTCGACCCCCAGCCTGGGAACCTCCATATACTGCAGGTGCAGCCCTAAGAAGCAAACAAACAAAAATTTGTGTTTTTACTGTTAATATGATCTCATTAATACTCACAAGTTACTAAGGACAGACAAAATGATTTCTCCAAAGATTCCTATCTTTATGTCATTTGATATCGCTACTATTACTTAATCACTTATTCTAATATTTATTGGAATTAATAGGCATAAATCAATGCTAACTCTAGAATAATTTTTTAAACTATTCTGAGATATAGGTGGTCAATATGTGTCTTTTATTTTCCAGTGATCTTAGACACTGCAAAATCCTTTTTCCATTTTTAGGAATATGGTATTATATTACATCATTTGATATTTTCAGTCTTTCAGATGAACATTTCAATATTTCTCACCTGCCAAAGTTTTGAGAATGTAGCCAAATATAATGGATATTTAAGTGACTTAAACTTTTTAATGAACTGATCCACAAGAGTGACAATTTTCTTTGAATACTGGAAAGTTATTTTTCACTGACAATATGCCACAAATGTCATAAAATGCCATGTTCACAAAGAATACGTAGTGTGTGTGTGTGTGTGTGTGTGTGTGTGTGTGTGTGTGCGTATTCAAATAATACCACCTCAAACTTCTCATGATTTTCTATAAGCATCCAACAGTAGATATTTTGGGCACCAATACTCAGTTCATGACTATTTAAATTTTTAGAGGTCAAATTTACAATGCTGAGAATTGAAATAAAAAGGCATTAGAATGATCTGAAAACATAAATAGTAACTTCAAAGAGGGAGAAAAACAAATACCCTATAAATCTGATGTAAATTGCACTTACAAATAGTTTCACTGATTTGGGCAGTATGTATCTGTCTGCCCACTTGTTCTAAATGTCCTTTCATTTCCAACGTGTGGTTTCTTGTCTAGAACCAGGTACACTTAACCTACAGAAGTGAAATGGATTTCTTTTACATTAGCAACATTTCTAAACTATTTCTTTAGCCTGAAGAACAAAATTGATAAAACATACATGAAAGCAAAACAATGGGTTACTGATTTTTATTTTTTCACACATTTTTCCTAAAGCTTTCAGATTCAGATTTTATGTGAATCACTCTATATTTGTAAACCACACATTTCTGGGTTCAGTCCTATATCAAATGGTTCTAGGTCTTTGCTGAAGTCATCCGTGAATGTAAGGAATGAAATTTTGCTAGCAATGTACTTTATATCAAAGTAAAAAGCCTGATCTTCTCTTTTGTGGAATGACCCTGAAATGGGTACAACTGGGAGAGATGAAGATCTATCAAGGTGAATGAATACCTTTTTATTAGGTGAAGCACACCATTTGCTCTGTCAACCTACTTCTTTGCTTCAGTGATAATGGGGCCTTTTAGAAACTCAGATGGTCTCTCACATTCCATACCTGATAAATTTCCATTTGTTATATCTAAACACAGACACACTGGATTTTCTCCAGCTGGCTTTTCTTGCTACAGAAGTTTCTGAAATTCAAATTATTGGTATTATACCTGGACTCCTTCCCTTCTTGAAGCTGCCAATGCATTTCTGGAGTTTAGTTCAACATAAAATGAACTGGTATTAAAATACAAATGAAACAGTATTAACAAGGTCTTACATTCTTTTAAGGTTCTCTTGGGGTGTGGTTACAGCCACTGTTTCTTTAACCTAATCTCAGTTTTTATTTTTTATTTTATTTTATTTTTTTAGGGCTGCACCCACAGCTTATGGAGGTTCCCAGGCTAGGGTCGAATAGGAGCTACAGCTGCCAGCCTACACCACAGCCACAGCAACGCAGAATCTGAGCCGCTTCTGAGACCTACACCACAGCTCATGGCAACTCCAGATTGTTAACCCACTGAGCGAGGCCAGGGATCAAACCAGCAACCTCATGCTTTCTAGTCAGACTCATTTCCCCTGTGCCACGACGGGAGCTTCTAATCTCAGTTTTTAACTCTGACTATGGATATCTATTCCCAACCACCAACGACCCTTCTTTCCTGTCAATGATATATGCAGCAATATCTGCTTCAAATTCTCTCCAAAGTTATCCTTCTTCATACTTTCCCTGTGAAGGTTCACCTGTCTGTCACAGTTCATTATGGCTCCATTTCTTTTTCTGAATCCCTTGTAATAGTTTACATCATATTGCTATGGTGCACTTCACTAATTATAAGATACATGTTTTGTTTTTCACACTAAATGGCTGTGAATTTGGAGTGAAGTGTGTCTTATATTTGAGGATATCTCACAATCTCTGTTGGCCTGAAGTACAGCTAAAGTACAAAGGTGAAACACCTTAACTTACAGTAATAAAATGTTTATGAAGAAGGGTTGGATGAGATGGTGAATCACACATTTTCTTTACTAGATAAATAATAGTAAATAGTTAAGCTACTTAATTATTAAACATCTTATTACCAGTAATTATTTATTAAACTTCTGGGTCTTTCACATATGTAAAAAAGACTACTTTGTAAGGATAGAATCCCCAAATAAGCATAACGATGTATTTGTGGTTCCAGATAAATATTGCCAAATTGTTCACAAATTGGTCTTATCAATTTACAATTCCACAAGAAATATCTTTGTACTTACTAAATAAATGTTTGAAATGATTATATGCTATCACCTTATAGTCAGAGAATGTTCATCACAGGATCAATTCTGTCAGATTCAAAGACCAAATAATATTTGCATTTTACACTGCTGGTTGCATGACATAAAAAGAACTTGAGCTCATCCAGAGGGCTCCTATTTTTAATCAGTCATCAGTCAGTAAACTGCTGGAGACCTGAGTCTCTTCAGTGTCAAAAGGAAAAATACTTGATTTGAGCCACTTTATGTTCCCCACTTAACCTCAAAATTTCAATATTGGATTAGATTTTAGCATAGTTAATATATATACATACAGCAATCTGTGGCAGAGCTATTGAAATAGAGATTCTATTGAAGGCACTGACATATGCTTTAGGCTGGGTCCATGATATACAAATTGTAGTTTAACTGGCATCATCTTGTTAAAAATGTACTCTTAGGAACTACTACTACTTATAAGACCTTCTGTATTAAAAAATTGCATTTTAAGATTCTCCTTTGGTTTGTATACAGATTAACATCTGAGAATCACTGATAAAGGGAGTTATGAAGTCATGTTGAGAAACACTGTTCTTAGTTCTTCACTGTTTAACAACTGCTGTCATTTCTGCAGGTGACATTTAAAATAAATTGCAGAGAGGAATCACTTTTCTCTCCATGGATTGTGCTTTTATGTGTAATTCTTTTTAATTATTTTAATTTTCATTGAAAAAAAATTTTTGGCTGCGCCTGTGGCACATAAAAGTTCCCAGCCCAGAGATCAAATCTGTGACATAGAAGTGACAATGCCAGATTCTTAACTCACTGCACCCCATGAGAACTCTGTGTAATTATATAATGTGTTGCATTCTTAATTTGACATTTTAAAACCTTCTGCCTCAGTTAATACGTTTTAAAGACTGAATAGGCCTCTTCTACTATTCCAAATAGATTTGCTTTCTTATATCAATAATATATTGAAATTTCAATAATCATTCTGCAACCACGTCACTTAGATATTTCCAGTTATTTCCTCAGATTAATTTTTTTAAAAAGTTTTTATGGGGACTCAAGAACAAAATAAATGAAGCAAATTGTTTTGCTGTTTTAAAATGTGTGTATACAACAAATATGATATTCTGAGAAAATTCATTCAAGTATGATATCTGAAGAATAATGTGCTAAAATCTGTTCATTTTTTCAACAAGTATTTAATGAGCATGTATAATTTGCCTGATCTAAGCATTAGGGATTTCACAGTGAAGAGAGGAAAAATGTCCTTATTCTCAGAAGGCTTACACTGTGCAAACAGAAGATGTATAATGACCAAGGAAATGGGCATGATGTATAATGACTTCAGATAGTTATAATTACTAGGAAGAAAATATAAGAGAGCAATGAGCTAGAGTAGGAGGGAGAATGGTTAAGAGAGCTATGGCCTACCATTTCTCTACTGAACAACCCTAGTCTATATGCAGCAAATCCTAGCTCTTTGGTTAGGATTTTGGTGTCAATTTGGAAATTTTTTATGACTTTATTATTCTATTGTTTCCATACTCAGTACAATTATTCTTGGATTAAAGCCCAAGATTAAAATAGTAAGGTTTTATATGGATATCTTTTCTATACATAGGATGTAAGATTTAATGATAAGTAAAATAAAGAGAAAGGAAAACCTAGTCATTCTATAAAATATGAATGAGGTCATATAATAAAACAGGAATTCCACATTATTGTTATATGTGATTTGTTTAGTTTTATAGTCTTGTTTAGGATAAAACTAATCATCTTAAGTTGAAGCTTAAGTAGTTAATTAACATGCTCTGGCTTGTGAATATTCTAAGTAAACAAACAAACAAATAAAAACAGTAACTCAGGGATTTGTGACTTACAGTGTAAACTGCCTCTATCTTCCAGCTTCCTAATTACAAAGAAAATAAGTAGAGTATTGCTGGACAAGGCACAATACACAAAATTTGCTCAAGGGAAACAAAAGTTGAAATTAAGAAAGACAATGGAAGAGCGGAGCAAATCCAAATGGAAAGTTTATGAGTACTAGGCACCGAAAACTGTCCAAAGCATCCATAAAGGGAGGTCTAAGAAATGCAGAGTCACGCACGTGGGACTCCTTTCTCTCAGTCATTTCTTCTTGACTCAGCATGTCTTTATTCTTACTGGAATGAAAGTCAATTCAGAAAGAAGAGAAGCCACAGCTAGACCATATGCTATACCAAATCCTATATAGTTATATGTGGAGAGAGGATGATACAGATACAAACTTATACCTAAAACACCTTCTGGAATAAAGAAGAAGAAACCTCATGGGGAGTATCTGCAGAAAGTATTTCCTGACTTTTTTAAAAAAGAGTTATCTACCTGTTACCTGTTATGGACTGAATATTTGTGTTCCCTCAAAAATTCATATGTTGAATACTAAACCTCAAAGTGATGTTAATGGATGGTGGGATCTTTGGGAGGTTATTAGATCACTGAAGGAGGAGCCCTCAGGAATGGGATTAGTATCCTCATACAAAGAGACTGGAGATCTTCTTCCCCTCTCATGCCATCATGTGAGCATACAGTAAGCTGACTGCAACCAGGAACAGTGCGCTTACCACATACCAGATCTGCTGGCACCTTTATCTTGGACTTCCCAACCTTCAACATCACAGGAAATTAATTCCTGTTGTTTAATCCACCCATTCTATGCTATCTTGTTATAGCAGCTTGAACTAAGACAGCATCTTAAAAAATCTAAAAATATTTAATGTAGATGGTGAATGTTTAAAAACATATCACCGCAATATTCTGTGTGGATAAACTAGATAAATTAGATTTTTCTTTCTCTTTTCCTCTTTTCCCCTCTTTGGTAATAATGATTATGACAAAATGATGATAATGTTAACATACATACAAAATAAGGATAATAAAGTGATAAAATATAAAACTCATGTTTTGAAAAATATTATAAAAATAGAAAAGATAAATATAACACAACTGGATAAAATTAGACATGTGAGGAGTTTCCATTGTGGCACAGCAGAGACGAATCCGACTAGTAACCATAAGGTTGCAGGTTTGATCCCTGGCCTCGCTCAGTGGGTTAAGGATCATGTGGGTCGCAGATGCAGCTCAGATCCCATGTTGCTGTGGCCTGGCTACAGCTCTGATCTGACCCCTAGCCTGGGAATATCCATATGTAAGTGCAGCCCTAAAAAAGAAAAAAAAAAGAATTAGACATGTGAATTTAGTAAAATTCAAGAAAGCATAGACTCTTTGAATCAAAAGATGGACAAATTTACAAATAGATTGTATTAAAAGAGGTCACATGAGAAATGGCAGAAATAAGGAAATAATCTAAGGATAAAAACACAATTTTAAATTTGAAAACTAATATAATTGGTAACAAGAGAAAAGTAAATGGAAAATAGAGATAAAGAACACATTCGAGAATTTCTGAAAAGGCTGAGTTCAAAATGCAGAACTACATTTGTAATAATGTGAGCTTGACCACTGACAGTTTATAAATGTTTATAAATGTCTTTCCTTGGTTGAATAAAAATTATATGTATAGATTCTAATGGACCCCACATTAAAATTTTAAAAAGAGGAAATAAATACTACTTAAACATAGCTTGGTAAACTTAAAATTTTAAGAAACAAGAAAAACTTCTGGAAAATAAAAGAAACATTAAACAAAAACTAATTTTTCGATTGTTTACAGAAGCGTATGTGTATTCTATGGGGGATATTATGTGTGAGTTTATGTGCATATTTTAATAACTAAAATAAATACTTTAAAATAAATAATTGATTTGTGGAAATTTAGGTGCTAGTAGTAACCAAGCAAGAGTGATACTTGTCACAATTCTTCTGAGTCAGGATGAGAGAAAGAAGGGAAGTAGTAAATTAATACACCTCAGGCACACACATCATTTATTATGGTCTGCATCTGACAGGGATTAGCCTGGGAAAGTAGGGGACTTCGATAAATAAAGACAGGATTCAGATGACTTTCTTAACTACTTGTAATGAACTTTCCCTGAATCTCTACAAGATAATGGGCATTTCTACAAAATTCTGGTAGCACAGAAATATAAAATTACTCTATGGTCTCTTTGCCTTTAAGTTAAAGATTTCATTGTTTCTGAAAGCATAATTTGCACTAAATTTACATTATAAGAGGAATCAATATAAAAATTTAAGTAATACAGAAAAGCACAAATGCAAAAAGGAAAATATAAAATCACCCCATATTCCATCTTTTGATGAATCTCATTCTGGACATATCTTTCTCTATTTATCTCACTATCTAAATACATTTGAGAGATAGAAAATATTTTCATAGAAATTATATCATATGAAATGTGTTATCTTTAATGAAGCAAAAATTTGACTCAATGAATTAACATAAGTAAGATTTTACACTAAGAAGAAATCTATAGCTTTAATAAGGAGTAAGGGATCACTTTTTAATTTTTAAGAGATGGAGTAAATTTTTCAACTAGATGTTTCAATTTTAGAGAATGGTATTTGAATCATCTCTCAAAATGATTTGACACATAGTGTTCTTCTGCTTCCCTTTGTTTTCCCTGGCCTGCCAATATTTGTAAGTTATATTATTATTTATACATTGTCAAAGCCTATAAAATTTATATTCTATTTTACAACCTTCATTTCCAGAGATGTTTGGTATTAATTCTATTTTTAAATGGATTCAATGTTCTCAGCCAGTTATTTTATGACAGCTTTTCCATTTCAAATTTTATTTTGTTTTGCTTCATCACTTAGTTGACTGGAGTTATTTATCAAATTTGCTTTTTTTTCCCTTTAAAAATGGCCCATAAATTCTGTATTCCCTGAGTTTCTGCATGCCTGAAACTATCTGTCACTTTGAATTGTTTTGTCCTGTTTTATTATACTTGAAGGACAATTTGGTTACGTGCAAAATCTTGGCTCAGGTTTTCATTTTCGCTCAGAACTTTGAAGCTATTGCACCATTATATTCTGATATTTAATGCTGCTGTGGAAAAATCTAAGGCCAGACTGAATTTTTATTTTTCCTCAGTAGATGACTTGCCTTTTTGTGACCAATTACCTGAAGAGTGCTTTTTTTGCATTTGAAGTTCAATAATTTACTCATATATCATTGCTAATTGTTCTAAACTCATTTATTTTCTGAAATATTTCCTAATGTATTTAAAATTTTACCTTTATTTCTTCTAATTATGCTCCACTGTTCCACTTTTAGGTTTCTGTTTTAAGGAGAGACATTTTATTGGGTCAATACTGTTTGACATCTCAACTAATCATCTTCATTTTTGTTGCTTTGATTTTATTTGAGTGCAGTATGATTTTATCAAACTTTTCTTAATGATCATCATTTGATTATAATATACCCCTTTGTGGTTTCTTAATGTTTTAAAATTATTCACTAGTTCTATAGCAGATTATATTTTGTTTTTACTATATTTTCTAACCCTATAATATCCCTTTTTTACAGTATTTTAATATTATCTCGACTCTGAGTTTTGTTTTTAATGATACAAAATGCTCACAAAGTTTTCAAGGGTTGGAGAATATATTATCTTTCCAGGGCTATATTCTGATCCAAGGAAAAGTTCACTGCATTTTTTTAAAAATTAACTATGTATTTTTTCTTGCAATATGTATGCAGACTTATCATTTTTATTTTTTAAAATCCTATCCCATGCTCTTTTAAAAAAATCTTACTTATAATTTTATAAATATCTGGACATAGACATACAGAAAAATTTTGATTACATGGCATTAATTATAAATGCTGATTTTGGAAGACTAAAATTGATCAACATTATCTGGGTTGAAAATAAGCTCTTAATATAGCACAATAGATCTATCTATCAATCTTCTTCCTGTAGCTCCATGAAGAATCTACATTTTTAAAATTATTTTTTGTTATCTTTTTTCCCTGTGCACGTATTTCTCCCATCTCTCACCCCGATCTTTGGCAACCACAAATCTGGTCTCGGAATGTATGAGCTTGGATTGTTTGGTCAGTTACGTTTTTTTAGATTCCATATGTAAGAGATATATGGTACTTTTCTTTCTCCATCTGACTTATTTCACTTAACCACTTAGTATAATGGCCTTGAGGTCCAGCCATGTTGCCACAAATGATAAGATTTCATTCTTTTTCATGACTAAATAATATTGATATGTCAATTATATATATTATATATAATATTGATATAATAGATATATATAGATAGATAAACAATTTCTCTATTCATTCACCAATTGATGCATATTTAGTTTTTTTTATATTTTGGTTACTGCAAATAGTGCTGCAATGAGCAGGGAGCTGCTTATATCTTTTTGAGTGGCTTTATTTTCTCTGAATAAGTACCCAGAAATGGAACTGGTGGATAATATGGGGGTTCTATTTTAAAATATTCTGGAGCCTCCATACTGTTTTCCATAGCAGCTATACTGATTTACATGTCCACCAGCGCTACATGAATATTTTACTTTCTCCACCTCCTTGCCAACACTTGTTATTTCTTATTTTTTGAAAACAGCCATCCTAATGGTTTTGAAATGAAATCTCATTGTGCTCTTTTTTTTGCATTTCCCTGGTGAATAATATTGAGCTGCCCTATGTTTTCTGCTGGCCATCTTTATGTTTTCTTTAGAAGAATGTCTCTTCAGGTCTTCTGCCCAATTTTTAATTGAGTTTTTTTTGATATTGAGTAGCATGTATTCTTTGGATATTTTAGGTATTAATCCATTACGTAATATATCATTTGCAAACATCTTCTACCATTCATTGGGTTGCATTTTAATTTTGTTGATGGTTTACTCTGTTGTGTAGATCCTTTTTTATTTTCATGTAGCTCCCTTTATTTTGGTTTGCTTTTGTTTTTTGTTTTTTCTTGGCTGTGCCCGCGGCATGTGGAAATTCCCAGGTCAGGGCTAAAATCCACTCCATAGCAGCAATCCAAGATGCTGCAGGGACATTGCTGGATCCTTAACCCAGTGCACCACAAGAGAACTCCCTTGTTGCTTTTATGATTGGTGTAATTGCCAAGACCTATGTCAAAGAACTTAACACATGTGGTTTCTTCTAGGATTTTTATGACTTCAGGTCTTATATTCAAGTCTTTGATTCATTTCCAGTAAATTTTTGCATACAGTGTAAGGCATTGGCCAGTTTTCTTCCTTTGCATGCAACAGTCTAGATTTCCCAACACCATTTATTGAAGAGATTGTCTTTTCCCACTGTACATTCTTGGCCCTAAATTACTGACCATATATATGTGGGTTTATTTCTGGGCTTTCTATTCTGTTCCTTTGATCTGTGTGTTGTTTTTTTTAGGCCAATACCATACTGTTTTAATTACAATAGCTTGTAATAGAGTTTGAAATCAAGGAACACGATTCCTCCAGATTTGTTCTTCTTTCTCAAGATCTCTTTGGTGATTCAGGGTCTTTTCTGGTTCCATGCAAATTTTAGGACTGTCTGTTCTGCTGCTATGAAAAATCCCATTGAAATTGTTTATTGCTCTGGATAGTGTGAACATCTTAACAGTATTAATTCTTCCAATCTATGAGCATGAATTATCTTTCCATTTATTTGTTTCTTCTTCAATTTCTTTCCTTAATGTACTTTTCAGTGTACAGGTCTTTAACTTCTGTGGGTAAATTTATTCCTAAGTATTTTATTATTTCTGATGCAACTTTAAATGGGATTGTGTTCATAATTTTTTTTCCTGATAATTATCTGTGTACAGAAATGCAAAAGATCTTTGTATACTGATTTTGTATCCTGCAACATTACTGAATTTCTTTCAAAGTCTAACAGTTTTTTGATGAGGTCTTTATGGTCTCCTATATATAATACCTTCATGTCATTTGCCAATAGTGACAGTTTTACTTTTTCCAATTTGGATGTCTTTTATTTCTTTTTCTTGTCTAATTATTCTGGCTAAGACTTTTAATACTATGCTATATAAATGTGACAAGAGTGGGCATCCTTGTCTTCTGATTTAGAAGAAAAGTTTTCAGCTTTTCACCACTGAGTATGATGTTAGTTGTGGGTTTGTCATGTATGGTCTTAGCACGTTGAGGTATGTTCCCTC
The DNA here is from genome assembly GCA_004024745.2 of Catagonus wagneri. NCBI lineage: Eukaryota > Metazoa > Chordata > Mammalia > Artiodactyla > Tayassuidae > Catagonus > Catagonus wagneri. Next base: position 9,143,405 of record PVHT021183519.1, read on the forward strand.
TATACCTGATTTGTTGAGAGTTTTAATCATAAATGAATGCTGAATTTTATTTATTGCTTTTTCTGAATATATTGAAATGATCATATGATTTTTATTCTTTGTTTTGTTAATGTGTATTGCACTGATTTGCAGATATCAAACCAGCCTGGTATTCCTTAAATAAATCCCATTTGATCATGTTGTATGATCATTTTAGTATACTACTGAATTCACTTTTCAAAGATTTTATTGAGAAATATTACATCTATATTCATCAAGAATAAAATGGACTGTAATTATATCTTCCTGTTGTATCCTTGTCTGGATCTGGTACCAGAGTATCAGGGTAATTTCATGCTTTTTTCTTTACTCTTTAGTAATGCTTAATGTTGACAACTCAGTTTAGGTTTTCTCATTGTATAGGATAAGTTAAGTTTCCTTTATTTGCTGTCTAGCATGATCTATGATGTACATTTCTGTGTTTTTCTTTAAATTGTGGCTTGAGGACCTGAGACTTTAGTTTTATCTACCTTTTCTGTGGCCTAAAAAAAATCATAAGTCAGGGAGACAAGAATAGTTCTCCTGACACCAAATGCAGTTTTTGTTGGAGTAGATGTGTTTGATCCTCTTTTCTGAGAAAGTATCCTTTTCTCCTAGTGATGTCTGCGCAGTCTGCTTTCATGGAGGAAAGTATCAGGAATTCAGATGGTTTCTCCATTTCTCATTCCACCTATGTCTCCCCAGTAGAGCTTTCAGGTCTTACTTCCCACTTTCTATATCACCTTCTTGCCAGGAAGAAAGAGGAAAGATAAATAGAACACCTCCCTCCATTTGTGTCTAGGTTAGGGTGTTTGAGAGGCTTCTCAGAATTTATATTCACCTATAAATAATATTTCTGATGTCAGAAGAGGTTAAAGCCACACTATGACAAAATTTTATGCTGCTTTCTTTGTTCCTTCTTGAATTTGCCACCATGAGACCATACTACTTTCTTTATTTGGTTGTTTTGGTGAATGGTGTTTTATCTTTCCTCTTTCTTCCTGGCAAGAAGGTGATATAGAAAGTGGGAAGTAAGACCTGAGAAGCTCTGCTGGGGAGACATAGGTGAAATAAGGGATGCCTACAGTAGGAACTGATTTTTTTCCAAATGGAAACTTGGGATATGGTAAGTTACTGAAATGTTGATGTTAGTTTTGTGCCCCAGCAGGTTGTAAATCCTGGAGAATGTTTCCTGAAAAATGGAAAAGAATGTATATTCTGTTTCTTTTTCGATGTAATGTCCTGAAAATATCAATTAAGTCTAACTGTCCTATTGTGACATTTAGGATCTCTGTTGCCTTTTTCCCTTTTGTTCTACCCTATTATGTGGAGTTTTCTTGCTGTTTTTATAAGTCTGAGATCTGCCAGTGTTCAGTAGATATTCTATGGCAATCATTCTACATGTAGGTGTTTTTTTTTTTTTTTTCCTCTTGATGTATTTCTGGGAGAAGGTGAGCACCAAGTCCTCTGCCATCTTGATCTACACCTGATTTTAACCTTTGAATTATAACATCACAGGCTTTATGATTGTAAGATTAAAACGCTGCTGTACTTCAAAAGTTTAAGCCAAAACTTATATTCCCTGGGGTCAATTTCTTTCTACAGGAGAAGGTAGGAAGTAGCTAAGAGAATTAAAATGATTATGGGCACCAAAAGATAGTTCACATTTTAGGAAAATCATGGGTTTCTCTAATGAAATGATTCTTTCATCAGGAGAGAAGTATGATATAGATTAAAAACTTTAATAGAGGAATTCCTGTTGTGGCTCAGCGGTAATGAACCCGATTAATATCCAAGAACATATGGGTTTGATCCCTGGTCTCACTTAGTAGGTTAAGGATATATTGTTGCCATGAGCTGTGGTGTAAGGTGCAGACACAGCTCAGATCTGGACTTTCTGTGGCTGTGGCATAGGCCAGCAGCTGTAGCTATGATTTGCCCCCTAGCCTGAAAACTGCCATATGCCACACATGTGGCGTTAAGAAGCAGAAAACCCACATAAAAACAAAAAAATCTCCAAAACTTCAATAGGTAACTGTTTATTAGAGATTATGAACAAAGAAACCAAAACAAGTTTATCACTATTTCTATCTACTTAAGTACTACTCAGCTGTTCCTTACACATGTGGGATAACCCATACAACTGCCAAGTTTTGTTGTTGATAGTGTTGATAATAAACTTCCACTACTTATATTTTCATGTGGAAGGGCATCATTTAGTGTACTATTCTGGGATTCCTTTCCCTGGAAGAAGCAATGACTTGACTCCATTGATGAGTTAGTGAATGGACATGGATATGTTTAGAGTAGCCACTTTTCCCCCCTCTTTAGATAGGACTATAGACACAGGTATTTGAATCTTTTGCCATGAGGCAAGGTTTCCAGCTTCACAATTATGAGGATCATAAAGGGAGCTACAGATTTGACATAAATTCAATTAACTCTAGTAGAAGATTCTGGTCCATTAGTATAAAAACCTTGAAAATTAAACATGAGTGGAATTTGGGATATATAATTTTCACTTAAAATTTAATGCATTTGGTCTACCCAACTTAATTATTTCTACCTTGACAGTTTGCTGCATCTTGCCAGAGGAACTTAAAGCATGAGGCAACATGATATTTTGTCCCTCTTGTTCCACTGCAGCTCATGGTAGCTTTGTCTGTTGGGGAATGTCTGTATATTACATGCATATATACACATATCTAAACCTTAGCCAAACACCAGGAAAAGTCTGAGCACATAGGTAGATTGCAGGCAGAATGTGACTCACAGCTGGGTGAGCTTCCCAATCACAACAGTCATCAAATGCAAGCTACAACAGTCTATCCTTGAACTACATAGGTGAAGAATGGCCTGGATTTATAGGTAAAACTGAGACTACGGGTTTATCTGTAGAATTTTTTTCACCTTTCCTCAGCTGAGTCTGTAAGCAGCTATTTTTAACTGGAATATCAGTAAAATACCCTTACGTCCCTGACTGTCTGGGATGTTCCCTATTTATGATGCTGGCCTCCTATTCCATACAATTAAACTTATGTTTACTAGATGTTAAATTATGCAGTCACTCTACCTTTGAACTCTGAAGTGCGAGCTTCAAATTTTTAATGAGAAGCGTAGGTAGGCGATTGTCACTATGCTTGACCAACTGCTTTCCTTTTGATGTTATTTCAGTTGTAACTAGAATTCAAATGGGGAACAATCAAAAGAGAGGGTAAACACCTGGATTCACCTGGCTAACCCACAGGATCTCTATAAATTAATATTATATATTTGAAGTTTTCTAATACACAGAAATAAAGATGATAATAAAATCAACCATTTGGGGGCTCAGTTTCCATAACTCATTTATCCCACTCTACGAACACCACCTTTTTCTCTTTTTCTGGAGTACTGATTATGAAGTAAATCCTAGGCATCCAATCCATGTTAACTGTATATGTATTAGTATATCTAGCACATAAAATTTTTAAAAATTTAACAAAAATACTGCAAACACAATCAGTATTAATTAATCATTAACATAACTATTTATATTAATGAATAAATTGTTAATTATATTATTTAATTACACTCATTATTATTACTAAATATTTTCTGATAGCATCAAATACACAGTCTGGATTCAACTTAACTCAGTTTTCTTAAACAGCAGTCTGGATAGGTTTTTTTTTTAGTAAGGGTACTAAACAAATTGTATCACATTGAATTCAGTTGATAGTCTCTGAAATTTCTTTTTTATACAGAGCTCATCTCTCTCCCAATATTTTCCTCTATATGTGCTATTCACATGCCTTTTTTCTGGTATAATTTTCCATGTTCTATAAAATGTGATGTTATCTAAGATAGTCCTCTTTTTCCTGACCCTCCCATAAATTTGGGGGAAGATAATCTGGACAGATTTAGCTTCAGGTACATAAACTTTTAATAAATATATATGGTTCTGAGTACTTCATACTTTTTCCTTTTTTTTTTTTTTTTTTTTTGTCTTTTCGCCTTATCTAGGGCCACACCTGTGGCATATGGAGGTTTCCAGGCTAGGGGTCTAACAGGAGCTGTAGCTGCCGGCCTTCGCCACAGCCACAGCAACACGGAATCTGAGCCGCGTCTGCAACCTACACCACAGCTCACGGCAATGCCGGATCCTTAACCCACTGGGCAAGGCCAGGGATCGAACCCGCAACCTCATGTTTCCTAGCCGGATTTGTTAACCACTGAGCCACGATGGGAACTCCTCAGACTGTATACTCTTTGTAAAGTATAGATTTAACCATTGGTTCGAGTGCTGTCAGCCTGATGTTTATTTTAAAGGTTAGCCATCTTGAACTTAATGCATTAGCAAACATTGACCACAACTGCCTTGACCCACTGTATTTCATTTGAATTGTTTTGTCTGTTCTCCTTGAACTTATTATCTCTAATTCTTTTTTTTATTAGAGTGTAGTAAATTTACAATGCTGTGACAGTATTAGCTCTAAAGCCTACAAAGCAGAGTTTTCTCTCATTAGCTCTTTAATTAGTCTAAAAAGTAGTTCTTAAAAAGAAAGGCCAGATAAATGCTTGCTTCTTCCTTTTAGTTATCATAGCTAAGACCACGGCTAGTCTGCTTCACACTAGTTAAAAAGAAATAGGGGCGTTCTCTTGTTGTCCTGCAGGTTAGGGATCTAGCCTTGTCACTGTAGTGGCTTGTATCACTGCTGTGGTGTGGGCTCAATCCCTGGCCTGGGAATTCTCATACACCACAGGTGTGGCCAAAAGAAAAAAAAAAGAAATGAAAGAGGAAGTCTACTTTAGTGTGAGATTATTGAACTAAAGCAGTGAGGGTAATGAGGAATTTAGGATGAATATTTTTGGCCAACTCAAAATTCATTGGTCTATATCAGTCACTTTAGGAAAATTCACAGCACAAAATTTAGAGTTATATTAGGAAAACAAATATGCTGGAAAACAAGTAAAAGAACAAAGAAAAATTGTAGTCAAAACCAATAAACAAAGCTAGCTGTACATACAATAGGAAGGAAAAGCATAAGAAACAGACTGGCATGTTAAAAACTCATCCGAGTTTGCTGATGGTAATCAGGCAGCCCCACCAAAAATACAAAAGGGAAGTATTTTTCTTTGAACTATACATTTTCCTAAAAAGGTGATATAACAAGAGCCATGAGAGCCCATAATGAAAATGTCACAAGAGAGTGTAAAAACTGTCTCTAAAGAGAACCACACTCAATGCAGCACTAGGTAGCAAGGAAATGAGAATTCAAAGTATCAAAGCAAAAGCTAAATTAGAATTTTGAATATTCAAGAAAGGTTCTTAAAATAAGAGCCTGTGAAGGGGTTTTCCCCTACTGAAAATATAAAACATAACACACACGCACACACACACACAGCCTCAAATATCACTCTTTGATAAAAGAGAAAGTGATCCATAGGGTCAAAATTATTATCTGGATAGGCTATTTTTCTGGGCTGATAACTTGATAACTGAATATGCACTGTACACCTACTGTTTTCACTTGTTGGCTAGGAGAAACCCAGAGGAAGCAAGAAGCATACTTCTGCTATAAATGGTAGGAATCCCAGGGTTTGACAGCTGGAGCTGTTTTCAACTATGCTTCTCAAAGGAGCAGATTTAAGCAGTGGCTTTCCATGGACTTCAAAAAATGGAAGCTGAGATCATTTATTTTTGATCTTTCATGTTTTTAAATATAAGCATTTAATGCTATATTTTTTCTGTAAAGAGTATTTTAGCTGCGTCTCACAAATTTTCACGTTTTGCTCTCATTTTCACTCAATTCAAAATGTTTTCTAATTTTTTTGATGTCTTCTGTGATTCACGAGCTACTTAGAAGTGCACTGTTTAATTCCCAGAAACTTTGGATTTTTCAGACTTTCTAAAATTCACTTCTAATTTATGTTTCTGTCATAGAATATACTTGCTATGATTTTAATCTGCCTTAAATGTTTGTTTATGGGCTAGCGTATATTGTCTTGGTAGATGCTTAATGTGCACATGAAATAAGTATGTATTCTAATGGTGTTAAAATTTTACTTATCTTACTGACTTTCTGACTTTCGTTCTATCAATTACTGAGAGGAGATTTGGATGTAAGTTTTGAGTTAACATGAAAGAAGATGGACTTTAGGGTATGTTTCGGTCTGTTTGGACTGTTACAACAAAATATCATTGACTCAGTTGCTTAAACTAGATAAGTAATAGATTTGGTGGGGAAAACTTATGAAATCTTTCCTACATAGTGTTTAAGAATACTTAATTCATGACAGTTGTAAAGGGCAGCGAGGAAGACTTTAATGAACAGGCACTATTGCAATGAGGGCTTTGCAGTATGTGGTAAAAATCAGGCTCAATTCTGAATATAACAAAAATAAGATATCTATATCCAAGAAACAGAATGAGAAGTGGAAACATCAAAGCTAGAGGGATTCTCGGTAGACCTAGTCAACAGGATTTTTGCTGAAGGCAGGCCTGGGGGATATGATATGGAGTCGGGGATGAGGAATTTGAACAGATATCCAGGGTGAGGGATTTTCACTAAACTGACTCAGCAGGATTTTTGCTAAAATTAGAGCAAGATCGCTAATGACAGTCCAACTTTTTTCCTAGTGAAAAAGAGGACTGAGATGAACCTGACTCAAGTTTGGTCAATGAGAGAGTCTTTGCCAGTAATAGGATTTTTCTTAAGATTAAGCTTAAATTTAAACCTTCCTGATTATATAATTATGTAGCTGTAAATGCTTAGGAGAAATACATTAAAAATATAGATCTAAATAAATTAAATAAACAAATTAACTGGAAGTTACATTGTGATTGCTCTTGTATATAGGAAACATAAAACCATCAATTCTGTGATCTACTTTTAGAAAATTCCAAAGATCTACAGTCCTTCAAGTGCAGTATACATATGCAGGATATACATGTATATAGAGCAAGTCAGAGAAAGTCAAAGTACAAAGGTCAGAGAGCAAGAGCAAGAGAGAGAATGGGAATCAGTATGTTCCATCACTTACTCAGAAATAACCTTATGGAAGCCGAAATTCCTGGTGATACTGATTCTCTAGAAGAGTGATTTTAAAACCTTATTTCCATTCCATCACACACAAGATATAATGCTTCAAGTGTCACATGTTTCCAAATGCAGTACTCAGAATGCTGAATGCAATACTACATCCTTCTCTATCCTCAATCATTGTTGATGAAAATGATATTGAAGATAAGAAAAACTTGATTTCTAAATTATTGTAACGTGCAATTTTTATTACAATAGTGTCATATTCTAAAATTTAACATACAGTTTTGTACGTCAGTTGTATTTTTTCTTTGAATATTCTTCCACAAATGAATAATTCTTTGTCATTGCCATACCTCACTCTATGAGAAGAAGGTTGGAGAAAAGCTTCTTTCTTTCCTTCTTCCTTTCATTATATGCATTGTTAAAGGCAGTATTCAAAGCTTAACATTTAATGATAAGTACTGTATTCAATGGAAACAATGTAGAGGTTAAGAAGGGTTTTTTTGATTAGACAGATTTAACTTGGAGCTTGCTGTGCTGCCACCACTAGAAACAAGAACAGAAGCAGCCAGAGGAGAGCAAAAGACTGTCAGGACGTGGATCCACCCTACCACCTACCATTTGAATGACTTTGAGTTTACTTAAAATGACTGAGACTTTACCCACTTTAAAAGAGATATGATAGTACTTTCTTCAATGTGTTTTTTCAAAGACTAAAGACACAGTCTATGTAAATTTCTTGGTACAGTTAATAGATGATATTAAATGCCCTATAAATACTTGCTAGCATACAAGGTAACCAAAATAGTAGGAGTAGTAGTTGTCAATGTAGTTTAAAATTTAGTCATACCAGGAGTTCCCGGTGTGGCTCAGTGGTTAACAAATACGACTAGAAACCATGAGGTTGTGGGTTCGATCCCTGGTCTCGCTCAGTGGGTTAAGGATCTGGCATTGCCGTGAGCTGTGGTATAGGTTGCAGACGTGGCTTGGATCCCATGTTGCTGTGGCAGTGGCACAGACCAGCGGCTACAGCTCCCATTAGAACCCTAGCCTTGGAACCTCCATATGCTGCGAGTGCAGCCCTAGAAAAGACAAAAATAAAGAAATAAAATAAAATTTAGTCATACCAGTAGTAGCAGTAAGAAATTTCTGCACACCTCACTGTTGTATATAATCATTGAGAGTCAAGGGTTTTCTTAGAATATAACTTTGTGGAAGAAATTTTCCTGAAAGAGATCCCTTGAGAAACTAAAACACCTGCATTAGTTTTGTACTGATCTCTTTAAACCTGATATCCACGATTTTTTTTCTACTGTTATCATCATCATCATCTAAGAATTGCCATGTTTTTCTTTTTTTTCTTAATGGATTTTATTTCAGTTATAGGTGTACATGAATCATCGTAAGTCAGTTTTATAGATTTTGTATCCCAAACCCACAGTGCATCCCCCCACCCCCCAGACTGTCTTATTTGAAAAACCAAGGTTTTCCAAAGTCTGTGAGTCATTGTCTGTTCTGTAAAAAGGTTCATTGTGTCTTTTTACTTTCCACATGTAAGCGGTAGCATTGGGTGTTGCTGTCTCATTGTCTGACTGGTTTCACTTCGCATGATAATTTCTAAGTCCATCCATGTTGCTATAAATGTTGGTAATTCGTTCATTTTAATGGCTGAGTAACATTCCATTGTGTGTATGTACCATATCTTCCCTATCCACTCCTCTGTCGATGGGCATTTAGGCTGATTCCATGACCTGGCAATTGCATAGAGTGCTGCAATGAACACTGGAGTACATGTGTCTTTTCGAGTCATGGTTTCTGCTGGATAGATGCCCAGGAGTGGGATTGCTGGATCAAATGGTAATTCTATTTTGAGTTCTCTGAGGAATCTCCATACTGTTTTCCACAGTGGTTGCACCAATTTGCATTCGACCAACAGTGTAATAGGGATCCTTTTTCTCCACACCCTCTCCAGCACTTATTGTTTGTAGACTTTTTGATGATGGCCATTCTGGCCGGTGTAAGGTGGTACCTCATACTGGTTTTGATTTGCATTTCTCTAATGAGGAGCGATGTTGAACATCTTTTATGTGTTTATTTGCCATCTGCATGTCTTCTTTGGAGAACTGTCTGCCTAGATCCTCTGCCCATTTTTTGGATGGGGTTGTTTGTTTCCTTGGTATTGAGCTGTAGGAGCTGTTTGTAAATTTTGGAGATTAATCCCTTGTCAGTCGATTCATTGCAAATATTTTCTCCCATTCTGTGGGTTGTCTTTTCGTTTTGCTTAGGGTTTCCTTAGCTGTGCAGAAACTTTGAAGTTTAATTAAGTCCCATTTGTTTATTTCTCTTTTTATTGTCCTTACTCTGACACATGGATCTGAGAAGATGTTGCTATCGTTTATGTCCGAGAGTGTTTGGCCTATGTTTTCCTCTAAGAGTTTGATAGTATCTGGTCTTATATCTAGATCTTTAATCCATTTTGAGTTTATTTTTGTGCATGGTGTTAGGAAGTGTTCTAGTTTCATTTTTTTACATGTAGCTGTCCAGTTTTCCGAGCACCACTTATTGAAGAGGCTGTCTTTTGTCCAGTGTATATTCTTGCCTCCTTTGTCATAGATTAGTTGACTATAGATGCATGGATTTAATTCTGGGCTTTCTCTTGTTCCACTGATCTATATTTCTGTCTTTGTGCCAGTACCATATGGTCTTGATGACTGTAGCTTAGTAGTAGAGTCTGAAGTCAGGGAGCCTGATTCCTCCAGCTCCATTTTTCTTTTTCAGGACGTCTCTGGCTATTCTGGGTTTTTTGTGTTTCCAAACAAACTTTAAACTACTTTGTTCTAGTTCTGTGAAAAAGGTCCTTGGTAATTTGATAAGGGATTGCATTGAATGTGTAGATTGCCTTGGATAGTATAGTGTTTTTGATAATATTGACTCTTCCAATCCAAGAGCATGGTATGTCTTTCTACCTGTTCAAGTCATCCTTGATTTCTTTCATCAGCGCCTTATAATTTTCAGAGTACAGGTCTTTTGTCTCTTTAGGCAGGTTTATTCCTAAGTATTTGATTCTTTTTGATGTGATGGTAAATGGGATTGCTTCCCTAATTTCTCTTTCTGATCTTTCATTGTTAGTATATAGTAATGCAGTTGATTTCTGTGTATTAATTTTGTATCCTGCAACTTTGCCAAATTCATTGATGAGCTCTAACAGTTTTCTGGTAGAGTCTTTAGGATTCTCTAGGTATAGTATCATGTCGACTGCAAAAAGTGATAGTTTTACTTCTTCCTTTCCAATTTGGATTCCTTTTTTTTCTTTTTCTTCTCTGATTGCTGTACCTAGGACTTCCAGAACTATGTTGAATAGTAGTGGCGAGAGTGGACATCCCTGTCTTATTCCTGATCTCAGCGGGAATTCTTTCAGTTTTCACCACTGAGACTGATGTGAGATCTGGGTTTGTCATAGATGGCCTTGATTATGTTGAGGTAGGTTCCCCCTATGCCCACTTTCTGAAGGGTTTTTTATCAGAAATGGGTGTTGTATTTTGTCAAAGGCTTTTTCTGCATCTATGGAGAAGACCATATGGTTTTTATTCTTCAGTTTGTTAACGTGGTGTATCACACTGATTGAATTGCAGATACCAAAGACTCCTTGCATCCCTGGGATAAATCCCACTTGATCGTGGTGTACAATCCTTTTGATGTATTGTTGGATTCAGTTGGCTAGTATTTTGTTGAGAATTTTTGCATCTATGTTCATCAGTGAGATTGGCCTGTAGTTGTGTTTTTTTGTGGCATCTTTGTCTGGTTTTGGTATCAGGGTGATGGTTGCCTCATAGAATGAGTTTGGGAGTGTTCCTCTGCAATTTTCTGGAAGAGTTTGAGAAGGATAGGCATTAGCTCTTCTCTAAATGTTTGATAGAATTCACCTGTGAAACCATCTGGTCCTAGACTTTTGTATTTTGGAAGTTTTTTTAATCACAGTTTCAATTTCAGAACTTGTGATTGGTCTATTCATATTTTCTATTTCATCTTGGTTTAGTCTTGGAAGATTGTACTTTTCTAAGGATTTGTCCATTTCTTCTAGATTTTCCCTTTTATTGCCTTATAGCTGCATATAGTAGTCTCTTATGATCCTTTGTATTTCTGTGATGTCTGTTGTTACTTCTCCTTTTTCATTTCTAATTTTACTTTTTTGTGTCCTCTCTTTTTTTCTTGATAAGTCTGGCTAAGGGTTTATCAATTTTGTTGATCTTTTCAAAGAACCAACTTTTAGTTTCATTGATCTTTTCAATGGCTTTCTTTGTTTCTATTTCATTGATTTCTGCTCTGATCTTTATGATTTCTTTTCTTCTACTAAGTTTAGGTCTTGTCTGTTCTTCCCTCTCTAGCTGCTTTAGATGTAAAGTTAGGTTGTTTATTTGAGCTTTTTCTTGTTTCCTGAGGTAGGCTTGTATTGCTATCAACTTTCCTCTAAGAACTGCTTTTGCTGCATCCCAGAGGTTTTGGAGTGTCGTGTCTTTGCTGTCAGTTGCTTCTAGGTATTTTTTAATTTCCTCTTTGATTTCTTCCGTGATCCATCAGTTGTTTGGTAGCATGTTGTTTACTCTCCATGTGTTTGTATTTTTTGCCATTTTTTCTTGTTGTTGATTTCCAGTCATATAGCATTATCTTCAGAAAAGATGTTTGATATGATTTCAATTTTCTTAAAGTTACCGAGGCTTGGTTTGTAGCCCAGGATGTGATCAGTCTTGGAGAATGTTCCACGCGCACTTGAGAAGAATGTGTATTCTGTTGCTTTTGGATGGAATGTCCTATAAATAACTATTAAGTCCATCTGATCTAATGCTTCATTCAGGGCCTGTGTTTCCTTATTGATTTACTGTCTGGATGACCTGTCCATTGCTGTAAGTGGGGTGTTAAAGTCCCCCACTATGATGGTGTTATTGTTGATTTCTCCCTTTAAGGTTGTTAGCAGTTGCCTTATATATTGTGGTGATCCTATGCTGGGTGCATAGATATTTAAAATGGTTATATCTTCTCCTTGGATTGATCCCTTGATCATTATGTAGTGCCCTTCCTTGTCTCTTAAAATGTTCTTCATTTTAAAGTCTATTTTGTCTGATACTAGTATTGCTACTCCGGCTTTCTTTTGATGCCCGTTTGCATGGAATGTTTTCTTCCATCCTCTCACTTTCAATTTGTATGTGTCTCTAGAAGTGAAGTGGGTCTCTTGAAGACAGCATATATATGGGTCTTGTTTTGGATCCATTTGGCTAGTCTATGTCTTTTGGTTGGGGCATTCAGTCCATTAATATTTAAGGTAATTATTGATATATATGTCCTTATTGCCATTGTATTAACTGTTTGGGGTTTTTGTTGCTCTTTTTTTCTTCCCTTATTCTCTCATTGTCTCCTCTCACAGGATGGCTAT